>JACEFO010002840.1:1200000-1735313 GCA_015342445.1 Digitaria exilis
AAGCACGCCGATTGCATTGGGTAACTGCCACGCCAGGTTGATCTCATGAGCAAGATGCGCGGTTGGTCCAAGAGAATAGTGTGATGGATCGGCTCTGTTGACCGGCCTTACTCTGGCTGCCCCCACGTTCACTGCCTGGCCCAACGCTTCCCCTGTTTTCGGCTGCAGTGGATGTGTGAACAGAGAGGACGGGCTAGCATCTAGCAAATGCAAATCACATGAAGGGTCTCCAATATGAGTGATAAGTTCTTTCCCTTTTCTTTAACAATTTTTTTATGTTATCTAGATTTATTGCAACTAAAGAAAGGCAATACATCACCAATAGATTTAAGAGGATAAATTAAATCAACAAAGAAAATGAAATCCACCATGTGGACAGCCCACATGTCGTCGAGTGAAAATGTATATATTAAAATGACGCAGACAATTACAATAATAACAAACCTTCATGTTAGGGACTGACTTTCCTGCGCACGGGGTCATGTGCCCACCCAACGTGATAGCCATTCGATGAAGAAACAACAGTCAAGATCCGTTCTAAAAAAACAAAAGCTTGCAACAGAGAGTAACACTATTAGGCAGCTGGTGGAGCATCTTCCAGATACATGATGGGCCTGCTGAGTCACCTGCAGGCTCTTCCTCCATCTTTCTCCATCTCCCATACCGTTGTACTCTCATCTTCCATTATTCTCTTATTTGTCCGCCGGCGAGACCCTCCACCTGCAACATCGGATCTGCAGTGGCTTGGGCAGTGCAGGATTTGTCTTTGTACATGATGTTTACATCATGTAATTTTCTACCGTGATGTATATTACTGATAATTTTGTTAATGTCATACAAATTTATAGTTATATTGTTCGTTGTACATCAAAACATCAAAGCGTACCTTGGTATCTCTTGGTCGGCAAAGTATACATCACTCTTGAAGTTTTTGTCACCATGCACTGGTGTACATTAATCATGAAGTGTCTCAATTTATATCGAAAAAGTCCAAATTACTCCCCTCAACTATAAGCAAAGTCCACATAACCCCCTAAACTATTTTTTGGTTCATTTTACCCCTTAAACTATGTTATTTGGCCTATTTTACCCCCTAATACAATTTCTCTTTTTTATTTTTCCATGTACAAGTGTCGTATTGCGTTTAAATTTTGGAAGATGATAGTAGACATCATAATGCATGATAGAAAAATATAAAATCATTTTTTGTCATTATTTTGATGGGGATAAGATATTTAATAATTAATTAATCCTTAGGACACGATATTATACAAAAACTAGTGACAAAAAATTCATAATATATTTTTTTGACATACATTGTGATGTTCACTACAATCATGCAAAATTTTAAATTAAAATTCAACTTGTGTATGAAGAAATAAAAAAGACGAATTGTATTAGGGGGTAGAATACACCAAGTGACATAGTTTAGGGGGTAAAATGAACCAAAAGATAGTTTAGGGGGTTATGTGGACTTTGCTTATAGTTGAGGGGAGTAATATGAACTTTTTTCATTTATATTTGTGGTGCCTTCATTGGTATATCAAGTGTGGTAGCATGATGTAAATCATCAGCAAATAGGAGAGTCCCTATATAGGTGGTATAGATAATATTCTATTGAGTAATAAATGAGTGGTATAGAGGGCATCAAGTGTAACGAGCAATTTTATCTCATCTTAAGAGTGGCTGCATTTCTGACATCATTGTTGTCTTGTCTTGTGTTTGGTCTTGTGTATGGCTTGTATTACTTAGAGTCCTATTTGTACTCTACTAGAACTAGACAACCTTATATGTCTAGAGTGGTTTAGTGATCAGTGATTCATTGTACTGTAACATACTGGAACCTATGGTATATTTCTTTGAACACATAAAGATTACAATGTGGCCTCTGCAGAACAAAAGCATTTCTTCGACGTGTAGCTTGGAGTCTGTCCCTCCTGCAAAATGTGGTGCACTGCTGAATGGAAGGAACCTGGTGTCATCAATCTGTTGTGGTGTATCTTCAGGTACAATGGCTATCCTAACATAAATGATAGCATATCAACAAATCTTTGTGAGGATGTGCATCTTAACTTTCAGCTTTCACTTCTGTCCTGAATGTTTTACCTTATTGGGAGGTTGGGATTCATGTCAGGCTTTTGACTTACTCGATAGCTTGCTAGACTATTATCAGGCTGCCCTTAGGAGTATCTAGGAATAAAATGGCATTACTCATTTAGGTAAACCTATATATAGAATAGGGCTGTCTTTTCATAAGTTGTCCTCTAAATTATTTTTATTGCTGGAATAGTCCTCCATGTACAATATATTAGATCGTATATTTTTTTGCTTGGCTTATATTAAGTCTGCATGCTTGTTACAATTGTATTTTAATATCATGTTCGGTAACTCATGTTAAAAGGTCCTATATTAAAGGAAATAAGAGTTTCCTTTGCTTGCTTTTTCATCATTAGGACTAGGAAATTGCAGTGGGAAAGAAGTGGGGAAATTGACATCAATTTAAATTTTGTGCATGTATTTGCACCTCAAAAGATTGACAAGATATATTAAATGTGACAGGACACAAGTTGGTACGTGTTGAGGATATTGAGAAATGGGGGCGAAAACAAAAGAGAGAACTACAAGAACAACCTCATTATATTGCTGGTGGTGCCAAAAGAGCAAAGGTGGATTCCTTTTTCTAGACTAGAACTTCATTTGTGTACCACAGGGAGAGACACCCTGAGGCACTTTTAAATTTGAGGGCTAGAGTACCAATCTCTTTCTAGTTTCTCAAAGAGATACATGAATTGGATGGCCCTGGTCAAGCTTGTGTGACCGTCGTCTCAAATGGAGGCACTAACCATCCGAGCTACTGCTCGGTTATCCTGTTTTCCCAAGAAGTTGTTGGTTCCTTATTTTCAAGTGGTATTGTGATGTTTTTTTTTACCTCTGTGACAGGTCTTTGTTCATATATCTGGCACTTGCACTATTACAGAATTCATTTTCTAAGGCGGTTAAAAGGCCTTAACAGAGACAACTTTCTCAACCGTCTCTGAGCTAGGTCTCTGTTAATCGTCCATTAACAGAGGCGGTTGGACAACCATCTATGTTAATCGATTACTAGAGGTGGTTTTTGTAACTTTTCATTAACTTTCATGTTGGTCATTTCTCCATCAAAGGTTGTTTGAAAAATATTCAAATTTCAAATTTGATAATTAATTAAATGAGGCGGTCACGTTACAACAAGAACCTCAATTAATGTCTCTATTAACCAAGACATTCATGTTATAATAAGAGGCAGTTATTTAAGGAAATCCGCCTCAGTTAATGTTGTATTAACAGAGGCAGTGGCGTTACAAAAACCACCTCAGTTAATTCTTTTTTTCCCGAGGTAGTCGCTTTCTACCGCTTCCGGATGTTGTCACCCCTAAAAATGATGGGCATTAACTGAGGCCTATGCTTTTTATAATTGTCTCAGAAAATGTTTGGGAGTGTCTTGCCAAATGTTTTTTTGTAGTAGTGTTGCCTATCAATGCTAGTCAACAAGGAAACATCAACTGTAAGGAAACTTAAAGTATCAAAAAAAAACTGTAAGGAAACTTATGAATCGTGCAATGTGGAGAATCTGAATAAGTTGCTATGATGCATATCTCATGTACTTAGGAAAGGTATCAGATGAGATCTACCATTTGTCTCCTCGAGTCATCCCTAGAGATACATCCTTTGCAATCATTCCACGACTTAGAGCAGGGTGGTAAGCTTTCTTGTGAGAAACTTAAGCATTAGTAATTACGCTCTATATTTTTCAGTTACTAGTGTGATATATAATCACTCTATATTTTCTAATTACTTCATTGATAGCTAATCAGGTCAGCTTTTTCCTTTGCATCTCTAATGAGCAAATAGTGCTCTGTTCCTTCTGCCATGATTTGCTTGTCTATGGACAACAACAAGTTGTAGTAGATGGTGATGCAATGGTAAAGCCATGATATTGTAGGAAAAGTAGTTGGTAGTGACCTCGCTAACTTGTACCTCATTGACTTTTATCAACTAAGAACACGGGTGGACATTAAATATACATATAAGATTTGTCAAACTTCATAGGGGTTAACTAACCCCAATGAGGACATGTAGCTTCGCCTTTGGCTGAAGCTCTAGTTCATCAACTCATAACTGAGTGATCTTTATTCTCACTTCTTACTCGAGCTAGTGTGTGTGAGCGCACGCGCAAGGTGTTGCTAGGGCAAAACCATCCAGCATTCAGTTTCTGCATTTTGCCACTGTATCTTTGTAAAATGGTTTCTGTTTTTGTAGGGGGCCAATTTCTTAGTGCACCGATGTTGTTCTCGGATTTCACAAAACAGATTGAGTTTTTCTATAAGGTCATTATTCTGTCTAAATTAAGGTCATTATTTCTCAGTTATCCATGTATCTTGTTCAACAGATGTTCTTGTATCTATGCAGACTACATGACGATTTGCTAAGCTTGGCAGAGAAGTTTAAAGTTGGTAATTTTTTTGTTCATGATTGTGCTATACTCCATGACATGTTTAAAAGAGTTGAAGCAACCACAACAAAGTGTATCCTTGACTTCAGAAGATTGAGCAAGATAATTGAATCATTATTCAAATGGACTGATCTTTTCTAAACATAACATTATTTTTCTTGGTTATCTTGGCGATTTAGTTAAACAACTTTAAGTATTCCTGAATGTTGATTTTTGACAAGTCATTGTTGAAATCATACATCAGTAACCACTGTGCGCTAGTGTCATTTGGAGAAATAATCAGTAAAATTTTGGAGATGGAAAGATTATATTATTTCCTCGATATCAGAGTCTGGCACACTTTCAGGACTCCTGCTAGTAACTTTGACGCATCGCACAAAACTATAACTAGCATACCTATTATGTATTACGCTTATATGTTTGGCAATGCGGCAGGTAAGTCTAGGTTTACTACAAGTGTAATTGACTGGTTGGAATATGGAATTAAAGGTAAAAAAATAAAACTTGGTTTTCCTTTACATGTGCTATTGAGATTATGTCTGTTGGTGTAATGTTTATGCTAGGCTAATCCTCTTGACTTAATTTTATCCTAATGCTCTTTCCTTCCGGTTAATGATGTACATTGAATCTTGCTTATAAATAAATGTGCAGATGAGGATGGTGAAAATTTGATGCAGTAGTAAACATTTCTTGTGCTCTACATTTTATTGCTAGCAAGTAGTATATGCCTTTGGCTCTAAGATAAGCACAACGGAAGATCTAGATTTTAATGAGCAAGAGTGTGATACTACTTTAGCATTGTACTGTAATGCAAAATTAGATGAGTTCTTGCATAATGTTGCAATGGGCTTCAAATTTCTAATACATATGGACAAGAAACTTCTATATATACTTGCTTCACTAATGCTTATCTTATTCTGTTTAAAAAACCTAGTACAAAATGTTAATGTTTGTTTTGTTTGATGTAGCATTGGTAACGAAATGGCAGACCCTGAAGCCAGAGGTGCCAGTCTAGTGGTACTAATTTGGATCCCTCGGGAGTGAATCGAATGTAGGATTGTAGAAGATCATGGCTCATGCAGTGGTGTCATGTATCTGCCTTCCACACTATTCTCTACAAAATATCTTACTCTAGAACTCTGTTCATCCTCATCTATTTTCTTGATATTTTTATCATGCAAAAATATTATGCTTCTAGATTATTCCACGCTTCACCATGAAACAAAGCAACTTTGGCTTACACATGATCTATAATCTTTTAGAAGTTTCCTGCTTTGCTATGATCTTTAGACTCAATGCATGTCAAAGTTTTTGTATCTTCTACAACATTCTATAATATTTTAAGTATGCATGCATATCATGCACTAATGGATGATGCAAAAATAATAGATGTGTCACATTGAGAGTTGGAGTTTTTTATACAATTTGTTATGATGGATTAAGCCCGGTGAAATGCTGGTTGGGGATTGGTAAGACTAATGGCCTGATTGCCTTGAACCGATCGCACGCACATGGCTACGTGTGGTTGTTTATCCCATTTAAGGTATTTGGAAAATGGATTTACATATTAAATCCTTGAGGTTTAAAAGAAATATTTTACAAATTAAACCTTCAAATTTCTAAGGCATTCTGCATCTTTCAAACGAGTACTAATGGAACAACATAGTTATGGAGCTGATTCATGTTGCTTCAAGATTTGTGTCAAACATCTATATAAATTTTCTTCCACGCGGTGCTGGCAGGCAGTGCATGCTGGCCCCACCCCGGCCAGATCCTTGACTGTTGTAGTTATGCACCACTGGCATGCAAACTTGAGTACTTGCCGCATCCTCTGCTCTTTCATGTTGCTCGATCGGACAATTAGTGTACCTCCTTTTGTGGACCAATCGATGAATAAGCCACAGCTCCAAACCGTACTGCCGTTCTGCACCTGCAACCTTTTATGCGGTAAGCCTGGGCAGTGCCGGATCGATCACACGAAAGACATCAGTGAGATCTGTGCTAGAGGGTCACACGATGCTGGCTTTCTGCATTGCCCAACTACTCTGCTTAACTATATAGTTTTATACATTCCCCAGACAAGCCCAAGTTCCTCCATCCACAGAGAAGAGCTTCCCAGCTTAGTTGTCTTGTCTCGCCATCTCGCAGCAGACATACTACCTCCATCCACCATGGAGGGACGTTCCACCGTCGGGCTCTTCCTCGTCGTGGTCGCCGCCGCAGCCAGCAGCTTGATCATGCTGCTGGAACGCCGCCCGAGTCCGCCAGCCACCACCAGCAGCAGCAGCAACGTTCTCAAGAACAACAAGCCCTTCACGGTCATCCAGTTGAAGGGCAGCGGGCACGAAACGGCCAGCCTGGCCGTGATGCTCCACGACGTCTCCCTCGCCGGCTTCGCCAACCGGAGTGGCCACTGGCACGCGTTCCCGGGCCACGAGCACCTCCTCCCCGGCGCCACGCCGCTCCCCTTCGGCAACAGCTACCGTGACCTCATCGGCGGGCTCGCCAACCTACCCAACCTGCCTCTGGGGGGGCCTCCCATGGTGCAGGCCTCCAGCGCCATCTCCGGCTACAGCCCGGCCATCGCCGATGACGATGAGGTGGCGTCTGTGAAGCGGGGGTTGGCGACGCTGACGGTGATGACGTGTGAAGCCCAGCGGCTGCAGCTGATCAGGGACCTCCTGTTGAACAAGGGACGGTGGGAGAGCGGCGAGGCGCGCGTCGCCGTTGAGCACCTGCCCTACATCGAGCACTGGGACACCATCTGCTACGAGATCGTCCGTGCAAAGAAGAATGGTGTGTGGGATGGCCCCTTCACCCAGCTGCTGAAGGAGCACGCCAACATAAAGAATAAGGAAGAAGCCATGGCTGTGGTTGGCTTCGTTACCACCAGCCGTACCCTACAGGACCTGGTGCTGGCTCACGCTCGCAGGGCCTGAAGATGTGCATGCTAGTTCCTTAGTCTACAGATCGGGCTGGAAACTGAGCCATGGGTTTCATGTTACGGAGAATAGTCAGCTCGTTTATTTGCTAGTGATGATTGTGCTTGGACGATTATCGTTCATGTCTATCCCATGCATTTAGTAGTAGTAGTAGTATGGTTGTTTAAGACTCGAATTGCAGCGACTTGATAGGTTTACTTTTTGTTGAGTTCATCTGAAGCCCGTTTCTCGGTTTGATTTTCATGTTATCATATTTAATTATTCGGTCGGGTATGTCTCGTTCTTTTGTGTGTGAAATTGCAATGAGGAGTCCTCAAATTTTACTCTGTCCATCAGTCCATGCATGGTATATGTGGCAACTACTGGCACCTGCCGCGCTTGGTACACGCTTCTGCTTTCAACTGCAGCCGGTGAGAAGAGAAGACTGGACAACTTGCACCAAATGCAAACTAAGAGGCCACAGAAGCGTTTTGCCCCCACGGCGCAGATGTGCAAGCGAAGTTGCTGTGCACGTAAGCTGAGGATGGCCGGCGGCAGCCCCTGCGCTCACTCGGCTGCCAGCACGGCCTCTACCTCGACTCGAGGCTGCCGGCGGGCAGCGTGAGGATTAGGAGTCCATAGATTTTTCTCCTCCGTACTCGTTCCTCGGGTCCAACGGTTTTGTCGGGTTAAACCCACAAACCGACTATCCTGTTCAGTTTTTCTTGGACGGGACCCGCAAACCGCTGAAACCCGGTCACACGTCGAACGCCGGTCCCTCGCTGGTTTGGTCCGGGGTGGCAGCCGGTTTTTACAACCCGATGAACAGGGCTACTTCCTCCGCCACCGCCGCTTGCCTCCGCCGCCACCGGAGCGGCCAGCCGGAAGTCCGGCGAGCTGCCGGGAGGGCGGCGGCGGGCCATCAATCTCCTTTTTTTCCATCTCCTCTCTTTTTTCCCTCCATGCAGTTCTTCTTCCCTCGTGCATCCTGGCCATGGCAGTCGGCCAGATCCACTCAAGAGGTCGCTGAATGCGCGCATTGGACGGCCAGATCAGGAGGCTTCTAGTCGTTCCGGATTGGTTCCGATGTGAGCTGCCTCTGGCCTCGATGGCGGTGGTGGCGGCGGGCGGGTGGCGTCTTACTACTGGCTCTCCGGTGCCCTCCTCGACGACGACCTCGGCATGGTCGGGGGGCTGCGGCCAGCCGCCTGACTCCGGCACCTGCGGCAGCGGGCGGTTGCACACCTGGTGCTGCGGGTGGGCCCCACGGTGGCCTGGGCTCGGTGGCGCCCGGGGCTGGTCGGCGAGGGGCCGTTCGGTGATGTGGCTTGGCGTCGCGTCGACGAAGCGCTGCGACTCGGCTCAACTGGTGCCATGGCCAAGCTCCGTGGAGACCTCGGCCCTGCAGGGGACCTCGGTGGCGGAGTACACTGCGGCAGCTCGGGGCATCTACCATTTCGTGGCATGCGGCAAGCACTGCGACATGGCATGAGGTGATCGCTGTGACAAGGCATTGTGGCGGCGGAGGCGGCTGGACACCAGTGTGTGTTTGGTCTGTGGTGTGTCGGCGACGCTGTGGTGGTGTGGCCGACAACGGTTTTATCGGGCGTAGGGCGACGTCGCCATGGTGGCGTCGTGGGCTGTGACCGTGCAAAGGTGTTCCAGAAGTGCCATGGTGGTTCGGCTGAAGCCTTGATCGTCTCTTTGCATCACGGTAGCAATGTGGGTGAAAACCTTTTTCTCTTTGGGATGATGTCGACGGCGCCATTAGCGTCGTTTCCTTCTTGTAGGTGACGTTGAGCATGGCTAGTGCTCTCATTTGTCCTCGGCTGCCATTCTTCCCTATCGGAGGTGGCGGGTGAGAACCCAACCCTGCTTGGGCTGGCGTCGGTGGCGTCTTTGACGTCGTGACCTTGCTGAAGGCGATGCCAGGCATTTCCGGTATGGTGGTGGCTCCTAGAGAAGGGAAGTGTTTCTTCTGTTCTTTTGTTCCCCTCTTTTTTAAATTAAAAAATATAAAAAGGGGATGTGGTGGTTGTTGAGTGGTGGCTCGTGTCGATGTCCCAATCCGGCCGACCAGAGTTGTAAGACAGTGTTGAGTTGGCTTATGTCGATGACCCAATCCGACTGAGTGGAGTTGTGAGTTGTCTTTGAGTTGGCTCATGTCTATGACCCAATCCGACCACGAGCAGAGTTGCAAGTTGTGTTGAGTTGGCCTGTGTCGATGTCCCATTCCGACCAGGCAGAGTTGTATGGTCGATGGACCAAAGTTGTGAGGGATGGTATGATCACCTCCTTGTACGGTCTACGGACCGGAGTTGTTTAGGTTTTGGGCCTAGTTTTCCTTATAAACTGGGGTCAAATCTTTTTTTCTTCTAATAGAAATTCGGAAAGCTTTAGCCGTCCGTTCGAATAAAATGCAAACTAAGAGTCTCCACTCAACAATATGAGTCCTTTTTTCTGAACCTGGGTGAATTTCATTCCTCAAACGGTGCTGACAGGTCGCCAGCAACAATGCCACTGATACAATCAGGCAGGGTGTTTAACAAGAAGCTAAAGCATGAGCCGCCTTCACGTTTGTTTGGTCGCACTATTATGTTGAGTTAAGTTATATAGTATGTTATAATTTTCACATTGTATCTCTTTTAGTTTGTATCGCACCTTCATGCATATATAAGTTATCATTTTCTACATCAACAATAAAAAATTACAAAAACTAGAAACCCATATATGAAAACATCCATGTTCCATAGGATGGGTCATAGGGTGAGCACCTATCGCTATGTTCCATGGATGTTTTCCGTATATGAAAAGACAAGCTGCGCATAAAACACTTTTGATAATAATACAAGCAAAATAAATGAAGCTTATATAATTTTTGAATAAAAGAATGATTAAAGTTTGTAAAAATGTCAACAGAGACAAACTTTCGATGCAATGGGAGTATTATTTTTAATAATGGGACATGTGGATAACTTAGATACGTGTTTGGGTTAGTTAAGATTATTTGTATAATGTGATAAGTTATTTATTTTTTAGAAAGCATAAGTTATTCAATGGATATATTTGTACTGGTGATTGTTAGATTTTATCGAATTCATGTTCAGATATTTATGATTTCTAAGTGATGCTTTAGAATTTTATTTTCTAGCAGTGTCGTGATGGACTGGTGATTAACAGGAAGGTTCGTTATTATTTCCTCAAAAAGAAATACATTCCATGAGTGGAAATTGTGTTTGTCTGCATCTTTTTAATATAGGGGTACATTTTCACTCCATGACATGTCGACAGTCCACGTGGAGGATTTCGTCTTCTTTGTTGATTTAATTTATCCTCTTAAATCTATTGTTGACGTATTTTTTTTTGAGAAATCACCGGCAACCCTTAGGTTGCCTGAATCTTTATTGATTGAAAAAAGATCAACATATACAGGACAATTTTACAGAGGTTGAGCCGAGTACAGGTAAAGGGAACTAGGAGATTAGAGCTGAAAACAATTAAACAAGGAACAAATCTACCTAAAACTGCTATCTAAACTACTATACACTACTCTTGAAAGAAGAAACTGCTCCACAACACAAGCTTCTCTGTATCAGAGGGGGCCTTGCTTCTGTTAGACCAGAGGAGGAGATCGTCCCGGCATCTGTTCGCTATTTGAGAATTAGTCTCATCTTGGCTTCTGAAAACTTTTGCGTTGCGACACTTCCAGATATTCCAGAGAACACAAGTTAACACCGCGGTTCTAACCCGTGGGCTGGCCTCCTGAAGGGGGTTATCTTGCCAAAGTTGATTTATGTTGCTGATACTTGCGACGTCAAGGACTAGATAAGACCAGAAACTCTGGGCTCGAGGGCAGGAGATGAAAAGGTGAAGACAATCTTCTTTCCCAGAGCAGAACGGACATTGATCATCGGGTCTCATGTTGCAGTAGTTGAGTCGGGCATTAGTACTTAATCTTCTTCGATGGAGGAGCCAAAGAAAGAACTTACATTTCTGTGGTGCATGGTTATGCCAGATTTCCTTTGAGAAGGCGTCGTCTTCCATACTGCTAAAACTTATCATGTAATGCTCTCGTGTGGAGGGGGGTTTCCTAGAGTGCCTAAGTAGTCTTAGCATAGCTGGGGATACTAAAGCTTGCAGCTCTGATAAATCTCTGCTAGCGGCATTGGTGAGTCTAGGGCGTAGTGACAAGCAAAGTTCCTGTGTGGAGAGCACTCGGGCAACCGAAGCATGTGGTCTAGTGTCGTGGCTGAACAAGGCAGGGAAGGTGGTAGCTAGGGTGAAGGAGCCACACCAGAGATCTAACCAGAACGACGTCGTCTTACCATCACCTATGAGGACCATAGTTTCATCCCTAAAGGAAGGCAACTGAGAATAAATGTCCCTCCAAATAGGAGTAATATTTGGGATATCATCTCCAAAGTCTCGAACTTCATTCCAGCCATATTGCAGTCGCGGCCAATCAATCCAAGGAGCTGAAGGGGCGCAATGAAACTTGAAAAGGAACTTCTTTAGGAGACTAATATTCTTTTTAGCAATATCCGGAATACCCAGACCCCCTTTACTCTTGGGGAGGCAGCAATCCTGCCAAGCAACTTTGCATTGGCCACCACGACATTTAGCTTCACCAGTCCAGAGAAAGGCGCGTTGTTTTTGGACAAGGGATTCGGTCGCTCTATTGAAGAGAAGGAGAGAGCACATAGGGTAAACCACTTGGGAGGAGAGGACAGAAGTAACAAGTGCCGTTCTGCCCATTTGGTTGAGGAGGGTACCTTTCCATCCAGCTAGGTACTTATCGGAGCTAGCAATGTAAGGGTGAAAGTCGGAGACTCTTAGCTTAGTAGTGGAGAGAGGAAGGCCAAGATATGGCTGTGGAAAGGAGGAGACAGGGCAGTTAAAAATCGCAGCCAAGGATTGGGCTTGCTCAGGTTCTATGCCAATAGGAAGGAACGTATTTTTTTCAAAATTGATAAACAATCCAGTGGCTTCCGAGAAGATTTGCAAGGTGTGCTTAAGAGCTAGCAGTTGTTGTGCATCAGCCTTGAGGATAACTAGGGTGTCATCAGCATATTGGAGAATAGGGCAAGGGGCAGATGTAATAATAGGATGGTCCAGGACGCCATCAGCCACAGCACTACTAAGCATTTGCTGCAGCAAATCAGCCATAAGAATAAAGTGATAGGGAGATAGGGGATCACCTTGTCGTAAACCTTTTCTGCCCCGAATCCATCGGCCTGCGGTGCCATTAAGAAGCACTATTGTTTGGCTTGTGTGAAGAATTAATTGTATCCAGGATCGCCACTTACTTGGGAAGTTTTTTGCCTCAAGAACTCGGTCTAAAGCCTACCACTCAATTGAGTCGAAGGGTTTACGAAAGTCAAGCTTTACGGCAATGGCTGGAATTTTTCTCTTGTGGCAGGTTTGTACTGTTGGATTTCGATTTGACCTCGGTCAACAACCGAGATAAAGATAGAAACGGGGATAACCCCGAATCCCTCAAAGATTTCTAACTATGAGTCCTTGCCATGTCGGGAGACAATCTATTTCCATCTATAGGACACAGCCCCTGGGCCTACAGCGCTATATAAACTAAGGAATTCCTCCAACGAGGTATCCAATCACGCAATCCTAGGTTCACCATCACCTAGCCACCCTTCACCGATCACTAAGGGCGCTGGAAGGCTCGGAAGCTTGTGTTCCTCGCCAGGGCCAGTGCCGTTGGCGTCCAGAAGGCCGACGCTACCCCGCGATGAGCCTCAAGGAGCGTCTGCGCTACATCCCCCCGGCCACGCCATCGACTTCGTCACCTCTGCACCGACCACCGTCGACGACATGGACACCACAAGCGCCGGTATAAGCTCACTGGCGAACCCTTTTCCGCATTAGATTCATGTTCTAGGCGAGATCTATTCTAGACTAGAGATCATGTCCATATTTATGCTTATGTATTGTTAGTTTTGATCTAACAATTCGTATCAGATGCCTAACACTAGTCAGATTAGATCCCCTAGTCTCAAACCTAAGCCGCAGAGGAGATAAGGGTAGCATAAGATAAGATTAGAAGAAATCAATGAAGAAAAGATGAGAAAAAGTTATGTTTTTAGTTTCTGTTCGCGCACATTCATGCTTAGATTCAAGTTTTATGTTCATTCATGCCTAGATCTACTAGCTCAGTCACGAATCAAGTATGCTTTATCATGTTTTAGGGTTAGATCTAAGCTTTAGGGTTTCAGTTCAAGCTTTTAATTATGCCATGTCACACAAAGAGATTAGAAGGAGGGGATTTGCCAAAACACCGAATCAATCAAGCACACACACACACAAAACCCCAGATCCGAAACCCTAACCCTAAAGCTAAACCTAGCCCAAAGTCACTCGACCTACCTTGGTCATGGCGGCCGTGCGCATGAGCTACGCGCACGGTCACCGGCTTCAGATCCAGCGACGCCTTGGACGCCGCTCGCTCCGCGCCATCAGTTGGCCGAGCCGAGTTGGCATCCTCGGCCGCGCGCGTGCCTTCGGGTACGCGCCTCCGCCCTCCTTGCCCCTTGGGCCTTGGGGTACCGGCACCGTCGCCGTTGAACTCCGGCGAACCACCTCGACGAACCGCGCGCTTTACGCACGCGGCGCGCCGAGGAGGCTCGTGGAGCACCGCCTCGATGGCACCGGAAGCGCGGACGGGTCTCGACGCCATTCTTCGCCCTCTCTCTCGCCGGATATGGGCGAGAAGAGGGAGGAAGAGCAGCAGGGCGGCGGCGGCGAAGCACGGTGGCGCGCGTGATGCAGGCCACCGCCGCGGCTGCGCGCGGAGCGGGGGAGGAGGAAATGAGCTAGGGTTTCCTCCCCCTCCTCGTCGTTTTCGCCTTTTAAGGCGCGCTTCAGCCGCGCTCGTCCGTCCGATCGGGATGGACGGCCGCGATCAAGGCGGGGCGACGCGTGGGCGCGGAGCGCTGGCTAGGCTGAAAGCTCGGCCGGCCTGCTTCGTTTGCCCTTGGGCTGAAGGCCCACGGCTGTGCGGCGAGCTGTGCACAGGCCTCTGGGCCATTCTGCGTGAGCGAGCCGAGCTGCCTGAGCCGAGCTGCGCAAGCCGAGCCGCCGAGCCGCTGAGCCAAGCCGCGCAAGCCGAGCCGCGTACCGTGCGCTGCTGGGCCGCGTGTTGGGCTAAGTTGGGCCGCGCGCACAGTAAGGGTTTTATGGGCTTTCTTGGGCCGCTTTTAGTTATGGGTCGAATTTTCTCTATAAATTCGCATTTTATTCTCAGTTTTCAGTAATTGATTAAGTAAATTACAGTTTTAAGTTTTAATTAATTAGTTTTAAGCATAAGTTGATGAATTTTAATGGTTGATGTTATTATTTAAGTTAAATCCACCACTATACTTTGAGATGCCTCTAAATAAATGGAACCAACGGAAAATTTGTTTAGAGTAAACTTGTGATTAATTCTAACCAATGTTGTTTAATTATGAGTATTAAGATGAATTTCAATTGTTTTCCCCAACGGTGATGCAACTTGATTTTCAATACATGCTTTTAATCTAACCAACATTGGGTTATTATCATGTTCTTTATGTGCATTTCATTGTATATGATAATTATGATTATGATACTAAGTCCACTTTATGTTTGTTTTGCAGTTAACAACGTCAACCAAGTGGCCTCTCACCTCAACAACGTTCAGCCGCTCAATGGAGCGAACTTCCATGAGTGGAAGGGGAAGATCATCACCTGCTTGGCGTGGAATGATCTTGACGTCGCGCTGAGGGAGGACAAGCCTCCTGCTCCTGCTGCTGGCCAGACTTCCCCTGCTTTGGAGAAGTGGGAGAGGTCTGACCATATGGCTCTCATGGTGATGACTGAGACTATCAGTCCTGGCATCAAGGGTGCCATTTCGACTAAGAATGATGCTGGTGTTGACTACAATGCTAAGGAATTCTTGGCTAAGATTGAGGAGAACTTTAAGGGCTCCTCCAAGACTTATGCTAGCACCCTCATTATGAGGTTAGTGTCCTCTCAGTATAATGGTCAAGCTGGCATAAGGGAGCACATCCTCAATATGTGTGATATGGCAAATAAGCTGGAGGAAATGAAGATGGAGATCTCTGAAGGTTTCCTCGTTCATTTCATCCTGACCTCACCACAGTACGCTGCCTTCAAGATAAGCTACAACACCAACAAGACCATTTGGTCTCTTAGTGACTTGATGTCCTTTACGTTCCTAGTTTAAAGAGAAACCTTATTTCTGTTTCTGTATTAGATGATTCGGGACATATTTGTGAGTTTGGCAACAAACAGTGTGTGATAAAGTTTAATTCAATAAGTGTGGGCCTTGCTATCAGGCAAGGTAAACTTTATATGCTCTCTTAATGATTCTGTGACGAATGTTTCTAATGTTTCATGTAAACGTAAGCGTTTTAATGAGAACTCTTCGAAATTGTGGCATTGTCGCCTTGGTCACATTTCGAGGGGGAGAATCGAGCGTCTCATTAAGGACAAGATACTCGATCGCTTAGACTTTTCAGATTCAGACCAGTGCATTGATTGCATTAAGGGAAAATATGCTAAGACTATTAAGAAAGGAGCTACTAGGAGTACGGGCGTGTTAGAAATAATACACACAGATATCTGTGGCCAGCTCTCAGTAACATCGGTAGATGGTTATGATTCGTTTATAACATTTACTGATGACTATTCTCGCTATGGGTACATCTATCCCATTCGTAAGCGATCAGATGCCCTAGAAATGTTTAAGATTTATAAGTTAGAAGTTGAGAAACAACATAACACCTCCATTAAGATTGTAAGATCAGACAGGGGAGGTGAGTACTATGGCAAACATGCTCAATATGGTCAAATTAAGGGACCATTTGCTAAGTACTTAGAAGAAAATGGCATAAAAGCGCAATACTCCATGCCCGGAGAACCACAGCAAAATGGAGTTGCTAAGCGGCGCAACCGGTATGCTAATGGATATGGTACGGAGCATGCTTAGTCATTCTAGCTTGCTGTGGAGCTGTGGATGGAAGCATTAAAGACAACTACTCACATACTCAACAGGGTTCCATCTAAGTCGGTTCCTAAGACACCTTATGAATTGTGGACTGGGAAGAAACCTACACTCAATTACTTTAAAGTATGGGGTTGTCCTGCTGAGGCTAAAATATTTGATCCACAGCATAAGAAATTAGACTTTAAAACAGTGAGTTGTCACTTTATTGGCTACCCAGATAAGTCTAAGGGGTATCGATTCTACTGTCCTGGACGTTCTACTAAGTTCATAGAAACTAGACAGGCAGTATTCTTGGAAGACTCAGAGATTAGTGGAAGTTTTTCAAAGAGGGATATTAGTCTTGAAGAACTAAGGGTTGAGCTTCCTGACCCAGAGTTTGTAAAGTCTACGGAGGTATATCAGTTTGTACCGCCAATTGTTCCTCAGAGCACCACGGAAACTCCTATCGTTCAGCAGGAGAACGTGGCGCCACCTAATGTGGTTCAGGCGCCAGTGGCAGAGGCTCCTCTACAGGCGCCACCACCAGCAGAGCCGGCACCATTAGTTGAGCCCCAACCAATTCCTGAGCCAGTTGTGAATGAACCAGTAAGACGTTCACAGCGAGAAAGGAAGTCGGCCATTCCTGACTGTTATGAAACATACTTAAGTGTAGATATGTATGATGTTGGGAAAGTTAATGATCCTGCCACTTTTAAAGAGGTAGTACAAAGTGAGAATTCCACTAAATGGATAGAAGCCATGGAAGATGAGTTAAGGTCCATGAGCTCTAATAAAGTTTGGGATTTAGTAGAAATTCCTAATGGGATCAAACCAGTAGGCTGTAAATGGGTCTACAAAACTAAATGTGATTCCAGAGGGAAGGTCGAACGATTCAAGGCAAGACTCGTAGCAAAAGGTTATACACAGAAAGAAGGGATCGATTACAAAGATACCTTTTCTCCTGTGTCTACTAAAGATTCCTTGAGAATCGTCATGGCACTTGTAGCTCATTTTGATATGGAGTTACATCAGATGGATGTTAAGACTGCATTCCTTAATGGAGACATAGATGAGGATATTTATATGGCTCAACCGGAAGGTTTTGCCGTTAAGGGTAAGGAACATATGGGATGCAGATTGAGAAAGTCTATTTATGGACTTAAGCAAGCATCCAGGCAGTGGAACCTTAAATTCGATGAAGTCATTAAGAGATTCGGATTTAGGGAGACTCCAGTCGATAAGTGTATCTATGTCAAAGAAAAGGGTGGAAGATTAATGATCCTAGTGCTATATGTCGATGACATATTGTTAGCCTGTAATGATAAGAATATGCTATATGAGACTAAGAACTTTCTTACATCTCATTTTGATATGAAGGATCTTGGTGATGCCACGTATGTACTTGGCATTGAGATACACCGAGATAGAGCCCATGGAGTGCTAGGATTATCTCAGAAAGCATATATTGAGAAAATGCTTAAGAGATATAAGATGGATAAGAGTAGTACATCACCTGTCCCAATTCAGAAGGGCAATAAGTTCAATCAAGCTCAGTGCCCTAAGAATAAGTTAGAAATAGAAAGAATGGAGAACGTTCCCCACGCATCAGCCGTCGGAAGCTTGATGTATGCGCTAGTCTGTACGCGTCCAGACTTAGCATTTGCTGTCAGCATCTTTTGTAGATATCAAGATCATCCAGGTTGGGCTCACTGGGTTGGTATCAAGAAGACAATGAGATACTGCCAAGGCACTAAAGATTACATGCTTACGTATAAGAGATCAGATAATCTTCAGGTAGTATGTTACACTGATGCCGATCTTGCTGGCGATGAAGATGATAGAAAATCCACTTCAGGATATGTCTATATGCTAGCAGGGGGAGTAATTTCATGGAGCAGTAGTAAACAAGGTGTAACAACTGCATCTACAATGCAGGCTGAATTTGTGGCATGTTATGATGCTACTGGGCAGGCTTCATGGCTTAAGAATTTTATTCCGGCATTAAGAGTTGTTGATAGTATCTCGAGACCTATCACAATATACTGCGATAATAAAGCCGCAGTTTTCTTTTCCACAAACGATAAATTATCTAAAGCATCTAGGTTTATTGACCTCAAATATTGTATTGTGAAAGAAAGAAATCAGGACCAAACATATAAGATTGAGCATATAAGTTCTAAGGCAAATATTGCGGGTCTGCTCATAAAAGGTCTATCACCATCCCAATTTAGACTCATGTCCTAGGCATGGGACTGGTGAGTAGCCTTGATCAGCTTCTGATTCAGGGCCATTAATTTCCCCAAATAAGAGTAAGGAGTTCTAACAAGGTTTCTCAGTAAGACTATGGGTAATACCGTCCCAGTATGCCGTAGCGCTACTGACGACGCATTGGTCTGGTACTTGCTGATTTACTGAGAAAGAACTTTAGTTTAAGTATAAGACATTGACCGAATTGAGTTTTAGGTTTAAGTAGTTGACTTTCGGTCAAGGGGGAGAATGTTGGATTTTGATTTGACCTCGGTCAACAACCGAGATAAAGATAGAAACGGGGATAACCCCGAATTCCTCAAATCTCTAAGATTTTCAACTATGAGTCCTTGCCTTGATTGGGAGGCAATCTATTTCCATCTATAGGACACGGCCCCGGGCCTACAGCGCTATATAAACTAAGGAATTCCTCCAACGAGTTATCCAATCACGTAATCCTAGGTTCACCATAACCTAGCCACCCTTCACCGATCACTAAGGGCGCTGGAAGGCTCGGAAGCTCGTGGTCCTCGCCAGGGCCAGTGCTGTTGGCGTCTAGAAGGCCTACGCTACCCCGCGAAGAGCCTCAAGGAGCGTCTGCGCTACATCCCCGACGCCGTCCACGCCATCGACTTCGTCACCTCTGCACCGACCACCGTCGACGACATGGACACCACAAGCGCCGGTATAAGCTCACTGGCGAACCCTTTTCCGCATTAGATTCATGTTCTAGGCGAGATCTATTCTAGACTAGAGATCCTGTTCATGTTCATGCTTATGTCTTGTTAGTTTTGATCTAACATGTACTAGCTCGGCAGCATAAATAAAGTTCTCCGATATACTTCTTCCCTTCAGAAATCCAGTTTGATCGGGGTGAACAAGAAAGGGAATAAGAGGCTGCAGGCGTGTTGTGAGAGCTTTGGAGACAATTTTTAGTGGACAGTTTTGGAGGGATATAGGACGAAAGTGTTCAGGCTTGGTAACTCCTACCTTCTTAGGGATAAGAACAATATGTGACTGATTAATACGCAGGAGGTCTGCACGTTCCTCACCAAATTCCTCCAGGAGAGAAGACATGACGGGGGAGATGAGGGGCCAAAAGTGCTTAAAGAAAGCCGGGCCAAAGCCATCAGCCCCGGGCTAGAGTCATTGTTCATGCTCCATAGAGCATTCTTAATTTCAGCTTGAGAGAAGGGAGCGATCAGGGAGCCGCCTTGGTGTGAGTAGGGCAGTAGAGGCAAAAAGGTTACCAAGGTTAGGATAAGCGTTAGTCGAAGTAGAGCGCCCTAGTAGTTCAGAGTAAAAATTATGCAGGATTTGAGCTTTGCCAGCATGGGAGCGAACCGGGGTGTCAACAGGATCCAGCATCCGGATCTGATTTTTACGAAGGCGGATGGTTGCACACATCTGGTAGTATTTGACTATCTTTAGTTGCAATAAATGTAGATAACATCGATTTCTTTTTGTTAAAGAATAGGGAAGGAACCGATCCTTTTGGCACGAAAAATCTGTATGACTCATATTGAAGACCCTTCATGAGGTCTGAACCGATCGGTCCACAGAGCCAGTCCATCACACTATTCGCTTGGACCAACCGCAACCCAATGCAATCGAGGTGCTTCAATGCTTTGTACGTCCATTGCAACCATATATGCAGACCTATAGCCTGCTCCAGCAGTGTTCAAGAGATCAACCAGTTGAGGTCAATTCACCATGAGCATGGAGTGTCCTTCCATTTCCATGGCGCTTCTTCCCATCCTGGTCCTTGCTCTCGCCGCCAGCAGCAGCAACGTGTACTCATCCGTAGCATCGGTGGTGGCGCCGACGACGGAACGCGGGCCGCCCGAACTCATCATCGTGAACCAGGTTGGCCGCGACGGCGACAAGGCGTCCTTTGCCGTGCAGATCCACGACCTCTCCCTCGCCGGCTTCGCCAACCGGACCAACCACTGGCACGCCTTCCGTGGCTATGAGCACATCATCCCCAACGCCACGGTCCTCCCGTTCAGCAACAGCTACCACGACCTCATCGGCGGCCTGGAGAACCTCCCGAGCCTGCCCCTGGGACGAGACCCCATGCTGGACGCCATCCACGCGGTCTCCGGCCACGACCCGGCCGCTGCGGCCGACGAGGCGCTGAAGCGTGGGCTGGCGACGTTGAAGGTGGCCAAGTTCGAGGCCGTCCGGTTGAACCCGATCAGGGACGTCGTGTTTGATGGGTGGGAGAGTGGCGATGCTCACCTGACACCGGAGCACCTTGGGTACATCGAGCACTTCGACACCATCTGCTTCGAGCTCACCCGGGCGAAGCGGACAGGCGTGTGGGATGGGCCTTTCACGGACCTGCTGAGATCGAGGGCCAACATCCATAGCTTTGAGGATGCTCGTGCCGTGGTTGGTGTTGCTGTCCATCGCACCTTTGACCAGCTGCTCAGGGCTCACGCTCGCAGCGCCTGATGGTGAGCTTGTTATTATTCTGAATTTCTCAGTAGTTATTATGCCGTGAGAATAACAAGCGAGCGTACCTTCGCCAGCCTGCTGATGATCGCTCGCTCGCTCTTGTGTACGTGTTTGATGTGTTGCAATAGCTGCTAGAAGTGGTGGAGTTGTTTCTGGGTAATACTTGGAAGATCTGATTCTGTGTGGCATGATGTTATCTGTTAATTATTTCACAGATGATGTCGGTGCAGACACCTTTGTTACTGTAATTTAAGTTCACTTTATAGCTTTTGCAGAAAAATGAAGTTGATCACCTCATTTTTTTTCCTCTCGATTTTGATGTCACTAGCTTCTCATGTACATTATTGCTACTCCCTCTATCGTAGTATATACTCCCTTCGTCCTGGAGTCCCGGAAAGAAATCAATTCTAGGTTTAGAGTGAGATGGATTGACTTCTTGTAATATAAGAATTGCATTCTTGACCATGAATGTATTTAACTACTTCTTCAGATGTGGAAGACAGACAACAACCTTCCATAGAAATGGTCAAATGGAGGCCTGCACATTTCTGATCAAGATTGAATGGGGAGGGGCGCAACAAGGTGATTACATGCACAATTGGCCATTGCACACGATGTTTACTCCTGTGAATGGGAGTCGAGAAGGAGACACCTTATATATTTAGATGTATGAAGAAAAATGGTTATCCTTTCTATGGTGGATGGAGGGAATACAAAATTGGTCTAGCTATAAATTATTGCTGCATTGAAAAGGAGGATAAGGAGCATCAACATGTTACAGAACTCTGATGTAAGTGTCCTTACCATGAACAAAATTACTAAGAGGATAAGCCGGAATTTCTCTCCAATCATTTTAATTGTAAAAAAGGCAGCTTCCCATTTACATATCTTGGCTTCCTCTTGGGACAACAAGGCCTAGCATTGCAGGCTGTCTTCCACTGATTCAGCGTGTGCAAAGGAGACTGCAATGTGCTTCATCTTTTCTGTCTCAGGAAGAGGAAAACTGGAATTGGTTAATTCAGTTCTTTTGTCGACAACGGTCTTCTTCAGTTCCACTCTCAAAATGCACAAGGGGGTTGTTAAACAATTGGACAAACATCGTAAGCATTGTCTTTGGAGAGGCTCAGATTTAAGTTCCAAAAAGCCACCAAAAGCTGCTTGGACAATGGTTTCTCTGCCCAAAAGGCAAGTCGGGCGGAATCGTGGGTGCCATGGCTAGGCTTGGTGTTGTAAATGTGTGAAACGGCCGTTGGCGACGCTGACAGTGACCACAAGTGAAGCACAGCTGCTGCAGCCGATCAAGAAGCTATTGAGCAAGGGGTGGGAGGGCGGCGAGGCACGTGTTGCCGTGGAGCATAACGAGCACTGGGACACCATCTGCTAGACGAGATCGTCCGCGCGAAGAAGAACGACGTGTAGGACGGGCCCTTCACCCAGCTGCTGAGGGAGCACGCCAATAAGAACAAGGAAGAAGCCATGGCTGTGGTCGGCTTCGTTACCACCAGCCGTACCCTGCAGGACCTGGTGGTGGCTCACGCTCGGAGGGCATAATGATGTGCATGGTTTTAGTTCCAGACTATACAGAATTATAAGTTCACCGTAAAAAATTAACCAACATAATTTTTTTTCGTGTGACGTGTCTGAGGATCAGGGAATAATAAGTTGGGCTCATCAATCCGTTGCGTACTTGCCGTAGCCCCTGCGCTCTTGACGTGTATCAGAATTATTGTTATACTACCTCTGTTCTTGAATATATGACACCATTGACTTTTTTTCTTCGTTTGACTATTCGTCTTTTCTACAAATATTTATGCAATTAGATAAGTCTACTAGTTAAATCCAAAGTATTATCAATAATAGATGTAGTGGTACCCATTTTATGCTATTTAACAAAGTAACTAATAAAATATCATTGGTCAAAGTTGAAGAAAAAAGTCAATGATGTCATATATTTAAGAACGGAGGGAGTACCTTTGGTTGACCAAGAGTACACTGCTGTAACTGCCCATCCACCATGCAGCATGTGGCTCTTCGGCAGTGCCGGACGGATCACACGAAAGACACATCAGTGTGATTTGTACGAGAGGGTCACATTGTTTGTTTCCCACTGCATTGCCCAATTATCTACTTGACTATATACTCGCCCAGGCAAGCCCAGGGTCCTCCATCAAGAGAGAAGGCCTTCCCAGTTTAGTTGTCTCATGAATCTAGACAGATTACAATCCACAATGGAGGGACGTTCCACCGTCGGGCTCTTCCTATTGGTGCTTGTCGCTGCCGCCAGCAGACTAGTCATGCTGCAGGAACGCCGTCTGACAGCCACCACCATCATCACCACCACCACCACCACCACCACCACCAACGTCCTCAAGCACAACGACGAGCCCTTCACGATCTTCACCTTGTACAGCAGCAGCGGCCGCGAAATGGCCAGCCTGGCCATGATGCTCGACGACGTCTCCATCTCCGGCTTCGCCAACCGGACCGGCCACTGGCACGCCTTCCAGGGCCACGAGCACCACCTCCCGGGCTCCACGCCGCTCCCCTTCGGCAACAGCTACCGCGACCTCATCGGCGGGCTTCCCAACCTGCCCAACTTGCCACTGGGGTGGCATGCCATGTTGCATGCTACCAGCGCAATCTCCGGCTACGGCCCGGCCACCGGCGACGACGTGGCGGCCGTGAAGCGCGCTGGCGACGCTGACGGTGACGACGAGTGAGGCCCAGCGGCTGCAGCCGATCTGGGACCTCTTGGCCGAGGGATGGGAGAGTGGGGAGGCACGCGTGAACGTCGAGCACCTGCCGTACATCGAGCACTGGGACACCATCTGCTACGAGATCCTCAGCGCGGAGAAGAATGGCGTGTGGGATGGGCCCTTCACCGAGCTGCTGAGGGAGCACGCCAACATAAAGAGCAAGAAAAAAGCCCTCGCCGTGGTTGGAGTCATTACCAACAGCAACCTAGAGGAGCTGATGGAGGCTCACGCTCGCAGTGCATGATGATGTGCCTGTCTCTGTTCATGTTGTGGAGTAGAATAGTGATCTCGTTTATTTGCCAGTGATGATTATCCTTGGTCGATTGCCGTTCGTGTCTAGCCCGTGCATTCTTAGTAGCAGCAGCAACAGCAGTAGTAGCAGTAGTATTTATGTGAAGACCCAAATTGTTAGATTTTCTTTTGGTTGAGTTAATCTGAAGCCGTTCTCAGTTTGATCTTTTTTCATGTTCTCATATTTGATTATTCGGTCTGGTATGTCTCGTTCTTTTTTGTCGGAAATTGCAATGATCATCAATTTTACTCTGTCCATGAGTCCATTCATGGTATATGTGGGTTTAGCAATCTTGACCAAAAGTGCACTGCTGGCAACTACCACGCTTGGTACATGTGCAAGGGTATGATGCGTGGATTGTCCAAGAGAGGGTGTGATGGATCGGTTCTGTTGACCAGCCCACGTTCCACCAACACGTCCTCTGCCTGCCTGACCCATCGCGTCTCCTGCTTTCAACTGCAACTGGTGAAAGGAGAAGACCGGACGACTTGCAGGAGATGCAAACTACCTGAAGGGTCTCCACTCTCCAATACGAGCCATAAAGATTTTTCGTGCCAAAGGATCTCGGCATGGGTGGAGCTACAGTAATTCCTGGGTATCCTAGGAATACCCAACTTTTGTGCCAAACGATCAAGTATATATGTGAAGTATATACATACCTACATACACCTTACAATGGGCTAGAATATTAGTTTCTTTTACGGTAACTCAGCCTAAGTGTAACCCACTGAGCTTGCGTTCCAACTCCTTTCTAACTCATGTTTTAGTGCAATAGATATTGTCAACATATTGCTAATGCATTAGATCATTTGATTGACTAAGATTCAATTGTGAAAGGAGGTAGTATGAGATATTTCACTTCAATAGTAATTTGTTTCTGTCGGAATCATCAAAATATTGCTCTTTCGACTATGCGATAAAAAGAGAATGGAGATTAATTTCATATGCTTAATTAGAAAAGATTTCCATAATGTTTGTTGAATTCGTGGCTTCGCCACTGGATCTCCATTCTTTTCATGTTCTCAATTTAATTTAAATATATATCCTTAAGACAATAAAACTGAGATGAAGGAGTTGTTTATATTGATTTAGTTGTTATGAATAAATTAGCGTGTTACACCATGTCAAGCCTTGACTCCTACACAACTAGGAATGGGAGATTTCTCCGGCCCCTAGACCTTTCCACCGCCTGAATAGACCACCACGACGATGACCTACTCTGGCCTCCCTTCTCTCGACATAGGTACCAACCCCCCCCCCCCCGACCTCCTGGAGCTCTTTATCACGCTATCTCCACACATTCACAAGTTTACTTGCTAGAACACGAGGAGCGCCCATGTAGCTGAGCCGCCATGGCCAACCTGCATGTCGTCAGCTAGCTCAATCCCGATCTCTTGTGTTTAACTAGTCCAGTTGGTGCGGCTTGTTGCGATGAGTGTCTCGGTGGTACTCCTCCCTCGCCGACTTCACCACTGGCGAGGAATCATCGATCAACGCTGACTACAAAAACTACTTTACAAGCTTTGACCGTGCAATTGTGGATCCCCTACGTTACCGGCACATGCCTCACCTGTCACCTTCCCCGCCCGCCACGTCAATGCCGCCACAGATGTTGTTCCTTCATGCTGCCAGCGCCACCGTACCGCGAACCTGGCCATGCGACCGTGGCTCCTCTATGTAGCCAGCGGCGCCTCACCTCACCACCCCTACCGCCTAAGGCCGCCCACAGCGTGAGCCTCGAGTGATGCTAGAATTGGAGAGAGAATGTTTAAGCTTCACTGGATACATTGCAGCTATCTATGCTTAGTGATGCCTGCGCCAAAAAAATAGAGAGCGGCGCACGTTCTGGCTCCGATGCCCACATGTTAAACAACTGAAAAAAAAAGTACCAGCTTCCCTCATCCCAGCTGCTTTCAAGCATCATATGATATTTTTAAATAGTTCTTATGTATTTCAGATGGGCCCAATAGTGATGCTACAAAATACCTCCACACTACAGCAAAGAACCCCCGGTGCCCGTTTCTGATTAGGGCCCACCTTTTTTTTCTAGCATCACTAGTACGCTGTGGAGGGCCTAAGGTGAGCTGCCTCGCACCCTCCCCCTGGCTGATGCACCACGCCGGCCCGGCTGCAAGTGCTGGCAAGGGTGTGGTGCAGAACCTGTTGACTTTGCGTCATTGTCGTCGTTTGTGAATGCAAAAGCATGTCGAAGCTGACGCAACACCTGAACACACATGTCATCGTCAACTCTTGCGCCCCTTACTCTAAGGGCAACCACAACAGACGTGGCAAATAGCCAGCTGAGGTAGAGCCGAGAGATGGAAATAAATACATTATGGCACTCGCTCTCAGGTAGAACGGTCAGTGACCCCACCTGCTCCCCTCTTAGCTCCTTAGGCCTTCCGCAGCGTGTGAGTGCAGCCCAAAAAAAATCAGGCCCCACCGGAAAAACTGAGCACCGCTCCTAAAGGGCTATAATGCATAGGCATCGCTGGTAGGGTCCACATAACCCACGACAAAATAAACAAAACCGGACCGTGGAGTGCTGATTGGAGCTAGGTAAAAAAAAATTACAGACATGGCACCAGCGCAAGTAGTTGCGCCGCTCCCAAATTTCTTGGTTTGGGCTTCACTCCCTGTTTCAGGCTGCAATGGTGGGAGTAGAGCTAAATTTTTCCCTCTCTGTTTCGGGCACCACTCAAGCGACACACTGCGGAAGGCCTTAGGGCACGTGAAATAGTCTACTGATTTGATCGTCGTAGGTGAGTATTCTCTCTCTTCCTTTTTCTGCTCCACGTAGGAAGAAAGCTGACTACGCTAGCGATTTCGCACCCCGCTAGGGACGTCCTAACTGACGAAACACAACGGAAGGAATGTAGGGGACAAACCAAATAGAGCAATAGCAATGAAGAGAGTGATTAATTTTTTATGGCATAGAGGAAAAAGTACAGATTTTGATGGCATTGAAGAATTTTTCTCCTATAAGATAAAATTATATAGGGGTTGTAATAACATTTGTTATTAGTAATAATTTGGGCATCAAATCCTGAAACATTTATCTATACTATAAATAACGAGTAGAATTGAACACAATTGTAAACCTATATTTGGCCCACCACCCCTCTCATGTAGGACCACACATTTAAGAGTCGGGGAACGTGGAAATGAGGTCAAATCTATAAAATTGGTATTATTCATTTTTGTAACCGCAGTCCCCAGTTTGTCCTACCCATCTCTCGTGCGATTCCGATTCTTTGTGCCATGCATTCAGAGTACCCTGGCATGTGTGGCCTTGTCGATGCATTCCCAACTCGAGCTGCAAACTGTAGATAACAAGATCGTGGCAGTTCATAGGGCTGGAGAGGGGCGGTGACGTCCCTCTGTGGTCGGCATGGGTGATGGAGCCCACTGCCGTTTGTCCCTGGCGTTCGATGAGAGTTGCAGAGGGGATAATCGATTTGGTTATGGATCCGACGTTGTGGTGCCCGACTAGCACGACCAACAAGGACGGTGCGCCTTAGTGACAGCTACACTGGCTGATTTGTTATTATTCTTGTTGTGCTAAGAACAACCTTAAACCTAAAAGCAAAATCAAAGAACAAACAAAGACAAGAGGACAAGCAAACAATGCACAAGCCTTGCCCAAGGAGTTAATCGGATACAAGTGAAGTTAGGGTTCGGAGTACAATCAAACGGATGGTCTAATCAATAGACACATGCGGCTACAAGAAAGTTTGCAAAGCTAAACTTACCTATAAACAAAACCTAACCTTCTCCTGGTGGCTGGAGCATGTATTTATACGTGGGAGACAAGTAGGATGTGTGAGGGAGGGTAAATCCTATTATAGAATGTTTGTGCCCCCACTTCCTCACACGCGGGTTATACCCTTGTATCATACGCACGTGCGCCTCTACAAGTACTACGACAAAGCAAGTAGGAGCAATTTTCTCAATGGTACGGGATCATAGAAATTGATACGATGCAACATTGGGACCAAGTGTGTGGCGATGGTGGTGTGCGTATAGTTATGCTTTGCGTTAAAATCAAGTCGCCATTGCCGTCCCCCGGGATGTAGTATGCTCGGCGACGAACTCCATGGCCGCCATGTCGTCCTTCTGGTCTCGTGCTGAGCTAACTGTTTGGAATCCCGATGTGAGCGCCACTTTTAATCCCCTTAACTCTGTTCTACCATAATACCTACCATCTCAAATGAGAAATTATGCATTAAAGTTAATTTCCCGATGGTTCCTGGTGATGTTTACCTTGTAAACCTTGCGAATACACTCGCAGGCAGCAGCCTAGCTGTCTTGGTGTCGCCGTTGATCCGTTAGACTGTTCCCAACTCAAGTGATGTCTTTGTGTGTCATGTCATATGGACACTACTTAAGAAACTATGATGTCCAATGCATCACATCTACCACGAGTCTAAATAATTAATTAGCCACTTCATTCACTTTTTTTCTATGTATTCTATTGACCAATCATCTTGCTTCCTCATAAACTATATAGACACTACTCTCCCCCAATACTAATATTAATAGTATCCAGTGCATTGGTTTTCGCATAGACGCTGGGTCTCATGCAAGACCCAGTTTCTTCCCATCTCTCATCTCTCTCTTATTTAATACATGACACATCACCTAAAAATCCTATGTGGCACTACAATTAATTCTATGGACACCATCCTACTAGGAGGGTTTGGGATAGCCTTAATCTAAACGATGCATGCTTTACATCGGAAATTGTTTTCAGTAGTTGCCCTCTGTCCTACAAATCGGTTTATTCAGATGAGGTCTGACCCGTGAGGAATTAGGGGCTGTCGTGGAACGAAGAAGTTCAATCTTTCACGGATGGCATTCGCGTTTCCTATGAAACCAGCTAAAAATAAATGATTCATTTGACCAGAATAAATGAATAATATACCTTTGGTAATAGCAATAATAATAATGTTAGTTCAGCACTTAAATTGACTAAAATCATCTCATATGAAACCATATTTCTCATTCGTATGGATGTAATTAATAAATATTGCCATGTACAATACTTACAAGTCTATTTATCAGCCTTAGGCAGTCGCTGATAATCACCGCTCTCGACTCGCCACCATCAAAGGCCATGGCAACCCTACATACTACGTTGATGTTCATGACTTCTGGTGTAGTTTAACTGCGTTGTTTTATGGATTTCATGTTCTAAAACTGATGCAAATGTTAATCTTAAATGTTTA
This sequence comes from Digitaria exilis, assembly GCA_015342445.1. Taxonomy (NCBI): domain Eukaryota; kingdom Viridiplantae; phylum Streptophyta; class Magnoliopsida; order Poales; family Poaceae; genus Digitaria; species Digitaria exilis. Next base: position 1,229,380 of record JACEFO010002840.1, read on the forward strand.
TTCAAACATTTTCTTTAGAAATTAAAATTTGTATTACCTTGATATATTTCAGAAGTCAATGTTAAATCAACTCGCACAAGAATCATTTTTACTGTATGACTGGGATTCATGTCCCCACAAGCCAGCTCGTCGTCGAGTTTAAATCAACTAGTACAAGAATTCTGAGCACCCAGCTGTTTTCACATATTATTTTCTATTACATGTAACCGATATAAATGGCCTCAAGTCTATTACAACAAAAAAAAAATGCTTTTGTCGTGTGTGTTGGAAGGGATCTTAGCCATATATTTTTCTTATGTCTTTTTTGTATTGTCACCTAACTTATAAGTTTCTTGATTTTAAAACAAACAAAATCATTTTTTTGCCTAACCATGCCTGTTATTAGGTCGTCTTCAAATGGAGTCGTTGCCACAACTTCATTGCCGGGGCTCTCGGAATGCTGTATGCTGGGAACGAACTCCATGGGCGCCATGTCGTCCTTCTTGTCTCTTGCTGAGCTGTTTGGAACCCTACGTGAGCACCACTTTTTATCCTGTCTAACTCTCTGTTCTACCATAATACCGTCTCACATGAGAAATAATGCATTTAAGTTAATTTCCCGATGGTTCATGGTGATATATATATGAAGTTTACGTTGTACACCTTGCAAATAGACTCGCATGCAGTAGGCAGGCTGCCTGTTGGCTTCTTTGCCATCGTAGTTGTTTTGCGTGAGTAGCTGCACTCGTTTGCTTTGTTGTACTTGAGGACCAGTGGTGGTCACCCTGAGATGATGAGTGATTGACAACCGTCGTATGTGATGTGCTCTTGGTTTGGATGCGCAGGTGTAGGGTGCGACGTGGTGGTCGACGGTGCGTGGTGAAGGTCAGGCGTGAAAGGTCACGCCGAGGGACCGTAGTGAAGGCTGAACGTGAGTAGGCTTGGGTCATGGAGGACAAGCGAAAGGTTCAGGCCGAAGGACCGAGACGGTGAAGGGTGACACGAGTAGGCTTAGGCCGAGGGACCTGAGGATACCGGGCGGAGTCACGGGCGGCTCGCATGGTGCACGGACGAGCAAGAGTACATGGTGAAGATGGCGTCGGTCAAGTCAAGAAGGATAGTGATGGCGAGCGTTAAGTAGGCTTGTTGTTGCGGCGGAGGCGTGAAAGAGCTCGAAGGCGTCGTGGCACTTGGCGGAGGCCGGACACGCATCTACACCGAGGGTTTGACCAGTTTCACCTAAAAACCGGGGCTTCGGCAAGTCGTGCGGCGACTAGCTGAGGGGTTTCGGGGGGTTTTCTATAAAACCACCACAGAGGCAGGTTTGACCGGTTTGGGCCTCAAAACCGGGGCTTCATCACGGGGTGCGGCGTTGGATGGAAGGGTTTCGGTGGTTTGGCCACAAAACCACCCAAGTGGAGGGTTTTCCAGTTTGGGCCTCAAAATCGGGGGCGAGTCCGGTGCGGCCGGGCGGCGTCGGATCGGAGGACGCGCGGCACCATCACCAAGCTTGCGTCGAGGCGAAGCGAAGTCGTGAAGGCGCCGGGTCCGTCCGATGAACCGAGAAAATATTGGACGGTTTTACCTCTGAGGGGTATTTGGGTTGTGTGCTTCATGAAGGACATTCTGGTCATTTTTCTGGGTATCTATATATATGTGAAGTGGCTGTTTGGGCAGCCATCTCTTTGGCTTAGTAGGTGGTGGCTTCTCATTTGTTTTGTGAGAGCTTTGGGAGAGAGGGGAGAGTGAGAGATGAGAGGCTCTTTGTGTTGAGCCTTTAACCATCCTAGTTTGGTTTAATGCAAGGATTGGCTTGTAACCGAAACTTTGGAACCAAATCACTTATCTCGTATCTAATCTTTTCATCCCGAATTTATTATTTTTCGTTAGTGCAATTTGGGTTCGAAATTCGTGAAATTTGTTGGAGGACTGTGATGCTAGAAACCTTGTGAGCAATCTTGATCCGATCCCCCTCGAATCCCTCACGGATTTGGGTTAAATTTGAGTTTTCCCCCTAGTTGTTCTTTATGTTAGGGTTTTGAGTTCATCCAAAATTCGCGGGCTTTACTTGATCTTTTTCAAATCCCTCTGTGGATCTACTAGAGCATGTCTATGCGCATCTATGGCTGTAATTTCACTGTGTTTCGTTGAAAATTGAAAGAGGAATTTTGGTTTGAGTCTTAGCTGCGTTTTTTTGTTCTTCCCACGGGTCGTTCCCAGGTCGAGCGCTCGGGAGGGGTGAGCACGCTATCCAGGCGGGCCCGCTCGTCAGTGGGTCAGGGCGAGCACAACGCGTGGAGCGCACGTGCTCGTTGGAAGGCGCAGCTCGGCGACCCTGGCTCGTGCGCATCGTGAGCAGGCGACGGCGCTCGTCCAGCAGCACGCGCAGCAACAGCTCGTGTCGGCTCGGTGCTGCTTCAGGCTTCCTTGAGCGCACGGCCCACTCGTCAGGCAGAGCAGCAGCGGCCTTGGCAAGCAGCACGCAAGCACGTGCTCAAGCAGGTAGCACTGGTTTGATTTGTGCTCGTGTCACTTTCGTGCTACAGGACCTACTGATTGAGTAATCATTGCATTTGCTAATCATAGCACCAACTCGAGCTATACAGTTGTGATTTAATTAGTGTTGCCTTGTCTCAATGATTACTTGCTAAAATTAATTTGCTAATTAAGCTTTTGTTCAGTGCTGCTGATTGCTTCTCATTGAATATTTGATTGCTCAGTTCAGCAGCATCCCTTGTTTAATTAGCGAATTATCTTGGCATTTTTGATAGCTCGATTGTGTCTCTCGGTTAGCTTTTGAATTAACTATTCCATAAGCTTGCTTTATCGATGACAGAGCGTTCTCATATGATCGTATTTGTATCGCTTCCGCATTAATCTGAGAACTCGCTTTGCTTTGAGATTTCCTAGTCGTTACTAGGGTGAGCTTGTCACTAGTTGACTAGTGTCATCTTGACGACTAGAAGAGAGGTGTGTTTGGGTGACAATCGGGACATAGGCCAAGTTCTTTATCGGAAGAATTTTTTAAAGGACTCCCATTCACCCCCTCTGGTCGCCCAGTCCGGTCCCACAATTGGTACCAGAGCCGGTTAGGATCATTCGTTGCCTTAATCGGCATTCCGATACAGTAGGCGACAAAGACCACGATACTTTCTATTTATATATATACTCTATAACTGTAATCAGTAGGGAGAAAGCCCTCCTGTTGCGCAAAAAAAAAGAAGGTATTTCCAGAGCTGTGACCCGTGAGGAACGAGGCACAACATTCTTGCTGGTCCTGCAGCTGTTATGGAAAGCAGAGTATTACACCGATGGCATTCAATTCTCTTTCCGCATGGAACTAGCTAGAAATATGATCATGTGACCGGAATGGTGTACAACATTTTTTTTTCGAATCACACAGTACAGACGTAGACGCTCACATACACGCACGCACACCTGCCCTACAAACATACGCACGCAACCCTACCCCAATGAGCACCTTCGAAAGACTAGGCCGACAAATCCTCCAAATTGACGAAGTCACCACAGGCGCCTCGATAGTTGTATATGCACGTTCAATATTGTCTTGTACATTTACATCTTGAGCCACCGAATTACAAAGCAACAATGTTCGTTCAGTACCGAAAAATAAAAATCATCTTCCGATTAAACCATTTTGCATTCATATGAAGAAATTAATCAATATTTTCATGCACAATACTTACAACTTAGAGGTCTAATTTTCAGGCTTATGCACTCGCTTGTACGAACTGAACTAAACTCGCCAGCATCGCAGGACATGTACTGAAGACGCCCGCAGGTGCCATGGCAATCCCTGTTTTTAATTATTCATACCATGATACGCTGATGTCCATAATTTAGGTGTAGTTTAGCTGAGTAGGACTATGGATTTAATGTTTTAAAATTAATGCTAATGTTGGATGAAATGTTCATTCAAATATTTTCTTTGTCAATTAAACTTTGATAATATATACCTTGATATATTTTATTAGAGCATATCTGGCAGTATCCTAATAAGATGCTATTGGGATGTCTCAATACTATTTTCATGGTTTATTAGGTGAGATGCTTTTGCACTCTCCCAACATTCCCATCCCAATAGAAACTAAATTGAATAATTGAGCAGAGGCAGTCATTTGATATATGAAGCTTTCTTTTGCACATGCATACTGCGGGTGCACTTGGCCAAATGTTTAAAGGGAAATCCTAGTACCAACAAGGTTAATGATACCAAAAACATGGCCATCTTCATTCTACTGGAGTCTATATATAAAAACTATTAGTTGTCGATCATAATTCCTTCCCACAAAGGATACCGATCCATAACGTACTTACACCGCTGTATCTTTGTCAACTCATGGATCTGATATATGATAAGCATCCTTTAACCTACTAGACTATTATAGAAAACTACTTGGTGATCATCACTCCGATCCTAGGGAGCTAATTTTTCGGCTAAAGATACCCACCCATTATAAACTCTCGAGTCTCTCAAGCATCTGCCTCTTGGCTTTGGCATCTAGTCTACCTGCTTCTTAGTCGTCGATAAATCCAAAGGCCCTTTTCCGCATTGGTGTCAACACCTCATCGTCAGTGATCTTCCGAACTTCCATTGAAGGGCAGGGGAACAGGCCCTGCAGCTCCTCGAACCCCCAGCGCACGCCTGTGCTGGTGGTGCGTGCCTTGGGCTGTCTCCCATCTTTGCCGGTGCCGCCCTGGTTCTTGCCGACATACAATGGACCAATTTTCACATCATTGTGGAACAACAATTTACATAATTCAGCTTTGTTTGATTTTTTTTTCTAGTTCCCACACTCTTGCTACTTGCCTTTCCTTCTATCCCACATAACCGGTAGCACATCTTTGCTGCCTCTTCTCCCTTCCGAGCAGCAGCGTGCAGCACACAGGCCACCACCATGGCACCATCGATAGCACATCACCGTCTCTGCCCCCCTCTGTCCTCTCCTTTGCCCAGTGGCCCAGTCAACAATCAGCAGACCGACTGCGCTGCGCCTGGCAGCAAGGGTGTGGCTAAGCTCCATGGTTGCTGCGGCATCTGTTCAGGCCAGGAGGAAGGAGCAACTGCCATGTTAAACAAGGCAAGGAGAGGAGGTTTCTAGCGGACGGCAACGCCGTGTGCGGGCGGCGATGAGGGACCGAAGGGAATTGGGGATAGGGTAGGCTGTAGCCTGTAGGCTGATTGGGCCATCGGGTGTCAATCGACCAAATCATTACGCAAATATAATAGAATCAAGGAGTATGTGTATTTGGTTATTACGCAGATATAATATAACCAAGGAGTATGTATATTTGGTTGTAGCAAGAAATGAGCCTAACTCATTCTTATCCATGTGGTAACTCTACGATGAATTCATAGTGCATTGAGCATTTGCCATAAACAAGAGCGTGACAATTTGAATTGATTTTTAAACCTTGCAAGGTTGTACTTCTTACCCACACGACTCGAGTGCTTTGCACCTTGCCCACTAGTATAAAGATGGACATGGGTTACTCATGTCAACCTTTCCCGAAAAGTTTTGGACGTCTGAAAGTTCACACCTAGCTTATGCGGAGGGTTGTCAAGGATGAACAAAATAAATTCGGTATTAAGCTTATCCTCTCATTTGGAGATATATGTGGTAGCACAAAAAAATGCTTAAGCCTAGGTCAATAACGAATGATACTTAATTAAATCAAGCGGATATATGCAATAAAGTTCCATTCTCATGGCCCGACACCACTTCGCTTTAGTCTCGTATCACAATTCCATCATCAAGTTGCATTAACCATTTTTAACCAAGGGCCATAGTCGACATTGTTGTCGATTAACCTAACCATTCTATTTCCCAATAAGCCTACCACTCTACCACTAAGCCTGACTAAGCACTAAACAAATTAAATCATGTTAAACCAACCTACTCGAGTGACAACACATGTGGTTAAGAATCAAAGGAATGGTAAAATGCATAAAATGGGACCTACAAGATAAGGGCCTGGAAGTCACATGAGAATGGAAGACCGACCAACCATCACAAGGTCCAAAAGTTAAGGGCCTGGGCCACCGCTGCTAGCAGGGGCGTCCTCGTCCATGCCGACCAGAGCTGCCCAAGTTCGTTAGCCTAAGGGCTCAGCATAGGCCCTGGTAAGTCTAGTTGACACTTGAGACTAAGGATTACATCACAAGAGAGAACACCACCAAGCGCAGGTGTCTCACCTCTTCAGATGCAGTTTGCATCACATCAAGGGGAGTCATTGAGCTACTTTGACACCTGATAGCACCAGGCTACAAAGATCACAAAAGAAAAAAAGCAGTAGTGACATGGGGAAGCAGCAAGTCTTCTTCACCTCCTTCTCTTTCACCTCCTCCAACTTAGCATGCATCCCTCGCAGCAACATATCCTTATCATCTACTTCTTTTTGCAAATTAGCAAACTCCTTATCCTTCCAAACACGTTGTGCTTCCAAACTCGAAACCTGGTTCTGCAAACTCGTAACTTTGTCCGTCAACTTCTAAAAAGCGAAGAAGATTTCAGGGTAATTCCACACATACAATTCGCACTTGCCATTCTGCAAAGATCAACACTTAGTTCATGGAGTCCAACAAAAGGTGGCTATCTCGGTAATCATAAATGAACCAACCAAAAGAATACAACAACCAGCCAAAAGAACCTACCGGATTTTTGATTCTACGGGGACAGACCTTCTCAATGGGTTTTTATGGGTCCATGAGACAAACTGGATCGTCTCCTCCATGTAGTCGCGGTGGCATGGTATTGGATTGTAAAACTCTCCATCCAGTGACACTGGAGGTGGGTCATGCTGGCGCGATGAGCCAGTGGTGGAGGTCGTAGAAGCTATCGAACGTGGCTCACTATTTTATAAATTGTTCACAAAAAATACATGAACACAAACAGGCTAAGTTAAAAGATTAAGAAACTAGGTATAATACAGCTCGCATGCAAAGCAAATAATGACTAAACATATCCAGATAGCTTGTAGGTAGTAATTTACCATGCATTGGCAGTCTGGAAATAAATTAGATTAGCTACTCTTGAGTGCTATATATACTAGTTTGAGATTTTACTCCTATGCTTAATTGAAAATAGTAGATCCCATCCCAACACATATTGCTCAATTGTACGAAAACCACATCTGCAGAATTGGGTACAGCATTAAGGATGTAGCTTACTTACTCTGCTTACTACACGTGTTACCACTTCCTGCTATTGTACACTTGAATGGTGAGTTTTGCAACAAAATGCACAAGAATCTGTATATGCCTAACAAATATTATGTAACTGCTAAGAGAAAACAAAGTGAACAAGATTAAGAAACTAGTTCATCATTAGGTCTCCTTCATTCAAAACAGTTCCAAAATTTCTTTTTCATAAAGTACTTCACAATACATCATTATGGAAGGGAACTTATTTGCACACAACAACCTCACTACGGCTCTTATATCCATTGCACAAACTGAAAATGAATATGTTGAGGGCAATCAGAACGAACAGTGAACGAGTAGGGCAAAGAAGAGCAGGAGTGGGGCAAATACTGCTTTAAACAACCTTAGCAACCGTATCCACTAGGCAGGCCACACAAAAAATAAACAAAGTTACAAAGCACAACATATTATTCTAATCTGATAGCAAAGTATCCACTAGGCAATTACAGAGCACTAGGCAGTAGGCAGCACATCAGTACCAAACGAGCAGATGAGCAGAGCCACAACACAAGCATGGCAGGGGAAGAAGCTCGCCGCTGCCACCGTAGGCAGCTTCACCACTGCGGTGGCACCTGACAGCGGCAGGCAGCTTCACCACTGCGGTTAGTGTTCATACCTAGTTTATTAATCTTTTAGCTTGGCCGGTTAGTGTTCATGTATTTTTTGTGAACTGTTTATAAAAGGTTTGAATCGGACCACCCAACTTCATGCTCACTTCCTATAAATTGAATGTGGTTGGCAAATGTGGCGGTGCAGGAATCGTGAGCCTCGTTCGATGGTTTCTACGACCTCCACCACTAGCTCATCGCACCAGCATGACTCACCTCCATTGCCATTGGATGAAGAGTTTTACAATCCAATACCACGCCACTGTGACTGCACGGAGGAGACGATCCAGTTTTTCTCGTGGACCCATAAAAACCTATTTAGAAGATTTACGTCTGTCCTTGTAGATTAAAAAATCCAGTAGGTTCTTTTGGCTGGTTGTTGCATTCTTTTGGTTGGTACATTTATGATTATCGAGATAGACGCCTTTTGTTGGACTCCATGAACTAAGTGTTGATCTTTGTAGAATAGCAAGTGCAAACTGTATGTGTGGAATGATCCTAAGATCTCCTCCGCTTTTCAGAAGGAAACAATGCTGAAGTTGAAGGACAAGGTTATGAGTTTGCAGATCCAGGTTTTGAGTTTGCAAGCACAAGGACTTTGGAAGGATAAGGAGTTTGCTAATTTGCAAAAAGAAGTAGATGAGAAGGATATGTTGCTGCATGGGATGCATGCCAAGATGGAGGAGGTGAAGACTTGGTGCTTCCCCATGTCACTACTGCTTTTTTCTTTTGTGATCTTTATCGCCTGGTGCTATGAGGTGTCTAAGTAGCTCAATGACTCCCCTTTATGTGATGCAAACTATATCTGAAGAGGTGAGACAGCAGAGCTTGGTGGTGTTCACTCTTGTGATGTCATCCATAGTCTCAAGTGTCAAGTAGACTTACCAGGGCCTATACTGAGCCCTTAGGCTAACAAACTTGGGCAGCGCTGGTCAGCATGGAAGAGGACGTCCCTGCTAGCAGCGGTGGCCCAGGCCCTAAACTTTTGGACCTTGTGATGGTTGGTCGGTCTTCCATTTTTGTCCACTATGATTTTTTAATTCGTTAATGTCGTCTGCTCCTAGATATTTTCGTCCTGATTGTATTGCTTATAGGGAGCCGGTAATTAATAACTCTCCTCTTTGATCAAAAGAATCGGTCTATGCAGAAAAATAAGCGCAAGGTGATTAAACTAGTTTATCGTGTCAAAAAGGATGGTAGATTAAACAAAAATTTAGATTTGACATTGGATGTAGAAAAGCCGAATATTGAAGAATCATCGGGTAGCTCTATTGATTCAAATGCCCCCAATGGTGATAATGTTTTAAACAATATAGCTGAACGACAATCAAGTTAGGTTGGGGGGCAAGATGATCACAAAGTAGCTGATTCAAAAGAAAAGGTGATGAGGAAGAAGTCAAGCTTTGCTGAATTATTGCGTAAATATCAGAAAATAGCCGAGCAAAAGAAAAGCAATCGGCTAGGAGATGATCAAAGTAGCAATTCTTCATCACCAAGGGCAAAAAGGTGTCAATGGTCCTCTCATTGGTCTCCATCATTTAATTCATTGATGCATATGCCATGGAGTACCTATTCAGGTATATCTAATTATAATCTATGGTTTTGGTTTAATCTTTGGTTCTTGCCTTATGATTATCAATATTATGCTTATGATTTATCAAGGAGCCACAATTGGTCACCATGGTCTCATCAAAATTTCTGTTATTAAATATGCTGAGATGTTCATAGCCGAAATAGTAGTTTCAAACATGTTATATTCACTAGGATCATGTTTCGGCTACAAAACCACCCATAGAGAATTAGAGTCCATTATATGGCCAATGCATTGTTAATTGTTTTCTGGCACGCAATCTTTGCCATAAAACAAGGGGACATATGTTGATGACCAAAATTGACATTTATCTGATCTGGTTAATTGTAACCGATCTGGCAATAGCAAAACCAGGCCTACCGGTTTAGGCAGGGAGTCCGAGAAAATTAGAAGATTTTGTTAGATTCGTATTTGTAAGGCAAGAACTCTCCACCCTATAAATGTAAAGGGCCACAGCCGATTTAGGACCTCTACCCAATCGTATATTCAACTTGTTCTACTTTTTCTCCTAACCCTAGCTTTTTCAACCCATTTTGCTTTCCTTCTTCGACTCTATGGCATTTTAGGATGTTCTAAGTGGCCTTACCGACCTTAGAACAACCCTAGGTTCGCAGCCTCCGATGGTGTCCCTCCCTCACAGACACGCTTTTCAATGTCAACTTTTTTCACCACACCCATCAGTAGCCTCGTCAGCTCAGCATCTCCTGCTGCGAGGACAGAAAAAGAAATTGAAGGCGTCGAGCTGTGTCCGTTAGAGGAGTACGTGAAACGAGCAAAGGCTCTACTTGTCCGAGAAGACAAGGATAAAGGTGACTTTGGAAATTACTCCCTCTCTTTGTTTATTCACAAACACGTCTTCTTTTTCCTTGAGAATCGGTGCTAAATGTTTCCACTATTTTATTTAAACATAAACTACATGCTATCAAGATGTGCAATTTTTTATATACACCCACCACAAAGAATTTTGCAACCTAGAACCAATGCTAGCAAGAATTAGTGTTAGAAGGTAAAAAGCACTCACGTTGTAAGTATCAAGTGCTCTCTAGTTGACATCCTTTTTTCCAACTCCGTATCAGCGGATTCCAAGATCCAAACATAACTTTAGGTTTCTCACGATCCTGTCAAGAATTCACCAAGATCATCACCAAGCCATCTAACTGATACCGATCAACAAAAGTAAGAAGCTAAGACTCTCATTTGACCTACACAAGCCAAAGAGAAGAATGGATGCACAATTGCTACTTTTCAAGCACTAATGATGTCCTTAATTTTAATTAAGAAACATGCAAGTCACTTCTAGTGCATATCTTGCCTTTTAGCTATAACAACGAGCTTGAGAATTCACAGTGGCAAGAGAGCTCAGATGAAGAAGAATACCACATATATAGTTCCTTCTCACAAAACTAGTCGTTACTGCTGAAATCCAACGGCTAACCATTGTACTAATATGGTGGTACCACTGTAATTAATTGGTGCCCTCTTTACTGTTAAAATCCAATGTCACCTACACCAACTAATTTGTTGGCTCCTTTCCAGCTAACCACCTTATGAATCTGTGGTTGCAGATGTGAAATTTTGCTCAATTTAGTGGCCCCGACTAATTCAATTGTTGTCTTAACTAGGCATCAAATTAATCGTTGAATACATTGAATGTGCGTTGGTGTCCTCAACAGGGAACCAAATTACCTGCACAAATAGTGGGTCACGCTGGGGCACTGACTAATACTGTGGGCCTAGGGGCCACCATTGTATTGATCTGCGCCTCTATTCATCCTTCCTCAGAATGAACAGGACAACTACTATTACGGTGCCTGGTTCCAAGCACCACCGATTTAGTTGATGCCTCTGTTAATCCTGGCTTTCGAAACTCTTCCAATTTAATTTTTTGAGTTCCCAAACTTCAGTAGCCCTCTTTTCAGTAGAAAAATTTTATAAGCACACACCACCTATTCTCTAGGCTTATCTAGGTTGAGTTACTACTCCTAACCCTTCTTTATAGTACAACAAATGAAAAACAAAGTCATAAATTTGTATATTAGTGTTTCTCATTATCCAAGCAACATTTAGAACTACTTTGTCCTTAGTCATTGAGCATATTCTTTCGCACCAATATATGAAAACCAATGTGGTAGGGACCAAAAATACCATGAAAGCCTCATCATTACACTAACCACACTACTAGAATACCCCCTGTAGGTACATCATATTTAGAGTTAGACATGCTTTATTTGGTGTCTATAGTCACGTAGGCACGCTTTCATAAAGCGTGTTAGGAGCGTCTCCGTACGTACCATGTCAGGCTTTGTATAGACGAATTCGGTAAGCATGACTTTACAGTCCAATCGTGTGTAGCATGTACACATAGTTGAAAGCATGTCTAGCAATGTATCAATTTGATACATTGTAAGTAATCATGTCAAGAAGCATCTTTAGGTCCATATAGACAATTACTTGTTGCACTTTGCAACGTGTCTAGATGGTAACAACAATTAAAAGCATGTATAACACTGTGTTCACTTGAGATGATTTTGAATGTGTGTCATGAATTGCCTTTACGTATCTTGTGACGTTGAAAGCGTAACAGATTCATCCCATGTTGTCGCGTTCCTAAAACTGTATCAATACGCGTATGTACAATCTGGCATAGAAACGCTTTCAGGTGGTGTTACAAAAACGTACCTAGGGGGGGGTTCTAGTAGTGCCAATATATGAAAACCAATATGTTAGTGAACTATGTGTTTGTAGGTAACGTGACACCCTAAAAGGAGGGTGAATTAGGTGTTCTAAAATCTAAGGCTCCAAAAGCACAAATAAAAACCTATCTAAATATACTCTAGGTTTATCCATGTGTCGCTATTTCTATCGGTCAAAGTTTTGCACCCTAGGTCCAATTCTATAGTAGCATGGAATGTCTAAGAAAGCTAGTGCTGCAAGCTAAGTGAAATATGAAATGCGGAAGATAAAGGGTAGATAATGCAACTCCCAACAAGCCCTCTCAAGGAAATGCCAGTGCAAGGGCCAAGCTTCCCAGTTGAGTAACTTCATGGATGGCCATGGGATTTCCCTACACCCAAGTGGGTCTTCATTCGCACCTCACAGATCCTCCCCCCATTTTCACAATGGTAGAGTTTTATCCAACTAGACGAAGGCCTCTCCCTATCACAAGTACCGGCGACCACGCCACAAACTCCGTTGGAGGATCTTGTAGGACTATAAGCCATGTGTTAACAGCTCTTGGTATGTGCAAGCACCGCTAGACAAGAGGTGTGCAAACATTTTCTACACCTAAAAGATACGCTACTAATAGGCCTAAACTAGCACTAACACTTTTGCTAATTATCTTGATCTTCTAATTAGAACTTTGGTAGATTGAGCACTTGATTGTGTGTGGAGCACTTGCCTATAACTTCCTTGAGCTCAAGCACCCTCGAAATGGTTGGGGGTGTGATTTTTATAGCCCAAGCCAAGGAATTAGCTGTTACAACTTTCTGGGTACCACTGACTGATTCAATGCACTTAGGAGAGGTTCTACTAAATGAGTCGGTATTGCCCCTACCTCAGCTAGCTGTTGGGCCAGTGACTCCTGGGCCCTCCGAGCACTGACTGATTCTATGCCCTCTATACGACGATGCTGAATAAATTGGTGGTAGCCACACAATGAGGTACGCCCTCTGTCTTCTCTAGTTTACAACACTAACTAGTTCGATGCCATCTTCCTGGTACCATCAAATTAATCGATGGTTGCCACACAAAGATGTCTTTATCTCTGCCTTCTCTGGTATTCAACCCCGATTGGTCCGGTGCCTAGCTTCATGGTACCATCAAGTCAACTGATGGTCGTTACACAAAGTAGTCCAGTAGTTTCTTCAGTCACCGACTAATTCGTTGTTTCCATCATGCACCATCGAATTGATCAGTGCCTCTGTTGCACTTTCCACCATCTTGTATACCACCAACATTTTTGGTGGTAAATTTTTCAGAGCACCGAATGATTCGGTACCGCTGTGTTTTTTTTAGATTCTCCATGAGTCTTTCTTCAAATCCTCCTTTTTCTACATTGATTTGGATGGTTTCTATTTCGTCCTTGGATCCTAAAGCACTTATAAGAATACATCTCGATAAACTTGTTACTCCCAATAGTTATGTTGTCAATCAATTACTAAAATCATAAAAAATGACCTAATGCCATTTTCCTTATAGTGCTGCCATTGTCGGCTCCAACACTTCTACCGGGAACACCGAATTGGGTGCGGAAATGCATCCACCTGATTGCAATTGGTCTAGTCGCTCAGTTGCAACTGTTGACACACCCAATTACATTTTGTGTGGCATAACACTCCTATTTCATCCGTTAGCGCTTGGGGTCCAAACAAGGCCATTTAAACATGGACATTAATCTTCTGGTAACAGATTAATTAATACTTAGAGTTGAGGGGCAGCAAGACGGCGATCATCCATCAGAACAAGGCAACGACATCAATCCCACCCTAGACGCATTAGGACAAAGGAAGATGACGAAGGAGGAATCTATTGTCACGGACATGCTAAAACAAAGAATGAAACAAAGAGAACTGATGCTACTCGGCGAGGCCTACAAGCTATTTGTAGACCTTTCATCTCCGTATGATCATCGTCTTGACGTCCTTTGGTATTTCTAGAAGTTTATTCTCAGCCAAGAGAGAGCAGTATATGGCTTCGTGCGGAAAGGAATCGCTGGTGCGTTCCTCGTCCTCTACACCAAGGTAAAAACTGCGGGCAATGACACATAACTTAACCCCGAGGATATCTACAGAGATCAGAAACATTGGTTTCGCGTGTGGATCCTGCTGGCACGGTTCGTGCTGACGTGGGCAGCCATCGGTCTCTTCCACCATAGCCACAGAGAGGCTTATAATGGCATTGATGTCAAGATTACATATGCCATCTTCTGTTGTACTGCTGTGATAGAATTTTATTCCTTGTGTTCTATAATGTCCACGGGCGATGATGATTCTTCTGAAGCCAACAAGGAAGACTGGCCAGAGATGGTCGCTCAATACAGCCTTATAGGATATGTTGTCCACTATAAGAACCACAGAAAGATGATGCGGATTGTAAGCAGGTTTGGGTGCAAGGAGTTCCTCGACCTGCGCTGGCACATGAGGCCAGGCTTCTCATGCCGCAAAATTATGGACTTGGTTCTTGTGTATCTGAAAGGTGGATGGAGGCAAAGAATACACGACGCTGCTAGCTACCGCAGGTTCAACGACAACAGGGCCACTGGGCAATCGAGGACTACCAACACCTGGGATTGGGATGGAGCATAAAGGGTCCATTCGATGAGAGCGTCCTCCTCTGGCACATCGCCACGGATTTTTGCTTCTACTCGAGGCCGTCCTCAATTAATTGGAAATTGTCTGCACAGATGGCAAACTACATGATGTACCTATTGTTTGTTAATCCTGAGATGCTATTGCCTGGGACTAGGAGGAACCTCTTCACAACTGCCTACGATGAGCTCAAGGAAATCCTCGGCGACTGCGAGCCTGCACCGGTGGAACAGAAAGAGCTCATGGAGAGACTAATCAGTACCATGAAGGAGAAGTCGAGGAAAGCTTCTGAAGAGGGGTCTGGAAAAGGTTCTAAACTAGAACCAGAGGGAGGTTGTAAAGGAAGGTTTATCGATGATGCCTGGGCTCTTGCGCAAGGGTTATTGAAATTGAATGACGATGAGAGGATGTGGCAAGTGATCGAGAAAGTCTGGGTGGAGATGCTCTGCTTCTCCGCCAGTAGATGTAGAGGTTACCTACATGCCAAGCCTTTGGGCACAGGCGGGGAGTTCCTCTCCGCTCCTCATGTCATACATGGGGATGGAGAGCTTGACCGACCGGCTGCACAGGGAGGAGCTTCCAACTCCAAGCTGCCACTTCTGGGAAGGGAGCAACAGCACCGCTCCATCGACGACTTCTGACACCTGCAATGGGACCTGGATCACATGCAGTTGTTACTGCTACGGTAAGATAGCAAGTCGCTGCATGTGAGCCATTCAATAGACCACCAATGGTCCAGATTGCACCCATTCTTTTTTTCAACTTTCATCCAAATTTTAGCAGTTAGACACCACTTTTTATGGGAGGACAGGAAACAAAAGTTAATCTAAAAAATGAAAGTTAAATGCCCTTTGAAATTTTATTCCCAAAAGAGTATATATCTGAAATCCTTTTGTACATATATTAGGTATCTTCACTATTCATATACAAAAGCTTGCATCATCACCTAGCAGCAGACTTACATTACACAAGAGCATATGCTTAACACAAAAGAGCATATGGCAACTGGGTTCAATTTGCATGCATATAGGAGAACTCTATTTCTCTATTTCATATACAAAAGCTTGCATCTACCACTAGCAGCCATATCTGCAGTTCGCCATCTGCAAACAAAAATGATTAGAGATGAAGATTTATCAAGACAAATTAACATATAGGAAATTGAAGTATACTTACACTATTTTCTACTAGAAATACCAGCCATCTACGTCCAAGGAGTAAGCATCCAAGGAGTAAGGATTGCTCACATCTTGAGAAACATTTGTACTCTGAAAATAGACATCCAAAGAGAGTGAAACAAAGGAAGGAAAATGGCCTGGTCAAATTCAAGATTGAAATGCTATTTTTATTTAAAAAGACAAGTCTTAGTCTACCATTAAAATTTGGGTAGATTCGTCTCAGCTCAGGAGATTCGTCGAGCACCTGTTGGGCATCATCCAAGGTAGCAGCAGCTTCATCTGCTCCAGCTCTTGCTGGCAAGCTTTGCTTCACGGGAGAACATACAGGGGCACCAGCGAGCTGCACATCACCCACCTTCGTCGTCGCGATTGTCTTGCTCGCCACCTCTAGGAGCAGGGGGCTGAGGGCGTGGGAGATCAGCCACTCCGGCGTGCATAGGAGCAGCAGCAGTGTTGCAGCCTCCGGCACTCGAGGGGAGAGGGCCCATGGTGTGGCAGGTCGCCGGCCGCCCTTCGGGGTCGCTGCTCCCGCGCGGCAGCGAAGAAATGGCGCCAACTCTGTGCTTTTTCCCTCCAACGAGCGGTAAAAGAGCAGGGCACCGAGCTTGCCATGGTTGGCCCTTCGATTTGCTCTGGACGTCCACGATCTTGCGACTTGTTAAGTTACAGTCGCAGTTGAGATTGCACCAGATCTCGGTCCCCTGCAATGGCATGGCTGCATCCACGTCTGAGATCAATACTCGTGCTGCTCCATCAGCTTCCGAGGTCCACACCAGCGTGTCTCCATCCACAGACGAGATTTACATCGACATGGCTTAACAGGTGGCGTGTGGAGGCGATTTCAAACCTCTCCAGTTTGTTTTTTTTTCTTTTTTTTTTGTGATTGTTGTGGCGTCTCCATCCACTGACAAGGCTGTTTACTGATGATTGTTGTCGACCCCCTATTGTTATTGCTCATCACCTCAGTAAAATTTATGTAATGGTTTGTTCGTTTGTTGATACATGTAATGCTGCTATTTCTTACTATTTTTCCCGTTGTCTTACACAGTGCTAGTAGGGGTCAGTCAGTGTAATGGTGATATTTGAATGGTTAATTCGATTGCCTATGGGCCATTTTCAGCACGGAATGTTTTGTTTGCACACTATGAAATGTGTGCGTACTGCATTTGAACATAGAGTGTTATGTCGTGCCAACTGCCAATGTTGGAGATCCTCTTCGCGCAGAGTATTTAATCGCATGGTCGTCTCACTACAAGGAACCTGTTGATACGTAACGTTTTACTTTTGTCACATATCATAAAAAAACCTCACAAAAGGGCATCCCTAACGTGTTTGGTGAATTAAGCGTCATTGATTACATCCGTGACTTCTTTATAGAATTGTCATGGATTAATGCAATCAGTGACATTTTAAAACATCACCTACCAGCATTGGGCCTATGTAGTCCAGCCCGAGCTCAGATTTAATGACATAAGGAAACGCCACGGATTGATGCCACAAAGATCAGATAGCGTCACAAATTCTGCTGACAAGGATGCTGACATGTACACGCAACTGTGGATGCTGACAGGACTGTTCATGGGTTGGTTCAAAACCAGCGAACCTGCTAACCCAACCCAGACCAGACCGCAAAATGGGTTTGAGCGGGTTCGATGGTTTCAGGGTTGAGCCTGTCAGGGTGAGGAAAAATATGCGGGTCGACTGGGTTAGAGCCCGTGAAAACCATCTCAACCCGGCGTCTTCTCTCCAATCCCGTGGACGGCGCACCATCCACGGATCGGTGGCGAGATTCCCGGCAGCGGACGGCGTGCGTACCCGAGCATCTGCGTGAAACACGAGCATGAGTCGTCAGCGGCTCAGCGTGGATCGAGCTGGCATGGATTGGCTCTGCCTCCGTGCGCGCGTGACCCTGGTTCCGAGCGGCGGCGACCTCCTTGGTGATCCGTGGAAGGCTCTACCCACGATCTCGACCAGGTCCGGCTTCCACGGGGCCCCTTCGTTGGGCTCGTGGCAGGCACGAGGAAGGAAACGAGGCCCTGGAAGCGGTTCGCGAGCACGTCGGTGTGCTGTGCTCGGAGAGGTCCTTGCGGACACCGCGCGGTGCGGAGGAAGAACCAGCGGAGGCAGACAGACCCGGGGCAGCGCTGCTGTGTTCTTGTTGCTGGGGGAGAGGAGAGAGTTGGCGCTGCAGGGAGCCACGCCATTGCCGGCGGTGGTCTTGTAGCTGCACAGTCGCACGCGTGGAGAAAACTGGGCTTAAACCAGCTAAAACTGTGAACCAACCCAGCCCAACCTGCTTAAGGCCTTGTTCGTTTCGGCCTGGAAAGGCCTGGATTGGGATTCAAACCACATGGAAAATTTCGGCCCGGAACAAATCCCAGCCCACCAAAAAAGTCCGTTCGGCTCGGCCTGGAATGGATTGAAACCCAGTGACATTCGGCCCATTCCATGCCAAAGAGGCCCGGTACCGATCCATGAGTCTTACCCCATGGAACGAAACCCTATCCACGCCGCTCGGTTCGCTGCTGGGGCACTCGGTCCGCCGCGACGCGCTCAGGGGACCGCAACGCGGGCGGCTGCTGCAGGTGGCGGCGCGGGTGGAGTCTGTAGGCGGCGGCGCGGGTGGAGGCTGCAGGCGGCGGCGCTGGTGGAGGCTGCAGCCGGCAGCGTGACGGATCTGGCGGCGCGAGCAGAGGCCGCAGGTAGGGCCGGCGGCGTGCGGGCAGAGGCTTCCAGCGGCAACCGTGACGGAAGGAGTTAGAGCAACCGCGACGGCGACCTCCCCGCCACCTTCTCCCTGGTACAGTCGTCACCAACCTCCTCTTCCTTCGCCTCCCCTAACCCTAGGGTTGTTTCTTGATCCGTTGTTGAGTCTTGATTCATGTTTAGTCGATGTTGCCTACTAGTCTTGATCTGGCAGCGAGCCCTTGTTGGTGTGCGCCTTCTCGCAGCACGGCGACCTCCCCATGCCTGCCGTGCTCCTCCTCCTCTTCTCCTTGCGCTTCTGTGGTACCTTCTGCTCTTGCGCGCGCCGCTACAGGTGTTTCTTGGCTGGCGGTTGCCTCTCTGCTCTGAGCAGCTCCTTGAGTTGACTCGCTGTGCGTGCTTAATACTCTACCTTCCATCACGTATAGCCAAGTGAATCTGTGCACCAGGATTATCTTTAACATGTCAAGTATGCTGTACTAATAAAATTTGAATGTACTCTGAAGATCTGTTTACAGGGGCGGATTCAGGGCATTTTGGTGGTGTCCTGGGCCACCATTAGATTTTGGTAATCTCCATTAAAGAATATGCTTATTAGTGCTAGGATGACATCATGATACAATAGAGCTGCATTTGGATGAAGGCTGTGAACTAGAGCTTGGAAAAATATTAGTTTGTGATTTTGCTTGTTGCTCTGACGACTACCTTTCGCAGTTGGTGCTTGGGTGTGCGGCTTTGCGAAGATACAGAGCATTGCAATGTTGCATCTCATCCCTTACTGTTGCTTGGAAAAATAATAGGAGACTGCTGCCAATTTTTGCTTGATACCTATCCTGCCTAGAGTGCAATGACTTGCTTGTTGTAGAATTTTCATTCTTGTAAGGCGTAACTCCCCTGTTTTGTTAGAAAGTACCGTCTTTCAAGCATTTTTTATGTGGTGTCTCCAATAATCTATTTTTGGGCAACAATATTTCTTTCTTAGTTGGTGAGAATTCATTGCAATATATCGATCCATGTTTGGAAGAAATGATATACAATTCTGCTTTTAGGTATTTTCTTTGCAAGTTTGGGCTTTCCCCTTAGCACCACGTGATGGGAATATTATATGCACTAGTTGGTTACAATCAGAACTTCCATCTATTTTTGACAAATGTTTTTTTTAAATATCAGCTATTCAGCTTGCTTCAGTTGAGTTTGATTTTTTTCTTATTTTTGTTTTTTTAAGTGAGTCAGTATCTCTATACTTTCATCCATTTTCACTGTATCTTTGTCATTCTCACTATTTGGTTGCACTATCTTAGGATCTCACTGTCATTCTCACTATCTTCTTTTATCTCTTTTCTAGATTATCCCCGCACCGGTTAGGATCGGAGAAGACGAAGCACCACCATCTTGGGACCCAGTGCTAACTCCGGAAGGTACACATGGCTGCTAGCTCGAATCACTCTTATGTAACATGTTGTGATCTATTGTTAATTTCTGTGCTTGTCTGTGCTTGTTTTTTTTTACTTTTTCCACATAGTTATGTGCATCATTTAGGTACTTGTTTACATGATTTAGTATTCTGTGTTATCGTGGCAGCAAACTCCATTGACTGATGAACTTGGGGCAAGAATCATAGTTTTCTTCTCATTTAATTTACAATTTCACGTCTCTGTACCCTTTCAAAACTTTTTCACCTGCGACATGATTAGTTTAACATGTTGTCATCTATTTTTTGTACCTGTTGTGACATGATTAGCTTATCTTGCTGTTATCTATAAATTATTTGTAGTTTTACAATGAGTAACTCGTTAAGAGAGCGCATTAGAAAAAGGAGGGAGGAAGAGGATGACAACATGATGATGTTTATATTCCCTGCCTTGTGTCTTATGGATTCAAGTAGAGGCGGAGAGAGACGGCAACGTCATGTTTTTGGTCATGGTGAGGCCGAGGTTCGTCGGCTACTCCAAGGACATGAGAAGAATTGCAAAACCACATTTAGGATGGAGCCTCGGATCTTCAGAGCTGTGGCTACTTACTTGAGGAGGACAAGGCAAGTTCATGACATAAGGATAACAGTAGAGGAGAAGTTAGGTTTCTTCCTATACATGTTGAGCCACAATGCCTCGTATGAAGATATGCAAGTTCGCTTCGGGCATAGCGGTGATACCTTGCATCATAACTTGAAGCGTTTCTTTGATAAAGTCATCCCCTTCCTCTCTCGCCAGTTCCTCAAGGCTCCTAACCCAAATGTAGTACACCCACAAATCCAAGGGAATTCAAAGTTCTATCCTTTTTTTGAAAACTGTCTTGGTGCCATCGATGGAACTCATGTTCCCATCAGCATAGCTTCTGATAAAGCTTCCCCTTTCAGAAAAGGAAGGGCACGCTAAGCACCAATGTCATGGTTGCTTGTGACTTTGACATGAACATCACCTTCATTTCTACTGGGTGGGAAGGGTCGGCTACAGATTCTAAGGTTCTTAAATCTACCATCAACAAGGGTTTTGAGGTACCTCAAGGAAAGTTTTACCTTGTGGATGGTGGATATGCAAATATCGAGTCCTTTCTTGCACCGTATAGAGGAGTAAGATATCACCTCAAAGAATTTGGAGCTGGGCATAGGAGACCTCAAAACCCCAAAGAATTGTACAATCTTCGACATGCACAATTGAGGAATCATGTGGAAAGAACTCTAGGGGTTGTTAAGAAGCGCTTCCCTATTCTCAAAGGGGCTACATTTCACCCGTTGAAGAATCAAGTGAAGATACCAGTTGCTGCAGCGATTTTACATAATTAATCCGGCAGCTTGACGGAGATGATGAATGGTTAGATGACCAACCAGACAATATCGACCCAACAGATTTTGTTTCCTTACCAGCTGGAGACCAGGCAACCAATGATCCAGGAAATGCAGCAGGCAATACTTTGAGAGATAACATCGCTCAACAAATGTGGGATCGGTTACAACTTCGTGGATATTAGCTTATGTCAACCAATCAATAAAGTTGTAAAAAATAGTTTATGCTAGACTTCATGGATGCTATCTTGTTTCCTTACCAAATATGTATTCTAGTATGCTATCTTGTTTGAATTTGCAAGCAACAGACTATGTTATTTGAACAATGTTATTCCAGTATGCTATCTGTATGCATGTAGCACATTTTTTTTATCATATGATATTAGTTACCACCTGAATTTGGAAGCAGCATACTATATGCTTTACTTTTCTGTAATAATAAAGTTGTAATAAATATGACAGAAATGGTTGGTAAGGGTTTATCTCCAAAGGCCAGATTGGTTGCTAGCGGTTCACCAAAGTTGAATCGGCTTCTGGTCATGGCATCTTCTAAGAAGAAGGCTTCGCCAAATCTGGCCATGCTAACTTCTAAGAAGAAGAAGGCTTCACCAAAATATGGAGGTGTGTAATATTTCTTTATGCTTTCTCAATGCACTATTTTTTTTAATACTAATACTTTGGTCAATGTCTATGAAGGTGTCCAAAGGGCATATTGGAACCCTCTCCTTGAGAAGTCACTTGTTGACATCCTCCTCAACTACAAGGACTGTCGTTCTGATAATGGGTGCTTCAAACCTCATGTATGGAACAGCATCGTGCAAGAATTTCATGCCACAAACCCGCATGCAAGATACACCAAGCTGCAAATACAAGAGAAGGAAAGAGAGCTGAAAAGAGATTACAAGATGCTGAAAGAGGCACTCAAGCAAAGTGGTTGTAATTGGAACCACAACAGGTTCATGATAGAAGCAGATCATCACCTTTGGGATAATCTTATCATCGTAAGTGCATATGATTAGTTCTTTCCGTGCATGGTCTTTCAATGCATCTATTTGATCATTTTCTTTCTTTCAATGCATAGTCTAACCCGAAGATAAAGAAATTTGCAAACCCAAAAGCAAGCTTTCCCCTGTTTGATGCTTTAGGAGAACTATATGATGGTAAGTTCTATCACATGACTTCAAATACTATGATCAATTTGAATATTGCTTGTCTTTGAATAATGTGCTTGTTCTTGTGTAGGTCATCTTGCCAAAGGAAACTACAATATCACCTCCCTTGGAGTTCCAGAAGATGAAGAGCCACTTCAGCAACTTTGTGCAGCACATGACGATGTTGAAATCATGGAAGATGATCTTCAGGTTGAAGAAGAAGAAGCTGAAGCTCAAGAGGATGTGCTTGAGGTGCTGGAATCTGAAGTACAAGCTCAGGAAACAGCAACAGATGGAGTTACTGCTCAAAGGACTAGTCAACACAGAGGAAAGAGAGCTTCTGCAGCAAGCAAACAAGACAAGAAAGTGGAAAAAGACTCGAAGAAAGGCAAGCTTAGTAGGTTAGAAGGGGTGATGGAAAGTTACGTGGGCTTGAAGATGAAGCAACTAGAGCAAGAAGCTTCTGTTCTAGCAAAAGAGAATCAACCTGCACAAGGCCCGGATTTCTCAATCACAAAATGTATTTCTGTGTTGAACAAAATGCAGGTCACTAGTGCAGAAAAGGTCAAGGCATATTCCGTCTTCAAGTGTCCAGAAAACAGGGAAATTTTCTTATCTTCTTATGAAGAAGACAAAGATTCGGCTCTACTTTGGCTGCAGAGTGAAATGGCTGCTTAGGTATGGCTACTGATGCACTCTGACCTTGCTGTTGAAACTAGAAAAATCTGAATAATTTGTTGTGGTCCATGCCAATTGAACTGCTCGCATTGAGTTTCATCCGAACACCCCCAATAATCTTGCATTTTACATTAATCTGGACCCCAATAATGATTGGACAATTTTTTACAACAATGTTTTGGTTTCAGCATTTTACAGTACTATGTTACAATGTAAACTTGTTTCTAACCCTTTGAGACTCAGCAAAGCTGTTGTACTATTAAGTTTTTCCCTCTTTGAATAGTTTTATCCCTAGTCTTCATGACTTTGCACAATGCACATGTAAATGGTTCAGTTCTCCTATATAATAAAGTCATTTTGGTATGCCTGAACCTACCAAACCGTGGATGGATAGATGATTGGACTGTAGTACAGGAGCAATACATCATTCCTGTAAAACAACAGTTGCAGTCACCTAGTGTTAATTGGACCATCTTGGGTTGTATACTGCTAATATGCAAAAAGTCTTATGCATGATAACAACAGGAGATGGAATTATGAATTTTTTTAAAAAAGAAATATTTGCATATCTAATTCAAATTACTAACTGATTACTTTTGCAGGAGAGTTTGTGGAGATGACTGCCTTCATCGTCAAGTGGAATGATCAGAAGTTGTGTGGTAGCTTACAGTTTAAATTGAGGGAATTAGATTATGTTGTTTCTGTTATGGGGATGCCCGTTCACCAAATGCAGTGATGAGAACCATTTGTGTTAGAAGTTCAGTTTGAGGGAAATGGATGGATGATATACCAAGACAAAAAATTTTATCCATTTTGCTTGTGAATTTTTGTTTAAAATTTACCTGCTTATACCTTGACGGCTGTTGGTTGTTGACTGTGAATTTTTGTTTAAAATTTACTTGGCGTGTGGTTCAGAAAGGCTGATTCAGAAAGGACATGCTTGAGCGTGTGGTTCAGAAAGGCTGATTAGAAATATACCATGCTGAAAATTTATACTATTGAATTTGGTACACGTTAGATTAGAGAAAGGAAATACTTGGTGTGTGGGCTCTATTCCTATCCAGCCCAAAACGAACAACTTAAATTCTAACAGGCCTTGAATAGGATCGAATCCAGCCCACGGTTTATAGCAAGCCTGGATTGAGTGACATGCATGGATTCACTCAATCCATGCATGGAACTGGCCCATGTCAGGAATGAAACCCAAGCAGCCGAACAAGCCCTAATTAATTTCTCTATAACCTGTGAACCCACCAACATATGGGCTGGTTTGGAAACTCGGCTGAAACCTGTGAAACCTGCCAGCGAACAGGCCTAGCTGACATAGCACCAGCGTGGACAATGATGTGACACCAACATGGATGATGACGTGTCACCAACGTGGATGCTGATGTGGCGCTCGCATCAGGGAATAAGCTTTGGGCCTAATACTTTGGGCTACATTTGAATAACAGGCCACTATTTTAGGCCGAATGATTTGCCAGCTAGGTTTCAACTCAAATAAATAGAACCATTTTTTATTTGGGCCGTCAAAATACAGCTTTTTTTTTCTAATCAATCCATTATCATTTCAGCCCAAATCAATATATAAATCGACCCACATACTAAATTCTGATCCAACGTCTCATCACATACATAAAAATTTCATTCGGCATGAAATCAGTGTAACTTTAGTCAATCTAGAATAAAATCCCACAATACTGCAAGGCGCTTGCGGCCAGATGATGTGGAGTCCGCGGCCGGATGACTAGGCGGTTGTGGCCGGATGACATGCAGTCTGTGGCCAGATGACTAGGCGTTTGCGTCAGGATGACGTGGCATCCGCGGGATGAGGTGAGTAAATAATGGTTTGCAATAGTATTAAAACCTCAGAAGAAGTCGCTCAATGGTTACTGTATCAACTCAGAGTGAGGGCGTTGGTTCGATCCTTCCTTTGCAGTCTTCTTTTCTCAATTTTTCTTTCATTTTTTTCATTTGCTTTATTTTTCGTACAAAATATGACAAGTGCATTCTCTCTATTTTTCTCATTGATTTTTTTTCATCTTCTCTATTTTTTCCATACATAATATGATTTTTTATTTTGTTGATCGTGATGAAGTGCAAGTACATATTCTCTATTTTTTCTCTTTGATTTTTATATTCTCTATTATTTTCATACATAATATGAAGTGCAAGTAGTTTGGTAGTACATGTTGTTCTTAATTGGGAGGTTGTTGGTTAAATTCTCTGTTGCCCTTATTTTTTTCTCAATTTTTCTTTCATTTTTTTCATTTGCTCTATTTTTGTACAAAATATGAGAAGTACGTTTTCTCTATTTTTCTCATTGATTTTTTTCATCTTCTCTATTTTTTCCATACATAATATGATTTTTTATTTTGTTGATCGTGATGAAGTGCAAGTACATATTCTCTATTTTTTCTCTTTGATTTTTAATATTCTTTATTCTTTTCATACATAATATGAAGTGCAAGTAGTTTGGGTGGTACATGTTGTTCTTAATTGGGAGGTTGTTGGTTAAATTCTTTGTTGCCCTTATTTTTAGTTTTCAATATTTTTTCTGCATACATTCTTTCATTTTTTTCCTTCAAGTTTTGCCTGATTTTGGCTGCATACATTCTTTCATTTTTTTTCCTTCCCTATTTCCGGTTTAGAAAAAATTGGTCAGTTTTTTCCTAACTTTTGTATAAGTAAAATTAATTGTGTTATGTCTAGCACAATTTATTGATCATGACGAATCTACCAAAATGTCACTAGTTAGTGGGTTTAATCGTGACGATTTTGATAGAGCCTTGCTGTAACATGGGCCTAATATCCACTGTTCTAGATCTGTGACTGAAAATTAGTAATGATCATAGATTATGTACAATCTGTGTCATAACGTCACAGAAAATTCATCACGGATTAACATGTTTGCTGTAGCATCTATGGGTACAAACTACAGAGATGCATGACATGCACGGCTTGTTGTGATCTAGACCGCCAAGATACAGATGCGTCTCAAATTTTCAGATGCACTAAATTTTTGAGATATATATATATATATGTGTGTGTGTATATCTAGATACTGGTATGAGTTTTGCTGCTTGCTATGGCATTATACTCAGTAAAGCTGCTCTAGTCTGTCTAATTGGTTAGGGGCCGCCCAGCGATATGGCCACAACCAATAGACTTTCAATTACTCAAAATCCCCTCACCAACATAGTTGTAGTCGAGAGATGGCCTGCTCCGTCCCAAGTCCAAACAATTGTATATGCTCGTGTTCCAGGCTGCGCTCTAGCGTTTGTTTAGCTACCCAGTAGCCTAGTTGGGTGCGTTGGCCTAGTTCGTTGGGTGACCATGTGTAGTGACACGTTTCCTCTATTAAAAAAGAATGTCATTCTAGCTATGATTCTGGAAGTGTCTGTCCAGGTTTAAAGCTATAATTACACTTTTTATGGAATGGAGGAAGTAGATTCATAATACAAGTCTCTCGTGACTTGGTCATCATTATGTGCAATAATCTACTATTCTCTTTATTTTTTAAAGAAATCAATCTGCAATTCTGTAGGCCAGGCCCGACCGAAACCAAGGTGCCGCAGGTACATAGGGCCGGAGCCAACGACACACACCGCCTGCGCGTGTGTGTCTGCTGTCCTGGATCCTCGCTCGTCTCTTCATTTTCTACAGGAAAAGCTGTATGTCACCTACGTGATTTGAAGGCTTCTTTCACTCGTTTTGCTGGAATCTGATGCGCCCGATGTGGTTTTGCCTCTGGTACTACTGGCTTGTGCGTTTGTCTTTAATTACTGTTCATATCATGTGTCAACCTTCTTCCTCTATCTGGATTAGTGTCGTGCCCGTGCGTTGCTACGGGCTAAAAAATACTCTTTATAATATAGTACTCCTACATTATTATCAGACAAACAATAATACTACAGAGAAGTACTTATCACATGACAATCCATTTAATAAGAAGAAAAATTAAACACAGGAAGTCTGAGACATTATTGCGGCTATCTTTATGTCAGCTATTCGTTTTGTGTCGTAGAAAAGTGTCCTTAGCCATATTTTGGAGCATCCAAAATATGTGGAAAAGTTGACTTAGTCATATTTAAAGACATCCAAAAGATGGCAAAGAAGGTAGAGAAAAAGACCCGCAAAGAAGCAAAGAAGACAACAGGAAACACAGAGACACCGACTCATTCGATGCTCTGTGCTAAAGCCCACCGAATCAGTCGGTGGTGGCGGGAACCAGTGTCCTATGAAGCCAAGTAAGAAGGACCACAGACTCATTCGGTGGTACCATTAAGGGGCACCGAATCAATCGGTCATTGTGCCCAGAAATACCAGTTCAGTACTGTGTAAATTTGGAAGGGCACCGACTCATTCGGTGGGCAGCACCGAACCAGTCGGTCATTTAGCCTGGAAAGAGCTGTTTGGTTCTTGTGAGCACCGATTCCTTCGGTGGTACAAGAAGAAGGGGCACTGAACCAGTCGGTGCTAAAGAAGACCGAAGATGAAGATCTACTTAGAGACCACCGACTCATTCGGTGGTGAAGGAGCAACGGGCACCGAATCAGTCAGTGGTTGGACCAGCCCCACATGTCAGTGACGCAGTGGATCAACGGCTAGTTCAATGGCTAGCTGAGGTGGCACCACCGACTAATTCGCTGGTACCCGTCCTGCAATCACCGAATCAGTCGGTGGTACGCAGAAAGGTTGCAACGACTAGCTCCTTTGGTTGGGGCTATAAATATGGGTTGCCTCGGCCATTTGAAGGGTGCTTGAGCTCAGTGAAGATATTGGCAAGTGTTCTACACATTCTTGAGTGCTCAGTCCACCAAAGTGCTAAATAGAAGATCTAGGTAATTAGCCAAGTGCATAGTGCTAGTCTAGACCCTGTAGCGCATCTCTTAGGTGTTTAGCCTAGGGTTTAACGAGGTTTGTATACCTCTTTGCTTACCGGTGCTTGCACGCACCAAGTGTTGTAATCCGGGGCTTGTAGTCTTGCGAGACCCTCCAACCGAGTTTGTGGAGAGGCCGCCAGTGCTTGTGCATGGGAGGAGAGGCCCTTGGCGTTTGGCCGAAGCTCTACCAAGTGAAGGCGGCGAGGAGCATCCGGGGAGGGATGAGCGGAGACCCACTTGCACGTGGGGAAGTCCCGTGGTCACCCACGGAGTTACTTAACCGGGGAGTTTATGCCCTTGAGCGGGCATTCCCTTGAGAGGTGCTCCACAACGAGGATGAGTCGAAAGCTTGTGAGCTTTCTGATACCTCGGTAAAAATGCCGTGCCGGGAGTTTGCTCTTCTCTACCCTTTAGCTTCCGCATTTCATACTTGCACACTTTCTGTATTTACCTTTCCTAGACTTGCCATGCTAGTATAGGATTGGACCTAGGGTGCAAAACTTTGTAGCGGTAGAGATAGCAACACATAGAGAAAACCTAGAGCACATCTAGATAGAATTTGAAATAGGTTTTCATATGTGCAATTGGAGCCTTAATTTTTAAAGACACCTAATTCACCCCCCTTTTAGGGTGTCACGGTCCCTTCAATTGGTATCAGAGTCGGGGCTCATTTTTGGACCTCTAACTTCATCGCTAGACGAGCAAAATGACATCTTTAGAGGGAGTAAGTGATATCGGTAGGCCTCCATACTTTGACGGCACTAACTACCCCTATTGGCATATACGTATGTTAAGTTATCTAGAAGCAAAAGGTTTAGGTATTTGGAGAGTGACAAATGATGGAATGCAACCTCTCACTTGGCCCGAAAAACCGACCAAGGCCGATGAGAGAGAATTGCAACTCAATGCTATTGCTCGCAATACAATTCTTGAATCTTTGAGCATGAATGTGTTTAATCAAGTCTATGATGAGAAATGTGCAAATAAAATTTGGAAAAGGCTTAAAGAGCTTCATGATGGCACAAGTGATGTGATCATCCAAAAATATGACTTGATTAAGCGCAAGTTTGATTCTTTTGAGATGTTGCCTAATGATCAACCAAAAATAGGACTTAATCCATTTAATAAGAAGAATAATTAAACACAGGAAGTCTGAGACATTGATGCGGCTATCTTTATGTCAGCTATTCGTTTTGTGTCGGGCAACCATATATACAACCAAGACCAACATACATTTGTTGTACTCCTTTCAGTTTTCATGACAACTATACCTGTTGACGTAAAAATCGGGAAAGATCTTCACGTACTAGCACATGAAATCGGCCGTGACCGATGATGCAGAGCGTGCCAGTCAATCTGACCTGTTGATTGACAAGGAAAATCGGGCGTCAGTAACGCAGTGAAATCGGCTGGGTTTCCGATTTAGTGATGAAAACCAGATTGGCAGTGAATTCCGATCTATAGTAGAGAACCAGCTAGATCAGCCGATTCCGATGCAAAGCAGAGTAAGATTACTAAAACGTAACCTAACAAGCTAAGCAGAGCAACACTTAGAATAGATCTAAACGGCTATACCAGATTCGATAATGAAGTATATATAACAGCCGATCAAAGATTATTCTAAGCTGGATAAGGGTTAAATAAAATCTAAACGAAGCAACAGCGATGCGCCAGATACTAAAGCTTAGATATTTACTCGATAACTGTCGAATAATCCCAAACGAAGCAACAGCGATACGCCGGTTGCTAAAGCTTGGATCTTACTCAGTAATACGAGACTTGAGATCTGATCACCCTCGACGTGCCCAAAAGAACTCGTGAAAAGAAAAGACGAAGTCGTCGACAATGTATGTAAGATGCGAAAATTGTAGAGGTTTGTTTGATGTTGGTGTGTACAGACTTCCATGACCACGCAGGGTTAATATTTATACTCTAATAACTATAACTCCTAAACGTTTACGACAAACTTACTTGAGGCAAAAGAAAAGACTCTTTTACAACCGTTTACGACTCAAACTCTATAAAAACAACCGACTCTTTATTTCGGTCCTTCTATAAGCTTAGCCTGGTAGCCTCCCCTTCCAGGACTCCTCCACGTCATTAGCCTCTTCTCCGATCTTGATTCGAGTCAACATTCTCATCGGACTCCGATTCCGATTCAAACTGCTCTTTCTCCCGGACTCGACTCCGATTCCGATTCAAACTGCTTTTTTCTCCCGGACTCCAATTCCAATTTCCAATCTCTACTTCATTTTGCACCGATGTGACCTGTCAAAATCCGGTGTCAACACATGCCCTCTAGTTTCGCGGTAGAGATCGGATTCTGACTCGAAACTATTTAATCCTTATCTTTTTAGGTCAAACATCTTCTTTCCCTTTTTACCCTCAATGAAACCTTATAAGGCCCGTCCCTTCTTCTTCCTCATTCATCTTCTTCACCGAGCAGCCACCGCTTCGTCTTCCCCTGCTTCAAGACCTTAAGATCCACAATCGCAAGCAACCTCCAGCAAGGATCAACTCTCGAGGACTCCGGCAACCTCTTCTCATGGCATCCCTCATAGAAATCCCTGAGGTAAGCATTCATCGGTCCTTAGATCTAGATCCACTCTGTTCTTAGTAGATCTGTTTTTACTCACAGTAATGCATCTCTTTAGGTCCTTCGCGATAGCATCATTATCCCAGTAGCAGATAAGCCAGGTCTTGCCATACTAGGCCCAGTAGGTTCTCCAGATCCTACTAACTTCATCAACCAAGAAACGCAAAGGCTCCCCTTTAAATCATTTGATTCAAAACATGACTTGAGCAATGCCTTTAGGTCATGGCCAACCCTTACCACTGGATAGAAAACATGGTATAAAAGGGTTGCCAAATCAAAGATAAATGAATGAGAATCTTATGACCTCCGTCAATGTATCGCTCTTTCTCTGGCTGACATGGAGCGAAATGAACCTTTGCTCGCTGCCGCTTCATACTTTTGGTCCGATGCTCTGAATGCCTTCCTCTTTG
Source organism: Digitaria exilis (assembly GCA_015342445.1). NCBI lineage: Eukaryota > Viridiplantae > Streptophyta > Magnoliopsida > Poales > Poaceae > Digitaria > Digitaria exilis. Next base: position 1,260,479 of record JACEFO010002840.1, read on the forward strand.
GTCAAGGTCCGATAACTCCTACTTTAGCTGACGTGCTGATGCTCACTGGTTTGAATACATCGGAATCGGACAAGACTTTCCACATTCCTTCTAAAGCCACCCACAAGATTGACACCAAACAGATAGGAGGTTGGAAGGGATACATAGAGAAGTATTCCAAGACATCAGGATAGGTGGATGCAAGAGAACATTCAGCTTTCCTGATTATGTTGTTGGAGCATTTCGTCTTCTGTGGAAAGACAGTAGGCCCATCAATCCACTACCTCCGATTGGCAGAGTACTTAGCCTCAGGAAATAATTTCCCAATCGGAAAACACCTTCTCGGATCAGTATATAAGCTTCTTCATGAGGTCTCCATCCAATTAAGGACCAAGCAACAAATCGGACACCTTGGAGGTCTGTGGTGGTTTGTTAATCTCTGGCTGAATATGCACATACAGAATCTACTGGACACTTCTGTAATTAGCAAGGTATTCCCCGCCGATCAATTGAATGATGAAGAAACTGAAGATCGGCGATGCATGTCTTTTGGTGAAGCTGCCTCAGGCTTTCCTGGAGAACGGCTTCCTTCTACTCGCACAGCCAAGTACTTCAGGGGATTCTACAATGGCCTCAAGGAAGAATCCATGCCCTGACACGGGTATGCTGATCCCGATCATCATTTTGAACTCCCATTCAAATTCCGATTTGATGACATCAACACAGATGAGGATAGTCAAAAGAACTTCAAAGAAATCATCACCCCTCAAATACTCCCCGCAGACATCTTCATGGGGAAAAACAGCAGTCATTTGAATATTACCATCCAGCACTGGCTACTCATCAAATCGGATTTGGTCAAGGGCTGATTTCTTTGTATCTGGCCGATCTGGTGAAGCCTAGAGAAGTGATCCCATCAGACATAGCATATGATAGGCTAATAAATTTATCACCTTCTCGAAAAACCATAGATTTATCCCTTTGGAAATTCTCAAGCTTCACCATGGTTTCATTCAAGACTTGATGGCAAGAATGGAGGAACCATCTCTTCAGCCAACCTGCTCAAGATTATTGCCTGCTCCTCAACCCTGATTTGGGACCAGTGACCAGGTAAGAAATCTCCAATCTTAATCATTTTTTAATCACTGAGTACTTTGTATTTAACTCTTCCTCTTTTTGCCTTTGATCACAGGACGTAGCCATAAATCTTCCTTCAGTCAGTAACAGTGGCCGTTCGATCGAGTACATGCCTCCCTCAGCCAATCCTCACATCGGAAATTCCAGTCCATCTGTGACGGATGTTGCTACTAGTCGGAACAAGAAATCGGCCAAGAGCTCTGCTCCAACTATGCAAACCAAGCAACAAGGCACCAGTTCTTCCAAAAGGCCGAAGAAAAAGACCCAAGAAACTTCTTCTTCTATGATCGGCCAAGAAGAAATCAAGCCATTGGAATCACAAGCCACACCTTTAGAAGTTGGAGAAAAATGCAAATTAGTGCTATCAAAGACACTTTCAAGGAAGATTCCGAAAGTTGCCCGAAAGATTTCAGCCTCGGAAGCCGCAAGACGTATATCAAAAATACGCTCAAGTACCGGTAATCCATCAACTGTTCCAGAGGCAACCACATCAAATCCGATTCAAGGAAACCTGTCGGACACCACAGGAACAACTACATCGGAACAGGTAAAAATATTTCCGATTTGCTGCAGTTCTTTTACTTCTTGAGCTAATTTCAAGTATATAAAGGCACCTCCTCAGGTCATAACTCAATCGGACCAAACAGGAACCGTCCCAACTTCCTCTACACCGCCGATTCCTCTATCGACTGCTGCTGAACAAGGATCGGCAATCCAAACTCCAGAATCAGCCCAAGAATCTATCATAAGGATAATCATTTCTCATCACTTGCTAAAGTTGATTCATCTTGCTTCTCACATCTAAACTTCTATATCAGGAACAAACGGCAATCACTTCCATCGGAACTGCAATCGGCCTTCCAACATCTCAACCATCCCAGTTTGACGAAATCAACTTAAAACAGGTAACTCCTTTTTTTAATTTTCCATTACATCAAGAGATATTAACATCTGATTTCTGTTTTTCAGGCACAAGATTCTCCAACTCCCAGTGCTCTTGAAGCGGAACATGTCGGTCCTTCTACAACAGAATCATTTCCAAGTTCCGATCCGATCAGGACTCATCTGGAAGAAATGCTACGTCTTTTGAACACTGACATCGGGCAACTTGTGGAGAATGCTGACCCTGTCCGATCAGTCTTCAAGAACTTAAAAGGCCAGGTAGCAGAGTCAGTTGAAGAAGCTCTTCTCCCAGTCGCTTTCATAGAGTTCAACTATTTCCAGGTAACAAATGCCCAAAAGAGACTGTCCAATCGAGCCGAATTTGAGAAATCCTCCAAGGACCAGGAACAATTCAAATCGGATATTGAAGGTATAGAGATCCAAATCGGAAACCTGAGGCAAACTCGGAAAACCCTAGAGAAGACAATATCCGATTTGAAATCCAGGCGTGAAGCTCATATGCAAGCAATAGCCAAGATCGACGCGGAGCTGAAAACTGTGGAAGCCGACCTACTGCAAATCCCTGGGACTTTGACAACCTTTGAACAAAATAAGCAAGCTCTTATGCAAAAGGTTGATCATCTCAAGAAGAACTTCAAGCCGATTGAGGGTTCGGCCGATGATGACCGGAAAACCATTTCCGATGTGGATGCTATTCGCCTGCGCGCGATCAAAGCGATCCAAGATTTCCTTGGGTCGTTGTAAAAACTCTCCCCGTGATATCTTTTGTAACACGTACATTTAAAGCTGCTACATTACTTTGGATGTATATACCTTTGACTCATCTTTCGACCAAGTTCTGCCAAATATGAAGCGTCTTTTTTTACCTCTAGCCGATGCAATCCGCTTTAACAGCGAATCTTCTGAAAATAGCATCTTTTGACCAAAACACATTGGTCCCCGCACTCATTTATATCAAAAATTGAATGCTCTGAATCGCGTAGGTAGACCCTTTCGCCTATAAATAGAACCATACGCAGAATCCGCCATATCATCTCTTTCACCATCGCATGATATCCTCATGGCATCCTCATCCAACCAAGTACGGAATAGCTTTATTTCTTTGCCTCACTATTTGATTAGAGCAATCTAATCCCTCTAGTTTTTCAGGTTCAACAAACATTGGAGTTCATCATCACTCAGCTTCAATCTGGTGCTCCCTTATCTGTAGATCATCGGCTTTTCCTATCTACTCACAAATATGAGATCCTGAACATGCTTCCTGAAGGTCTTACTTCAATGTCATCTTTCATCCATGGCCAAGGACTTCCAAGAAGTAGTATATCCAGGATTCAACACCAAATTCATAACCTTGAAGACACCCTGAACAGGGAAGAAGCCCGTCTTGTCAACCTGAAGAGCAGAAGGGATCAACTCTGGGGAGAAATCAACACAATCAACCGATCTATATCCAGGTCTGGAGCCAATGCCAACCAAATCCACACTTCTCTTGAATCTAGAAACCAGATCATAGAAAATCATGAACACCATGAGTCTCGCATGCGAGCTATTCAGTTGATTCAGAATTTTCTGAATAATTTGTAATGTTTTGTATTTTTTGCCCGAAGGGCGATGCATAACGCATCGGCCATGTATCCCTGGATGTGTAGTCCAATCTCTGATTCATGAATGTACTACTTATTTTTTCTGCTAAAGGCGATACTTTGTATCGGCTATAATCATTTCCGATTTCTTCACCGAAAATCGGCTCATGCATCAGCCCAAATACTGGGGTAATACTTTTTCAAGTATTTTCCATTCAAAGCTCGAGGAAATTCTTCTCCCTCTAATGTTTCCAAATTGTACTCATTGCCTGGGCACATCGATTTATTCGATATGGACCTTCCCAAGTTGGAGACCATTTACCGAATTTAGAAACTTTAGATCCGATCGGCAAAATCAATTTCCAGACCAATTCTCCTTGAGAAAATTCTTTGACCTTAACTTTCTTGTTATACCATCTAGCAATGCGCTCCTTATTAGCTTCTAAATTCTCAAGAGATTTCAAATGATATTGAACTAAATCTTCCAACTCATCTTTCATAATAATAGAATATTCATCGGCTGTCAACTTATTCTGAAATTTAATACGTCTATAACCGATTTTCAATTCCCAAGGTAACACAGCTTCGTGTCCGTAAACCAACTGATAAGGTGACATCTTAATCGCACCATGACAAGCCATCCGATATGACCATAATGCCTCATGCAACACAGTATGCCATCTTCTGGGAAATTCATCAACCTTTCTCTTTATTAACTTGATCACACTTTTGTTAGATGCTTCTGCTTGACCATTAGCTTGAGCATAATAAGGAGAGGAATTCAATAATTTAATCCCTATGCTTTCAGTAAACTCTCCAGATTCCCCTAAAGTAAACATAGTTCCCTGATCGGTTGTAATTGTTTGAGAATACCAAACCGATAGATAATATCTTCTTTAACAAAGTCTATCATATTAGCCAATGATACAATCTTCAAAGGAATTGCTTCAACCCACTTAGTGAAATAATCGGTCGCTACTAATACAAACTTATGTCCTTTGCTTGATGCAGGATTAATTTGACCGATTAAATCAATTCTCCATCCTCTAAAAGGCCAAGGCTTTAAAATCGGATTCATAGCAGATGCAGGAGCCTTCTGAACGTTCCCAAATCGCTGACAATCCTGACACCCCTTGTAATATTTAAAACAATCTTCAAGAATTGTGGGCCAAAAGTATCCATTCCTCCTGATCATCCACTTCATCTTGAAGGCCGATAGATGTGCTCCACATACTCCTTCATGGATTTCTCCCATTAGTACCTTAGCTTCTTCCGATCCGATACACTTAAGCAAAACTCCATCAATCATCCGATAATAGAGATCATATTCAAGTGTAACATATTTTACCGCCTGAATCCTTATCTTCCTTTCAAATTTATTCAACGGATCTTTCAAATATTCATAAATATTTTTCCTCCAATCGGTATCTTCCAATTCTAGATTCGAAATTTCTCTGATCGGACGATAACCAGATGCTCCTTGAGCCAATCAGTTAGCCTCTTCATTATGACATTTGGGAATATGTTCGATCTTAACAAGTCTGAACTCCTTTAATAACTAGAGGCATTCATCATGATATACCTTCAAGATATCATCATTGCATTCATACTCACCCATCAATTGCTTAACCACCAACATAGAATCCCCAAATATTTCAATAGCATCGGCCTTGATTTCTTTGAGTAGCTTGATACCTTTAAGAACAGCCCGATATTCTGCTTGATTATTGGTAGCTTCCTTCTCAATCGGAAAGAGAACTCAAAGCTTGCCCCCCGAGGCGAGATCAATACAATTCCGATTCCAGAACCAACTCCACAAGAAGATCCATCAAAGAACAAAGTCCATGGGGCAAGCTCCACCAAATCAATCTCTGGACCACAATGATGAGTGACAAAATCAGCAAGTACCTGCCCTTTGACTGCCTTTGACGATTCAAAGCGTAAATCAAACTACGATAGGGCCAAAATCCACTTTCCAATTCTACCATTCAAAATCGGCAATGACAGCATGTACTTTATAACATCATCTTTACTAACAACAATGCATTCAGCCGATAGTAAATAATGTCTGAGCTTGGTGTAGGAAAAATATAGACATAAACATAATTTCTCAACTGGAGAATACCTTGTTTCTCCATCCAAAAGCCTTCTACTCACAAAATAAATAACACGCTCTTTTCCTTCAAATTCTTGAATAAGGGCCGATCCAATAGAACAATCATCAGCCGATAAATATAATTTGAACGACTTGTCTTTCTAAGGAGGAACTAAAACAGGAGGAGACACCAAATACCTCTTAATTCGTTCCAAAGCACCTTCTTGCTCTTTTCCCCAAACAAATTCCTGATCGGCCTTCAATTTCAACAAGGGTGTAAACGGCTTGATCTTACCAGAGAGATTAGAAATAAATCTCCTAATGAAATTAATCTTGCCGATTAATGATTGAAGCATCTTGTTTTCCGGAGCAACAATTTTATTGATGGAACCTATCAAAGTTTGACTGATCTAAATCCCCCTTTTATGAACCATAAATCCCAGAAATTGACCAGCAGAAACTCCAAATGCACACTTTATCGGATTCATCTTCAAACCATGTTTTCTTGTGCACTCCAGAGTCTTGCGTAAATCGGCTAAATGCTGTTTATAGCTTTCCGATTTAACCACCACATCATCAATATAAATTTCAAGAATTTTGCCAATAAGCTCATGGAAAATATAATTCATAGCACGTTGATAGGTAGCTCCAGCATTTTTCAAACCAAAAGTCATAACTACCCATTCATATAAACCAACATGCCTAGGACAACGAAAATCAGTCTTATGAATATCTTCTTTAGCCATAAAAATTTGATTATAACCAGTATTACCGTCCATGAAGCTTATGACCTTGTGTCCTGCTGCAGCATCAACCAATAAATCGGCAATAGGCATCGGATATCCATCCATCGGTGTTGCCTTCTTAAGGTTCCTGAAATCAATGCAGACATGTCATTTCCCATTCTTTTTATACACAGGAACCACATTAGAAATCCACTCAGCATATCGGCATTGCCTAATAAATTTCGCTTCAATCAACTTAGTAATTTTGACCTTTATATCAGGTAAAACCTTAGGATTACATTGTCGAGGATCTTGCTGATATGGCCGATATCCTGGTTTTATAGGCAACCGATGTTCAACAATAGATCGGTCTAGACCTGGCATTTCATAGTACTCCCAAGCAAAGCAATCTTTAAATTCTCTTAATAAAGAAATTAATTCTTTTTTATACTTAGGATCTAACTTTGCACTAATAAACATCGGCCTTGGTTTATCACCATCTCCTAAATCTATTTTTTCTAATACATCGGCCGACGTGAATCCATATCCTAACTTCCCTTCATCTTCTTGGAGAAATTCATCCATCAAGATGAATCTTCTGAGCTGACTGCTTGGATCGGCTGTAGACTAAAATCGGCCACTCTGAGGAATTCAGTGTCTAGAGCTTTTCCTGATATGCGCATCACTTGTTCATAACTCCATGGTTGTGCTTCTGCAATAGCTATGCTGTATGATGTGTCCGCTTTGACAACTTCCACTGTATCCTCAATCCATTGAACCAAACACTGATGCATGGTTGATGGAATACAACAATTAGCATGGATTCAATCTCTTCCCAGCAACAAGTTGTATGATCCTTTGTCATTGACTATGAAGAAAGTAGTAGGCAAGGTTTTGCTTCCAATAGTCAGATCAACACATAATGCCCCCCCGAGCTAGAGAAATCTTTCCTGCATAATCTTTCAGCATCATATCTGTTTTGATCAAATCATCTTCACTTTTGCCGATTTTACGAAAAACGGCATAAGGCATCAAATTACAGCCGCTCCTCCATGAACCATCAACTTGGTCATCGGCTTACCATCAACATGTCCCTTCAGAAACAAAGGCTTCAAATGAACACGTTCCTTTTCTTCTGGTTTCTCGAAGGTTGCCTGCATTGGTTCTAAATTCAGTTGAGCCATTGCTTCTTCAATTTCAGAACCTTCTTCATCACTGGCCGATGCCATGAATTCCCTTGGTAGTACGAAAACCATATTAACATTGGCCGCAGAGTCATCTTGGTTATGTTGCTTAGGATGCCACACTTTAGATAACACCTTTTTATTCTTCAGAAGCTGATGTGATTTTTCCTCTTGAATTTCATCAAATCGGAGCCTTTGCAACCTCCTCTTCTACGATTTCGTAATCCCTTCTGGGCACCACCTTGGCTGAGGTATTTTAACTTCGCGATGAATATTCCGATCCCGATTTGGCAAAGGCTCTTCATCAGAAACCAAATTATTAGCGCGCTCTTCCAGCTCTCTGCTCATAATCGCTTTATTCCCCAGCCGATCATATACACTTTGCCTGCCTCCGATTCTCTCATGAACTGGAGTACGCCGATACTCTTCATCCCTATCCCGAATAATCGGCCGACGCTCCCTATCTTCAAATCAGGGCCTTTTGAATGACCTATCTCCTCCATAGCTCCTATTGCACTCTGGGTAATCATCTAGAGATGGTAATTTGATTCCTTCCTCCTAGCAATAAACGAAAAAAGGACATCTCCAATGATCTTTATGCTGATACGTCCTTTCCTCTTGCTGCCTTGTCCTCTCTTGCTGGTGTTGATATCTCTTGATCAATCCTTGAGAAGTTACACGCCTCTGAGGATTTCTGGGATAATCATTCTTTTCCCACTATTTTTCATCCTTCAAATCGTAAGCAGAAATTTGCACTCTAGGATCAACAACCCCTTTTTCTTTTGCAGACTCCGATGTCAAGAGTTTAGTCTGTAGAGCGTTTCCTTTAGCTGGCTCTACGATATTCACTGGGAAAGGATGCCCATCGATCTTTATCGGCTTGACTGGTTTAGAAGCAATCTCAAATTGCAACTTCCCTTGTTCAATCGCCGATTGGATTTGGTTTCTGAATACTTTGCAATCATTAGTATTATGAGATGTAGCATTGTGCCACTTACAATATACCATCTTCTTGAGTTCTTCTGTAGATGGAAGACTATGATTGGCAAATAATTTGATCATCCCTTCTTTAAGCAACAGATCGAGAATTCTATCGGCCTTAGTAACATCAAAACCAAATCTTTCTGGTTCTTTCTTACCAAAAGGACAAGAAATCGGCTTCTTATTTTTAACCCATTCTGCCAGGCCGATTTCTTTATCTTCATCAGAATCGGACTCTGAATCAAAACTGTAATCAAGGTAATTTACCTTCTTATGATAAGGTCGCTTCTGTTCATAAATCCGATTCTCATGCTTCGACATTCTCTGTACCATATGGCTCAAGCTTTCAAATTCTTGAGAGTCATACTTCTCTTTGAAGTAGGGAAGTAAACCATCAAATGCTAATTGTGCCAATTGGACATCTGTCAGGTTTAACCCATAGCATCTATTTTTTGTCTCTCTGACTCTCTGAATGAAATTTCCTACCGACTCATCATTCCTTTGCTTCAAGCTTGTTAAATCAGTAATAGTCTTCTCTTGAACACCAGCAAAGAAATATTGATGGAATTGCTTCTCCAGGTCAGACCAGTAAATAATAGAGTTTGCTGGTAATGTCATAAACCATGAAAAAGCTGGTCCAGATAAAGAACTTGCAAATAATCGGACCCTCATTGCATCGGTTGCTGCAGCTTCTCCACATTGTACCAGGAATCTGTTGACATGCTCTATTGTGGAGATATCATCATTGCCAGAAAACTTAGAGAAATCAGGAATCTTGTAGCGATGAGGATAAGGTAGCGAATCAAAAGCAGGTGGATAGGGAGTTATGTACATCACATGTTGAGTCTTGGGCTTCAATCCAAACTGATTTTGCATTATATCAGCAATCTAAGGTGCCCAATCCACTTGATTTGCTCCTTGTGCTATCTCTTGTGCTGGCTGATGCACTCTTTCTATCTCTTGGCTTGACTGAATCAGCCTTGCATATCCCTTTGGTGCCGATTCATTCTTCCTAGTTGACTCTGGTTGACCAATCTCACGAATATGCCCCGAGGATGTATTCTGGTTGATTATCTGACCCTGACTTTGATGTTGGGTATTATGATAAACTTCCATAGCTGACGTGGTATTACCATGTGTCTTTGACTGATTCGGCATATGCCTATTAGGTATTTTTGCCGATTCTAGTCTTGGAGTCCGTATCTGGCGTACAATTCCCTTCTCATCAATCAAAGACCAATTAATTCCATCAGCATGCGGTACCCAAATTATCTTTGGCTCCTCAGGTTGAGTCCTTTGAGTTGACTTAGGAGATGTCACAAAATATTCAGGAGGCATCCCTAATCCAGTATTGGGGTCATATCCTCTGAAAAAATTAGCTCCCTTTGATGCCGATGCTATCGGCGATGATGAGGTTAAGACTATTGAGCTGTTTGGTGGGGTTTGAATTTGAGGCATAGCAAATGATGTTGTTGCTGTAAACCCTCCTTGTATGATCGGCCTCGACGCCGATTGCATCTGTCCGATTGGCTGGTCTGCCGATGTACCATTGAACACCTGAGAAAATGCAGTTTTTGCAGCCCCTGCCACAGTATCTCTTGCTGAAGTATCAACTTCAAACGGAGGAATTTGCTGATATGCTGGACCTTTAAATTGAAGATCACCTTCACGCAATGTGCAAACTATTTGATTGTGGAATTCATTACCCAAAACTTTACCTTGATTCACAAAGGAACGATGGACTGCTTCATTGATCATCTCATGCAGCTTTCCAGGTGTTTCAGCTATTTTGACTTCACGAGGCAATGGAAAGTCAGTTTTCTTGATAGCTTGGCCTCGTTTGGTCGTACTGAATGACTTTAGGCATAAAAGTTCAAACTCTTCAACTGCTCTTGCCACTTCAGCCTTCTGTTCATCACTGAGATCCTCCTTAGTAGTGTCAATGACATTCTGATTCCCAATATCAAAACGACCACCCTCCTTCTTTGACATAGTTGAAGTTGTCTCGTCCCACTGGGTGTGCCAAAAGTGTGTTGACGCAAAAATCGGGAAAGATCTTCACGTACTAGCACACGAAATCAGCTGTGACCGATGATACAGAGCGTGCCAGTCAATCTGATCTGTTGATTGACAAGGAAAATCGGATGTTAGTAACGCAGCGAAATTGGCTGGGTTTCCGATTTAGCGATGAAAACCAGATCGGTAGTGAATTCCGATCTATAGTAGAGAACCAGCTAGATCAGCCGATTCCGATGCAAAGCAGAGTAAGATTACTAAAACGTAACCTAACAAGCTAAGCAGAGCAACACTTAGAATAGATCTAAACAGCTATACCAGATTCGATAATGAAGTATATATAACAGCCGATCAAAGATTATTCTAAGCTGGATAAGGGTTAAATAAAATCTAAACGAAGCAACAGCGATGCGCCAGATACTAAAGCTTAGATATTTACTCGATAACTGTCGAATAATCCCAAACAAAGCAACAGCGATACGTCGGTTGCTAAAGCTTGGATCTTACTCAGTAATACGGGACTTACAGGCAAGCCTTGAGATCTGATCACCCTCGACGTGCCTAAAAGAACTCGTGAAAAGAAAAGACGAAGTCGTCGACAATGTATGTAAGATGTGAAAATTGTAGAGGTTTGTTTGATGTTGGTGTGTACAGACTTCCATGACCACGCAGGGTCAATATTTATACTCTGATAACTATGACTCCTAAACGTTTACGACAAACTTACTTGACGCAAAAGAAAAGACTCTTTTACAACCGTTTACGACTCAAACTCTATAAAAGCAACCGACTCTTTATTTTGGTCCTTCTATAAGCTTGGCCTGGTAGCCTCCCCTTCCAGGACTCCTCCACGTCATTAGCCTCTTTTCCGATCTTGATTCAAGTCAACATTCTCATCGGACTCCGATTCCGATTCAAACTGCTCTTTCCCCCGGACTCGACTCCGATTCCGATTCAAACTGCTTTTTTCTCCCGAACTCCAGTTCCGATTTCCAATCTCTGCTTCATTTTGCACCGATGTGACCTGTCAAAATCCGGTATCAACAATACCCAAAAAGATGTACTCCCTGCATCCGAAAACATGCAATTCTAGCTATATTATTGAGTGTCTAGATTCGTAGCATCTCTAAGGGCAAGTACAACCGTGTAGGGGGTAGTTGTCTTTTTGGCATAAATAGACAGCTCAAACAGACAACTTGTACAATGGGGTGTCTGTTTGGCTATCTCTAGAGCATTTAATTCATCCTTTGACACACAAATCATGGTGATCTAGTGCATATTTAATCTTTTTGTAGCCATTTTGTTGCATACATGGTGTTATCATTCTCCTTTTTCTTATATTTTTCAACTCTTTTTGTTTATATTTTTTCCACTTTCTTTCCATACATGTTACCACTTGATGACAAAAATATTTTCATTATACCACCAAGGTACATGTATCTCTTTATCTAATCGTATTTACCAGGTCCCACCATATATCAATCAAGGACACTACATGCTAGCTAGAGCCACCTTCATTTTCTTCCTTTCTCTTTTCCCCTACATTATCTTCTTCCTGTCCGTGAAGACCAGCATGCACAAGCGTCCGGCGGCAGCTCTCATATGGAGCAGCAGCAGCACACCGGAGTGGAGCAAGCAAGCACTAGCTTACCCCTGCGGAGCAGCATCAGCACAGCCATATAGAGCAGCAGTCACAGGCGGGTGCCGGCGGCGCTTGCATGCATGCTCGTGCAGACAGCTGCTCGACTGCGGCAGCGCAGCCCGAGCTAGCCCGGTCGGTTGGCGCTGAGCTCGCTCGCCGTGCCAGCAGACCACGAGCTCACCGCCTCGCCTTGCCGGCGGCGTGTTCCGCGGGGCAGCTCAAGCTCGCCTAGCTGGTGGCGCGGCTCCACGGTAGAGGTCTCTTTCACCTGGCCGGAGACGAAGGCCGCAGCAGAGCCTCGATGTACGGCTCCCAGTCCGCTTGCTTGCATGCAGAGGGAAGATCACCCGCGTGCAACGAATCCCATCAGCTGCTGCTGCGAGGGGGCGAGTTGTACAACGGGGTGGAGCGGTCATTGACTGCCCTCGGAGCACGAGCTTCACTCGTCGATGAACAAGACGACGAGGCTGTGTCGTCTGCGGTCGTACAGGGGGTTTTCAGAAAATACTCGCTGCATGTCGACGGCCATCTACGGTCCGTTGTACGTGCCCTAATGAATCTGGACATTCTCTTGTCTAGATTCATTGAAGATGTTATGAATCTAATGATAGGCTACAATTGCATGATTTTTGGGACGGAGGGAGTATGACCAATATCCATGCACACACCAACAGCAAGTTACAAATCACCACACCGACAAACCAATCTTCACCAGGATCTATATGGGTATGATCTGAGCAACCTAAGGAGTTCGTTTTTCGTGGTCACTCTATTCTAATCTCCACACATGCCATAGTATGTCACGTACACCCTTTTTGTGCTATGTTTCACCATGTCTGCTCACCTCAAGGCCACAAACGAAGGCTATTCCGTTACAAGGTCGCATTAACAATGACATAGTTAGTCTATCTCACTACTAGAAACCCAAGCCTGCAGCATGGCCGAGCCTTGAGAAGAGAAACCCGCTCCTTCCTTCATGTCTTGTTGGTAGAACCCAGGTGGAGTACTTCTCTTGTCTAGGCTTGGTTTTGCAAAGGCCTTGATGTGCTCAAGTAAAAAACTGAGACCTTTAATTGGAGTACACTGAGTAGGTGTACCCAATTGGGTAGCACCCGAGCCTTGCTTTGTTTTTGACAAAAGGAATTTGAGGTTATTCAAAGGAGACTTAACACGAAACATTCAATTTCCAACAAATCGGAGTTCTTTTGGAACTCATCTGAATCTTGTGTTCGAATCAGAGTTCTTTTGAAACTCATAATCCATACCTTCGTATGATTCATTTTGGGAATCGATTTAAAACCCGAAATTATCGGGAGGTTATTATCCGCAGCCCCCGAGCCTTTGCTGGAATTTAGATCGGAAAAGGGCAAGAAAGGGTCTGTAAAAGGTAACGAACCGAGAATTTTTGGCCTGAAGAGCGGGAACAGTCGCGTAAGATGCGGAAACTGCATCGAATTCACAGAACTACCACTGCCATAGCGCCGTTGAGAGGCCCATATAACGTGGCGGTTTCCCTTCCCGGCAACGGTTCACTTCAAACCTAGATCTGAGATTTCAGCCCCCAAGTTTCGAGAGAAGTCCCTGTGAGCGCCCTTTGCCCATGCGAATCCCATCGCCGCCGTTGTGAATCTGCCACTAGAAACCATGGCCGGAGGCAACCGAGCATCCCGGGGAGCAAGCCGGAAGGAGAAAGCAGTCGCCGCAGCGCGCGCCAAGAAGGAGGAAACCGCTGCCCCGCAAGGCAAGAAAGAGGCACCGGCCAACAAGGTGTCTCGGACTCCATCGACCATCGAGACCAGGCACATTCAAGAACTGATGAGGCTAGGATTCCAGCCCGAGCAAGTCATTAGTGGGTGAAGGATCCCAGAGGAAGATTCGGCGTTTCCGTCAGAAGACACCGGTGAGGTAACCGTCTTCTGCCATTACTTCGAAGTCAGATTTGGCCTGCCCCCCATGAATTTGTCCGAGGAGTGTTAGGTCATTACGAGGTTCAAGCCGCGCATCTTAGCTTGAACTCCTACCTGCATTTATCGATGTTCATTCATCTGTGTGAGACTTTTCTGGGGATTGATCCCCACTTCGAGCTGTTCCTCAATCTGTTCCGGTTAAAGAGTGTGCGCAAGGACGAAGACCCCAAGTACATTAGTGGTGTTGCGTTGCAGTTCAAGCAGGGAATGCAAGAGAAATACATCCCCTACAAGACCAAGGACACCCACCGCAACTGGGAGTAGGAGGGGTTTTATGTGTCCAACCATGCCCCGTCCCTTCCTGATAGGATACCCGACCTGCCGTGGAGACAGAACTGCTGGAATCAAATCTTCAAGGAGAGTGCCACGGATCAGATTGAGGTCTTGTTAGAGAAGATTGGCGAGTTGAGGGAGGCTGGTTTGACTGGGGCCGGGGTGTACTTCAGTTTCCTGCAACGGCATATTCAGCCCCTGAGGATAAGGCAGAATACCAGGTACCAATATTTGGGCAGGAAGGACCCCGACCAGAGCCGACCAAAGCTCCTCAACAATGAAGAAGCCATGGTGTTCGTGAGGTGATATCTCGACGAGGTGACAAAGATGCCCCCATAAATTCCTGAGTACAACGCCACCAACCCACTAGCTGAGGTAGGTGTATTTGTAATTGGTATTTCTACTCCAGTGACAGGTGAATGCCAAATAGATGTAACTAACAGTTCCTGTGAGATGCAGGACTGGACTACTGCTTTTTCAGCTAGGTGCCGTTGGATGCGAACGATTCCCAGAACGCTCCCATGTTGAAGGACACGTCTAAGGTAAGCCAAGAGGTATTGTTCCCATCTTGCTTTTCATTCGTGGTATTTGCACTTTGAAAGTACTTGGTGTGATCCATACTGGTACCGTTGCCAATGTGTTGTATATGCTTTAGGAACTCAAGGGCACGAAGAAGGTCACCAATCCTGCCCCAAATACCACCTCTGTGGCGGACCGGATGAAGGCCAGACATGCCTGTGAGAAGGCCACAGCCCGCAGCCCCAACAAGCTTGTGGTGATTGTTGATAATTCACCAACCTGTGAGCCTCCTGTTGCTGAGACAGCACACCCCACCAAGCCCCCGAGCTCTGGTCCACCAATAGAAGCTGACAAGCCCGCAAGCCGGAGTGAAGATCATCCCGCCCCTACCCCTGTGTCCGGTTTGAAGCAGGAGCGAGAGATGCCAGCTGGCGACAGGTGGCGATTGAAGAAGCCACAGATCCAACGAGCCCCGCCTCCCAGGTATGTTGTTGAGATACCTTCCTCTTCTACTAGAGTGAGTTGTTCAAGTTTTGACTCAAAACCTCTCTTGCAGCGTCGTGGAGATCAAAGGTGAAGCTGCTGCCACAGTTCCCGAAGTACAACCTCTCCTGCAGCGGGCCTGTGCACTGAGGCTGTGCCCGAGGAAAATGCCACTGCTGACACTCCTGCGTCCGAACCCTCAACCGCTACTAGACCAAGGAGCCCATCAGCTATGCCGGTGAAGCCCCCCGCCTTTTCGTTTGAATCGATGGGACAGGGGAGTTCACGCCAGCCGAGTCAGGGACACAAGGAGGATGCCAGGCTTGTGGTTGGCATGGTTGAAGGGCTTGGAGCCGTGCCAACGGAGGAGGTTGAGGAGATCCCTCGGGTGATATGATCCCGGGAGGAAGAGGTGCACCCTGTGGGAGATGCTTTTAAGATGGGCTTCATTGACGAGGATGTGGAGGCCCAGATGTTTGACGGGGAACTTGACCGCGCCGAGCTGAGGAGAGGCCAAGAGCTGGTCGTGTCGTGCCTCCGTGTGTTCCAGGTAAGCGCCCTCTGCACGTTGTAAATAAAACCTTGAAGTAGGCCGCAATGTGTCCTGAATGTCCTTCTCTGCACAGGGAATTGCCGAGAGGTTTGCCTAGAAATCCACACTGCTGCAGTGCTTTGTTGAGCGGTAGGTGGTGATGGACTTCCTCAAAAATCGCCTGAGGGAGGAGCGCGCCGCTATCAAGAAAAGCCATGATGAGATGGAGGCCTTCAAGATAGTGATGAACGAGCGCACCGCCACCGCAGAGAAGGCCAAGGCACGCGTTAAAGGTCACCTGTGTGAATACAAAGAGAAATTAGCAGGTAACATAACAGTCTTTATGGGACTTTTGTGGTTGATGTTGACAACCTTTTAATCCGTGGCATATGTGCAGTCGCGGAGATAGAGAAAGACTAGCTAAGGGTCCAGGCGGTGGAAGACTGCAAATGGCGCCTGTAAGTTGAAGCTGAGATCCTAGAAGTACGCCGCCAACTCAAAGCGTCCCAAGAGTTGGCAAGTACATGGCTAGTTGAGGTTGACAACTTGAAGAAAGCCAAACCGGAACTGAAGAACACCGCTTCTCGGCTGGTGAAAGAGACTAAGGTTCTGACCAGCTCACTCCAGGTTGCCCGTGATCATTATCAGCAGGTTTCTGATGCTGCCACCCCTTTGGTGGATATCATCGGCACCGCCGGCAACTCTCGGAGCCACAAAACGCGTCTTCGGGAGCTACGCGACGCTGCAAAGGAGCTGCCGACGTACATCCACGACACTGCGAGCACTTGTGTTACCCATGTGCTGTCTCTGGTCAAAGCTCTGAAGCCCGATAAGCATATGACCCCATTTGTCCAGGGACGGGTGGGTAACCTTGCGTATGCGGAGTACACTGCCCTGGAGGAGGAGGTGGAGCCAGTGACCAAGGCCATAATGAGGCGCTTGGACTTTTAAATCTTGGTTGATCTCCGTTTTGTAAGATACATTTTAAGTAGCTTTTGGAACTTGTACGTAGCGCTTGTAGTGCTATGCGTTATGTGTGCTTGGGTACTATGTTGGAGTACTAAGGTTGGAACACTGTAATGTAGCGTCCGATGTTTATACTTTGGTATAATCTTATTTGGACTATGTCCTATAGCGTGGCACGTTTTGCGCGCATGCATAGAATTAAGAAACATAAAGTGAGAACACAATTTGAGTGCATAGACTTTTCATTTATTCATTATGAGAATAACAAGTACAACATTTCGTAGAAACAGAAAATTTAGCTAAGTAAGCTAGCTACTAAGCATAGAACTTCTAAAGGTGTTCTATATTCTAGGCATTTGGGATGTCCTGGCCGTCTTCTGTTTGGAGCCTGTAGATGCCAGGTCGGATTACTTTGGACACCAGAAAGGGGGCCTTCCCAAGGAGACTTTAACTTGCGCAGCCCCTTCGGATTTTGGATCCGACGGAGGACCAAGTCACCAACTTGAAAAGATCACTCCTGGACGTTCTTGTCATGGTATCACCGGATACTTTGGAGGTACACTGAGTTGTGCAGCAGTGCTGCTAGTCGTTGTTTTTCTATGGTATCTATATCTATGCGGTGTTGTTGGTCTATCTCTCCCTCGTCATATTGTTGTACGCGTGGGGAACCATACAGCTTGTCGACAGGAAGTATTGCTTCGGATCCGTACACCATGAAGAAAGGGGATTGCCCGGTTGCCTTACAAGGTTGCGTGTGAAGCCCCCAAACAACAGGGTAGAGTTCTTTTATCCAACGACCTTCTTTTTTGGTGTTGGATGTGGCGGACCACTCCGAAATTATTCCAAGTTAAGTACCCCTAGACCGCTAATCAAGCAGTCAGGCACTTAATCCGGAATAAGCTGGAGCGCCGTCGGATTAAACCCGATTAACCACGTACTTTCTCGATCGAAACAACACGCGCGCCCACACGAAGGTGAGTTCCAGAAATTACAACATTCCACAAATTCATCATACATAAATAGTATCATAAAGTTATTACAAACCCAGTTTAAATTTCAAATCAGAGTATAAAAGTTCATTGCAGCGGAAAATTAAACTAGCGACGATGCGTAGTAACACCATGATGAAGCCTGCCATGGTGCTACTCTTCCTGATCCTCGGCAGAGGACGGAACCCACTCGACGTGCCATCCAGGGGGAACCTGGGTAGGCCAAGTGATGGCATCAACTGCCACATCCATCACAGTACCTGAAATAATAGCCACAAGCAAGGCTGAGTATACTAATACTCAGCAAGGCTTACCCGTCGGGTGAAAACTACATCACCGACTTCTAGACATGAGAGGCTTTTGGCTGGCGGGTTTGTTTGCCAAAAAGCAACTAAGAGTGGATCCTTACTTTCATGATTTTAGCATCATATTCTAGTAGAATTAACCATTCTAGATTAGCATCCTCTCTAAGCATACAAGTGGTGCAATACAATTTAATTCATACAACAAGCTCATCATCCTCATAGTTCCACTTCTTACTCAATGCAGCACAGCGGTCAAGCAGTCTCATTAACCGTGAGAAGCGGACAGTTCGAACCGAATTTTGCTACCTGGCCAGGGGAAACCCAACACACACGGACGATGCTTGCTATAAAAGGCACAAGCACTTTCCAACCTTTCCCATCAATCCACAATTCGGCGCCGGGTCCACTTCCTTAGGATAGAGGTTTACTGCTTCACTCACAGCATCACGCATATATCCACATGTGTACGGCAAGGGAAACAAAAGTTTCCAAGGAGAGATGGCTATCGGTCCTAGCTGCTTCAATCTGGTACCGGGCTTACCGATTCCCATAGGTCGGCATGCATGTGGTACGTTCAAAAACTTGACACACAGAACCACACGTTTCGACCTTAATCCAATTATCATACACGGATGGGAGATCTACACATACCATCCCGCCCGTCCATCCTTATGATTCCAACATAAGTAAAGACAAGCAACTCCTATGTCTCCCGAGTGACAGGAAATCACTCGACTTGTAACGGACCTATAGCATTGCACTATCGACCTTATCATACTAATGTTGCAAGACATAGGTACTAGAATTATGCAACTAAGGTATTCAATCAACTCCTTGAAACGTAAATGCACAAACAAAGATAATTCATAGTTGCATAAACTTTAAAAGTTAGGTTATGCTCCGGGACTTGCCTTCTTGGGCTAGTTGACTGTTAGACTCCGGGTCGACCGCGTCTTCGTTGGCACCGCTCTCGGGGATCCCTTCTTCGTCGGCGGGGACGAGGTGATAGACGCCGTCCGCAAGAGTGCCTTCTACATGAGATGCATAACTTTATAGTGGCCGCCTAAGTGATCTAAAACCAAGGCCTTGAAGACCATATTCACCTAGACATGCTAGTGTACTTCTCTTTTCTTTATAAGTTAAGCAAGGCGTGTGGTGCAAAGCTTAAGCTTTCAAGAAAAGAACTCGGCTGGTCATCGCGGACCGAGTTCTTTTCGACAAAAAGAACCCTGCTGGTTGCCGTTGTCTGAGTTCTTGTTGAAAAAGAACCCTGCTCGGACAGGAAAAGAACCCTGGGGACATCTCCTACGAGTCACAGGGTTGATACTTCAAAAAACCCTGTGGGTCTCAAACAACCCATTTCTACTCTAGTTCCTCCTCATTTTTTTTTCTCTGTTTCTGTTCACCCTTTTTATTCACAAACTTTACGACAGCTAATGGAGTATTAGAGTTAGGCTCACTCCAAAATTTAGCCAAAACTGAGCTACACAGAATTTATTAAAAATGGAACAATTTGCTGTCCTAGAAAACAAAATTAATTCATATAAAATTAAAATTACTTCCAAATCAGATAATTTTTCTACCAGAGCTAGTCATGAGTGGAAGGAGGGCTCTGGCCAAGTGGTGGCCCAAAATAACCCTTGGATAGTCCTCGAAAATTTTCTATCCGAAAACACACATCTATTTATTTGCTAGTCTAGACAGGGCAAAAAATTAAGTTTAGCATTTTTACCACATGTGTAAACAAGTTCTTAGGCCTCTGGAGAAAAATGGTGATTTTTGGCTGCATGGATTAGTTTTAATAATTGTAGGACTAAACTAAGACAGAAAACACAAAATAAATCATAACTGAAGATACAGTCCATATTTTTAGGTCTCCTTGAGACACAAGGTGTCTAATGTCACTACAAACAACATATCCAAAGTTCAACTCTAGAGGAGCTCAGGATTTGAAATGGTGCACAAGTTTCTAAAAACTGAGTTTGAATTTTAATTCAAAAACGGTTCACCAAAAGTATATACATTCTAACACATGATTGGAGTTTACAATCTCACGAGTCCAGGGAGTATTTTTATACATTTTTCTGATTTTTGTACGATTTTTAGCGGATTTTACAAAATCTCAGCAAAATAGATCTAGGTTTAAGAATCTTTTTACGCCGGAGACCCTAGAACTTTTAAAACTTTTCAAACCAGTCCCTGATATTTGCGCAGAGGACCCTAGAACTAAAAAGGGAACGTGAACGGGTCAACGACTCGTCGGTGTTGTTACGCCGGCGAAACGACGGCGAGTTGGCTCCGGGAAAGTTGGGGGAAATGGAGAGGAGCTCACCGCAAGTCGGTTGAGGTAGGTCTCGTGACCGGAGGTGAAGCGGCGAGGCTCGTCGACGGTGAGCGGCGGAGCGGCTTGCTCCGGCGACGTCGAAAGATGGCTGCGGTGGTCGAGACAAGGCGCGAAAAGGCGTGTGAGCTTCGCCGGACGATGGTGGAGCTCGTCGTGGGGCTTGGCGGAGACGGGGATGGCCGGAGGGTGGAGCTCGACGTGGAGGTGGTGTTCACGGTGAAAATGGCCGAGCGATGGGGAGAAGTTTCGATTCCCGACGTGTGCGGCTCAATTCGAGTTGGGGAGTGCTCGAGCGGCTAGCTGGGTGAGTGAGCGAGCTTCTCGTGCAGGGGATTGGGAAATCATGGAGGGGAACGCGGTTGATTTTGGTTTGCGGCGAGGAAGCTCGAGCTTGGCTCAACGCGGCTGGAGGTTGAAGAAGATGGGAGCGAACGCGGGGAGTGCTCGGTCTTCTTCTGAGTTCGCCTGGAGTCCTGCCGTAGTTGCCGGCGAGGATGACGGTGACATGGTTTTGGACCCCAGGAAAACCTTCATCGGCCTTGTCTTCTTTGTCATCGCCATCTCCGTCATCTCCCTTCTTCTTCTTCTCCAGAGGAGGAGCTCCTAGCCCTGACCAGAGCCAATAGCACTCATAAATTTTGTGCTTGACATCGGGGTGGAGGGGGCAACGCTTGTGAAGGAGTTTCTTGAATTCCTCCTTCCGCTGCTGCACTGTGGCCTTTTTTGGTGCCTTTTGGACTGCGGCCATTGTTTCTCCAGGTTGCCGCTTGCGGGAGTTGCCCTGGTTACGGCTATAGGAGTCTTGATGTTGCTTGCCATCTTGAGGCTTGTGGTCGGCGTTATTGACGCCACCGCGGTTGCGCTTACCAAAGCGCTCATGTTCTTCATCCTCCATGTCAGCCCATGTTTCAGTGAGATCTCGGAGTTCTTCCAGCGTCTTGGGCTTGTTTCTGCAGAATTGGCGGAACTCGTATCAGTCATGGATGCCCTGCTGGAACACGGTGATGATTTCTTCATCCTTCAGTTGGACACACTTGGACTTCTTTGCCCAGAAATGACGATTGTAGTCGCGTAGGCTTTTGTTGGGCTTCTGTTTGCAGGTGGTGAGGTCGTACTTTGTTCTGAGGCAGTCAGCGGAGCCTTGAAAGTTGTTGACAAACTCATGCTTGAGGGCCTACCAACTTTCGATGGAGCGCTTGGGGAGGGCTTCCAACCAGGTGCAGGGGAGGCCTCCATGGCGACGGCGAAGTATAGGAGTTTGGCCTTGTCGTCCCCTCCCGATGCTTCAATCATTGTGGAGTACCGATGCAACCAGAGATTGGGATCTGAGTTGCTGTCGTACTTGTCGACGCTGGATGCCTTAAATCCGGCTGGGTACTTATAGGCCCGTATGTCGTTGGAGAAGGCGTGGATGCCATCATATTTGGCATCGCGCTCCCTGCGCATCTCGTCGAGGCAGTTCCTTGCATCTTTTTGCTTGAGCTTCCCGCGAAGATCGTAGGAAGGCTCGGCATGGCTTCCGCTGCTAACTTCACGGTCTTCTTTCACGACCGGAGTGGCGGCTACGGCTGCCTTCGGCCGTGTGAGTCATTGATCGCAGGGGGTCGAGCTTGTTAGTCTAGATCGCCGCCACTTCCAAGAGACCTTTGGCTGCGGTGATCACAGGGTGATCCTCAACTCCTTCAAGGAGGTGTTTTGCCTTGACGATGTTGGCGGTTAGGTAGCGAAAGCCTCCTTCCTCCTCGAATGCATCGGCGAGACGACGGTTGATTTGATCTGATCCTCCTGCCCCAGCATATAGCTCGCGCTCGGGGTCATGAGTGTCGTCGCTGTAGGAGTCAACCAGCACCGTGGAAGTTGCGTCCGGAGAGAGGTTCCGACCCATTTGGAAGGGGTTCTAGGGGACTTCGCCGGAGATAGTAGAGACCATGCGTGATTTGTCGTTGCCACGGAAGATGGTGGAGAGATCCGTGTCGGGCCAATGAACGACCACTCCATTGGGGGTGTCGGAGATGACCAGATCTCCCAGCATCCTCCGGGGTGTTGCCT
Source organism: Digitaria exilis (assembly GCA_015342445.1). Lineage (NCBI taxonomy): Eukaryota > Viridiplantae > Streptophyta > Magnoliopsida > Poales > Poaceae > Digitaria > Digitaria exilis. The sequence continues at coordinate 1,283,151 of JACEFO010002840.1, forward strand.
TATTTGCGCGAGGTTCGACCCTATGCAGTGTAGCGCGAGCTGTTTTTGACACCTCATGTTGGTAGATCTGTCCAGCGTCCTTCAAACCAAAAGAGAACTGAGGCAGATCGGATCTCTTCCGAGAAGATGTCGGCGCAGTCGGAGGTGGTTTCTCAGTGCCGTGATGATGCTTCTGGTCGGGGAGACTTGAACGTGCCTGATGAGAGGCACGTGGTTCTTGAGGATTGATCTGCTGAGATGGCGTAGATTGGTTAACCCGTTGTGAGGAGGTAACAATTCTATTAGTGACGCTGTCTTGGATCGTTGCCGTGATGTGGAGTCCGGATGGTAACCGGGTTCTAGGGTGAGAGGGTGTGGTTGCCGGCCTGGTAGCTGGCCGGCTTTCGCAGTCACAGTCCATGCCTGGCCCGCGGACTGGGACCCAGGTGCTTCTCCGTGTCGGGTAGGCACCAGAGATCGTGTCGGAGATGCGCCTGGGACTTTCCTTCTGGTGTGTGGCGCATAGGACCGAAGCCCCTGCTAAGTGTGAAGCCTGGTACTGAATGTAAACGGTTTCAACTCCGCATAGCTCATCTTAGGGCATCTGTACCGGTGATCCGGATCGTTGAGGAAAGTGAGAGCCACCTCAGCAGAACCAGTGAATCGATTCATGCAGCAGATTTGTATGGGTTCCACAGAAGAAAAATAAAAAAGTGCACAACCCTTCTATCACCCGTCCTTGTTTCCTGCATGCCCGCTTTTTTTATTCTACAGGAACTAATTCCCTCTGTCCTCGTTACCTCCTCTACTGTTTTTAATCTCTACGAGTCGATTCGTAATCGAAACGTCTCTCTCGTCTCATGAATCGCACTTCTCTAGTGATCATGAATCGGTTTGGGTACTCCACGTAGGCTCATGCACCGGCCACTGGAGAAGCTCTTGGGATCCACGAGGTGTTGCTTCAACTTCTCATTCTCCTTCGAGGTCACCTCCAGCTTTGGAACTAGCGTTCACTATACCTCGAGCCTAATCTCGATTCTCGGCACAGCGAGATGCTGCTTGTCCGAGAGGATGACTTCTTTCTCTTTCACGAGGTCCACAGTCCACACAACGTTGTTTCTCATGCTCGACGGATTCCATTAGTGTGGACTTTTCACCCTTGAGCTTCAGAACCTTGTCGCAATCAGACCTCTTCATATACCGCCAACGGCCATCTAGATCGTCTTTCTTGAACGTGTGAGAAGCGCAGCGCACAGCAAGATAGGTCTTCAGAGCTCTAGGTCCTCGGCATCTTGAAGGATCTTCTCCGTCCTAGCCTCATCTAACTGCTCCTCCATAAGGAGCAGGCAGAAAGACTGGCCAGCCTCATCATGAAACCTTTGCTCATGACCACCACTGTGAAATTTCAAGGCACCAACGACCCGATCGCTGACTAGCTTGGCAGTTGAGGGGAAGTCAATACGATCTGCGGCTTCAACGGGGCTGTTCTGCACCACGAAGTAGTTGCTGTGCTTGCCCTTATCTTCATCGTCACCATCGCTTTCGATGTGCTCGCTCAGCTTTGGCCGAGGAAGCAAGGATGAAGTGCCCTGACCCGAAGCCTCTTCGGAAGAACTCGAAGAAGAGGAACTGCCTCAAGAGATTACTACGAAATCTTTACAACAGAAGCAACCTTGTTACCTTCAGCAGCACCCTTTGCCCCAGTCTTGATGTTGTGATCTTCGTTTCTATCTTCAGCATCATTGTAGGGCACATTAACGTGATCGACGCTTTTGGTGGTGCTGACATTTTTTGCAACATCCTTGTGTGAGTGGGGGGGGGGGGTGGGGGCGCTTGAGTGTGCCAGCTGGAGCTCTGGTACGAAGGGGTGCAGCAGCAAAAAGACCACCTGGGCCAGTAGAGGGATTTGCCGAGCTGGGACGTGAAGGAGAGAAGCAGAACGACCAGAGGACCAATAGGGCCCGTGTTGACGGTGAATAATTTCAATTGACCGTCAACATCTCGGGAGTAAATGAAGGTTTTGCATAATGTTCTATGTATATTTTACTTTAAACTAACAAGTTCCACAAGTTTTGTACAAGTTGTAAGTGCAGGGATGAAATGTCAGAAAACCGGGCCAGAGCCCGGCCGGCCGGCCAACCACCTCGGCCTCCCTGCCACGTCTTCGATCCACGTGCAAGAAACACAGATTCAAGCCATCTTAGATGGGAGATTGAGGTCGGTTCATCCGACGGACCCCGGAAGGCCTTGACACGGATTGTGGGGCCCGCCTGTCGGTCCAAACCGACTCCGAGTCAGCAACGGCCAACACAACCGTCACTAGGGTGCGATCCAGGGCATTCACGAGCAAAGGCGGTGGATTGGACGCCAGAGGGCGGCCGGCCAGCCCAGCACCGAGGCAGTTTCGGCCTAGCTTCAGATGGAGGTTACTACAGTCGGTTACCATCCCAACCGACCTAGCCATCGCTATAAAAGGAGACCCCCGGCTCAGTCCTCTACACACACTTCAAGGAGCTCTTCTTCTATTTCACTTTCCATTTTCAGAGTTAGGATTAGAGTTGGGAGTAGGGTCGAGTCGAGCTTCTGCTCAGAGGTTCCGGAGTTCTCAGAGTTCTGGTAAAGCTCTTATATCTTTTCTATTACTTTGAAGATTTATCAATATAGTTTTATTTTCTTTATCTTTTGAGTTAAGCCTGAGTTATTTACCGCTTTCCTTTTACATTCAAGTCCTTGTGGCTTAGTAGCGGTGTAACTTCCTTCTAGATTAGTTTAGAGTTTATCTTGTCTATCAGGCTTCTTCCTTATGGGTTTTCTCGCCCGGACTAGAGTGCTCAAGTCAGTATTCTAGGTTGAGGGGGATTTCTCTCGAAGGCCTCAAAAGAAATCCTAGTCTCGAGTGCAGGCGTGGTTCCTGGCTTGATTCTAGCTAGAAAATATGTTACACCCCACGGTACCGTTGTGGTAGGAGGTAGGTGGTGACAGTCATGTCCATCCCTCGTAGTCCACCATGTTCGGGTGTCCTCATAATAGTAGTTGCTGGCTGCCGTTGGATCCTCCTCTCATCCGTTTCTGAGATCCTTTCCACTGGCCGTTGAAGTAAGTTCTGGTCTCCCGATAACTAGGTAGTATTCTAGGCTAAGGCTAGGGTGTGTTTGCTTAATAGGTTAGAAGTGTCATTAGGAATCGAGTTGCCCTGTCTTCCCAAAACTTTATCATTTTCCTTTCTCTTAGAGTCTCCTGTGTCGCTGGTCGTTCGCGACCTTCTATCGGCTTGTCTTCCCGACCTGCCAGTATCGATCAAGCTTTGCTTGGTCACCCTTATCAGTTAACCCATTTACCCCCACTAGAGATAGTGTGTGATATTACTAGAAGGACTTACCATTCATTCAATCAATATACTTTACCATTGCTTCCTTGAGGAAATTCACGATACCCTGGAATACTCCAAGGTGAAATGCTATATCGGGCTATTCTGTGCGCTTGCAGAATATAATTCTAGAGCCTAAGATATATCGTCACGCATTCCTAACTTCATCTAACAAGTGACGCTAAGGAGTGCCAACAGCCCGCAACCTTGTAATAATACCACTAGTAGAGAATCGGGCATTTGTCCCTCTAACGTTAGTACCGGTTGTCTTAAAACCCGGTACTAACGTGTCTCTGGGGGTTCCCGAGGGCTCTCGAATTACGAGCCGATACTAAATGGGTCCACGGGGTATAGTTCAAAAGAAAACATATCCCACTCAATCACAAGTGATGCATAGGTGGGATGGTAGACGGGGTTACGCGCGAGGCCAGAGGTTGTGAGTTTGAATCCCACGAACCGCGCACGCGCATTTACGCGTGAAAAAATCACGTGACTTACTGGTAAGCTTACACATTTTTTCTTTATTTTTTTGGCCCGGTACTAACTGGTCCGCCCCGCCGACCCTGCGGTCCAGTTAGTACCGGTTGCTGCAGCCGGTACTAACGGGGCTGCCCAGTTAGTACCGGGAGCTTGATACCGGTTGCAAAACCGGTACTAACGGGGGTTTTTGCCCGGTACTTAAGGTCTCTTTCCTACTAGTGACATATTAGTACTTTTTGAGATTGATCTTATCTGGTATTATACGTTGGTGAAATACTAATATTTTTTAATGTAGTTATGATGATCCAAGTAAAAAGAAACCTTGAGTTATGCGAAGCGAAACAAAGGTTTCCCTATATGCCTTATAGAAAAAGGGGATAAATTGTGACATTCAGGCACCCTAGATGTTACGCATGATCAGTTACGCCAAGTGAGCCACGAGTCCACACAGGCCCAGGGTTGGACCTTGAACCGAACCTGTGCACTTTACATCCCTACCATGATCGTTCACCTGTAAGGCTGTAACTATATTGAAATTAAAAGCAGTGTATCCTTGATTTGGCATTTGTTTCATACAAATTTGACAGAAACAAAATACATTCACCCTCTAATCCTATAACCCTTGACTAATGTTTATTGCTACAATCAAGCCATCCGCATGTTAAATTAGCCTGATATGAGCCAAGTTCCCTAATGTCATGAGCTTTCTTATATGTTGAAGTAAATGGTCATACCATGATTATCATGTTTCGGATTTGAAGGTGAGATGATCGGTTCATAGTAGTATAAGGTTTTGGATTCAGCTGGGCATGAAGACATGTGACACGCAAATTCGAACTCCAAGGACCTAAGCTTCTATTTCTGAACCACGACAGTTTGCTTTCAAACTGAAATCCTGTCGTCCTGAATTGCATCGGTTTGATTCAAGGAACGTCTGCATTTCATAGAGAATCCTACCGGTTGTCTTAAAACCTTGTACTAACGTGTCTCTGGGGTTCCCAAGGGCTCTCGGACCATTTAGTACCGGTGGTGTTACGAGCCGGTACTAAATGGGTCTGCGGGGTATAGTTCAAAAGGAAAACATATCCCACTTAATCACAAGTGATGCATAGGTGGGATGGTAAAGGAGGTTATGCACGAGTCCAGAGGTTGGTTCTAATCCCACGAACCGCGCACGCGTATTTACGCGTGAAAAATTCGCATAACTTGTGACTTACCGATGAGTGAAAAATCCCACGAACCACGCACGCGTATTTACTTTGCGTGGTGTGCGTGCCTCCCGATGAGGTTACAAATTTTTTTTCTTTATTTCTTTTGGCTTGAAAACGGTTAACACCGGCAGGTATTACCAGCCGATACTAAATGGCCGACCGCGCCGACACTATGGCCCCGTTAGTACCGGTTGTTGCAGCCGGTACTGTCGGGGCTGCTCATTTAGTACCGGAAGCTCGGTAGCAGGCGCATAACCGGTACTAACACAACTTTGCGCCCAGTACTTATGCTAGGTTCTCTAGCAGTATACGATAATGCTGTGTGATATCTAGGAATATGCTCTTGCCGTGTAAAGGAAAGGAGCATAATGATATTTTTTTTAAGATAATGGAGAACAAGTACTGGCTTTGCTTCAAAACAAGCTACAGCCCATTATTACATCATGAGCAGCTCTTCTGTCTGCCACAAATTTAAAGAAAATCAAGCAAGTTCCCAAATAGTTTGGATGAAAAGATATTACAAGGCAATGCTATTGCTAAATCTCCATCCATGGTCGATAAAAATTTGCATTACAACCGTCTCCAACCTCTGGCAACTTTTATTTGCTCTCTATCTTCTTCATGCTTTTCTAGTTGACTCCAAAAAGAATCCAATGAGTTTCCCTGTATTATACCTGCAGAAAAGATTTCATTGGCAATTTATCAAAAACAACATCATTCCTACTTTACCATATGGCCCAACATAATGCAGATGCCCCAACAAGTAGTTGTTGTTTTAATTTCCATTGAGCCAATTACCAAACATGTGAACTATATTTCTTATATTTCTAGGTGGCCTCTGAAACGATCCAGGTTTTCCACACTGAAAACCCGACTCCCTGTACCCTTGTGGTAGTCCCTGGATCAGTCGCTACCACGTACAGAATCCCGAAACAGTAGAATAACAGTTCCAAACTTCCGATAAAACAACACAGAGTTAAATAAGTTATTACATACCCGACAAAAGGGTTCAAAATATTCGCCACGCAGGGCTAAACAAGCAAGGTAAAGACAGCTAGCGCTAGGAAGCTCGGCGGTAGACCACCATCTTCACGTCCCTTCCACAGGCGGGCTTGAGCGTAGACCGTCGCCTAGTCGTACCAGTTGTCGAAGTTGGAGTCGAACTCCGCTCCATCTCCCAGATACTCATTCTCTGTTCCCAAGGAATGGAACAGGCACACGTCACCGACTGAATGCAGCTTTAAGTGGACTAACATGCTAATGGTATATAAGAAAGGCAAGGAATATGGCTTGGGGTTCCCTAAGCAAGCGGCTTAATAATAAGAATATCTTCATCCCACCAATTCCCATATCTCTATCCCGGGCTAGTCCCAACATACGACGGGTTCCCGACGGCATCCACCTCGACACACACCTTCAGGTCTCGGCGATGCGCAGCTTCCTTCCTGGCATCTCAAGAGGGATAACCGGATCACAAGGCAGGCCAAGAAGAGCCAAATGGAACCCAAGAAAGACCCAACTAACTCCAATTGCATTTTTAAAGTGTTATTCATGATTTTAGAAAATTATAGAAGTTGGTTTCACATTTTTCCGAGTTAAACTGAATTAGTTATGAATTTTCTAAGTTTAAAGCATTTTCTGAAATTATTAAATGTATTTTGGAAAAAAGGAAATCCCAGGAAAAACCACATGGCGCCACGTGGCCTGCTGACGTCATCATGACATCATGCTGACGTCAGCACAGGGGCCACCGGGTGATGACGTCAGCAGTGGGCCCTGCTGACGTCATCGTTGACCGGTCAACGGTCAACGGTCAAGGGTCAGCGCTAGTGGACCCCACACGTCAGCGCGTGGGTCCCAGCGGTCAGTGGGGGCCGGTCACCGACTGGTGGGCCCCCGCGGTCAGTGCGGCGCCGCGGCTCGGTTCGGCCATTGGGCCGAAACCGGCCATGGGCCAGGCGCGGCCCACGGCGGCGCGGCCCGGCCAACACGAGGCGCGGCCCAGGGATCCGCTGCGGCTGCGCAGCGATCCCGGGCGGCCAGCGCCGTGTGGTCAGCACTGCGTGGGCGCGGGGCGGCGCCGCGAGCGCGCCTGCAGGCGTTCGGTGAAATGCCGCAACGGCACGACCGAACGCCGGCGAGCGAACGCTCGACGCGTTCCCGAGCCCGCAAGGCATCCGTGTACGTGTGTGCGTGTGCGCGTTCGCGTGCGCAAGCCAACGCACCGTGCACGAGTGCGTGCGCGAGCGTGGCGAGGCGCAGCGACGCGGCTCGGCGGCCGGAACGGCCCGCCGCGACGGCGAACTCGCGGAGCGGCGGCTACACGCGCCCGCGGTCGCGTCCAAGGCCAAAAGGCGCAGCTTTGAGGCTCGTGCAAGCGGCACGACTGCCGGACAGAGGGGGTAGGGGGTTCCTAGCGGCGGCGGCGCTACGGTTGGCTCTCGGCGACCCGCCGGAGCAGAGCAAGGCGCGGCGGGCTCACCTTGGGCTTGAAAAAGACGGGCTAGGCGGTGCAGAGGGGTTGGCGAGGCCGTGGCGAGGTGAAACAGGCCGGCGTGAAGTCGAGGTGCAGCTTGGTGCGTCTTCTTCGTCTCCGGCGGCGGCGTGGTCGATGTCGGGGTACGGCTCGCGGTGCGCAGCGCCGTCCTTCTCCCTCGGGCTTCGGCTTGGCTCCAGGCAACGGCATGGCGCCTCCTTGCCGTGGCCCTCCTTCTCCTCCTCCTTCTTTCCCTTCTCCCTCTTCTTCTCCTTTTCCGGTGGCGGCGGGTGGAAAAAGGGGAAAACCCCAAATTGGCGGCTAGGGTTCGATGGGAAGGCACACGGGTATTTGTAGACGATGACTAGGGCTCCTGGGCGTCCGCGGGGTAGGTAGGGCTTGCGACGCGATGGACGGTGGCGGTGAGCAGTGAAGTCGGTGAGGACACGCGGCGTGCATCCAAGGGAGCAGCGGCTAGGGTTTTGAGGGGCAAAAGGGGCTCACGGGTGCGCGGGGTAGGTAGAGCGCGTGAGAGGCTTCCAGAGGATTCCGCGGCGCGGCTCGGCAGCGCGGGAAAGCGGCCGGCGACGGGGTCATGCGATTTGCGTGACCCTGTCGCGAGGTTGAGGGCAAAGCTGACGGGTGGGGCCGGCCCGTCAGCGAGAGAGAGAGAGAGAGTCTGCGCGCGCGGAAGAGAAAGAGAAGGCGCCGACAAGTGGGACCGGCGCGGCAGAGAGAGAGAGGGAAAGCGCAGCGCGCGCGGCTTGGCGCCGACAGGTGGGACCCACCTGTCAGCGGGAGCGGGCGCGCGAGCGCGACTGGGCCGGCGGCCTGCTGGGCTGCGACGCGAGAAAGAGAGAGAGAGAAAGAGAAATGGGCTGGGCCGGAAACTAGGGGTAGGCCGGTTTCTGGGTTAGATTTAGTTAGAGCCCAAGTTAGTTTTAGGTTCAGAATTTGAAGTTAAATTCAAATTCAAAACCCCACACAAAGATCCAAATGAAAACCAAAGAGAGATCCAAATGCCACTCTAGCATCAACATGGTCCTTAGGCAACAAATCCACTTTTCCTAGGAATTTTTGAGGAGAGAGAAGAAGACATCCTTATGGTAAGCCAAACTTTTCAAGCACAACAAAAGTTTTAAAAATTTTCACATTTTTAAAATAGTGGACTGTTACAGACTCCCCTCCTTAAAAGAATCTCGACCTCGAGATTAAAGAACTAACCTCGGTCTCGAAGAGGTACGGGTACATCTCCTTCAATTCGGCTTCTTTCTCCCAGGTAGCTTCTCGTTCCGTGTGGTTGCTCCACAACACCTTGCATATTGGAATGCTTGTCCTTCTGGTCCCCTTCGTTGCCCGGTCCAAGATCTTCACCGGGTGTTCCAGGTATTCCAGGGTCTCCTGCAGGTCTAGCACATCTGCTGGAACTTGATCCTCCGGAACCCTCAAACACTTTCTCAACTGGGATAGTGAAACACCGGATGTACTCCTGCGAGTTCTTGCGGTAACTTGAGCTGGTAGGCCAAACTGCCAATCCTCTTCTCTATTTGGTATGGGCCGACGAACCTCGGTGCAAGCTTCCCTTTCACATGGAACCTCTTCGTGCCTCTAAGTGGTGAAACCTTTAAGTAAACGTAGTCCCCAACTTCAAAGGTTAGCTCCCGTCTCCTTTTATCGGCGTAGCTCTTTTGTCTGGTCTGGGCTATCTTGAGGTTCTCCCGGATCTTGGCCACATTCTCTTCGGCTTGTTTAATCATGTCTGGTCCAAAGATGATCCGCTCTCCGGTCTCAGACCACATCAGGGGTGTCCTGCACTTTCTTCCGTAGAGAGCCTCAAAAGGCGACATCTGCAAGCTCTCCTGATAACTGTTGTTGTACGAGAACTCGGCATAGGGCAGGCTCTTCTCCCAGTCCGACCCGTAGGTCAACACGCAGGCCCTCAACAGATCTTCCAGGATCTGGTTCACCCTTTCTGTCTGCCCGTCTGTCTGCGGGTGATAAGCTGAGCTATACTTCAAATCAGTTCCCAGAGCTCTGTTCAAACTCTGCCAGAACCTAGAGGTGAACTCTGACCCTCGGTCCGATACTATGCTCTTGGGTGCGCCATGCAGCTTTAGGATCCGATCTACATACAACTCTGCCAGTTGCTCTGTCATGTGGTTTTCTTTAATGGGTACGAAGTGAGCTACCTTGGTCAACCGGTCAACAATGACCCAGATGGCGTTGTGGCCCTGCTGGGAGCGCGGCAACCCAACCACGAAGTCCATGCCAATTTCATCCCATTTCCACATAGGAATCTCCAGGGGCTGTAATAGCCCCGCTGGCCTTTGATGCCCGGCCTTGATCCTTTTGCAAGTGTCGCATCGGGCTACGTACGTGGCGACGTCCCCCCTCATATTCTTCCACCAAAAACGGTCCTTCAGATCCTGATACATCTTCGTGCTGCCCGGGTGTATGGAATACCTCGAGTGGTGCGCTTCTCTCAGGATGGCTTCTCGAATCTCCTTGTCTCGGGGTACACAGATGCGATCCCCAAGCCACACTGTGCCCTCCTCATCTACCCGGTAGTTCGTCATTTTCCCCTCGGACTGGAGTCTCAGGATTTTCTTGATCTCAGGACATCTTTGCTGCGCTAGCTTGATTCGGTCCTCTAGATCATACTTCACCCTTAGCTCGTGGAGCTGGCCTTGTTCTACGATCTCCAGCTTCATCTTTGAAAGTTCTTCATACAGCTCAGGCTGGCTCTCCTTTACCATGAGGTTGTTGCAATACACCTTGCGGCTCAGAGCGTCTACCACCACATTGGCCTTGCCTGGGTGATATTGTAGGTTCACATCATAGTCCTTTATCAACTCCAACCATCTACGCTGCCGCATGTTCAGCTCGGACTGAGTGAAGACATACTTCAAACTCTTGTGGTCGGTGTAGATGTCGCACTTGTTGCCGATCAGATAGTGTCTCCATATCTTCAGAGCATGGACTACCGCTGCTAGTTCCAGATCATGGGTAGGGTAGTTCTGCTCATGCTTCCTTAGCTGGCGGGAAGCGTATGCCACAACCTTGCCTCCTTGCATCAGCACGCTTCCGAGCCCCTGTCTCCAGGTGTCACAGTAGATTACAAAGTCCTTCCGGATGTCCGGTAAGGTTAGTACTGGAGTAGTGGTGAGGCGGCTCTTGAGTTCCTGGAAGCTGGCCTCACACTTCTCGGTCCACTCGAAAGGTGCATCTTTCCTGAGTAGTTCTGTCATGGGCTTAGCAATTTTTGAGAAGTTCTCGATAAACCTTCGGTAGTAGCCGGCCAAGCCCAAGAAACTTCTGACCTCTGAAACATTTTTTGGTTGCTGCCACCCTGACACGGCCTGAATCTTCTCGGGGTCCACCACAACTCCTTCGGCGGTCAACACGTGGCCTAGGAAAGCCACCCTCTTCATCCAAAACTCGCACTTGTTGAATTTGGCGTATAACTGATTCTGCCTCAGCTTCCCCAACACGATCCTCAGATGTTCCTCATGTTCTTCCTCCGTCTCCGAGAAGATGAGAATGTCATCGATAAAAACCACAACGAACTTGTCCAATTCATCCATGAAGACCTTGTTCATCATGTTCATGAAGTAGGCGGGCGCATTGGTTAGACCAAAAGATACAACAGTGAACTCAAAAAGGCCATACCTGGTGGTAAAAGCCGTCTTAGGGATATCCTCCGGCCTGATCTTCATTTGATAGTACCCTGACCGTAGGTCGATCTTGCTGAAGAACTTGGCCTTCCTCAGCTGATCCAGTAGGTCATCAATCCTTGGCAGCGGGTACTTGTTCTTGATGGTGACCACATTGAGAGCGCGGTAGTCAATACACATTCGCAGAGTTCCATCCTTCTTCTTGACGAACAACACGGGCGATCCCCATGGCGAAGCGCTCGGTCGGATGTAGCCCTTCTCCTGTAGCTCCTTTAGCTGCTTCTTCAGTTCTTCTAGCTCCACTGATGACATTCGGTATGGCTGCTGTGTGATAGGCGCCGTTCCTGGTACCAGATCAATCACAAACACCACGTCCCGATCCGGCGGAAGTCCCGGTAGCTCCTCCGGGAACACGTCCGGGAACTCACGCACTACTGGGACGTCATCCACGGTCATCTCCTCCTTTGGTTCATCTTCTGCATCGGCTCTCTCCAGCATTGGACACAGCTGAGAGACTCGTGACGACTCGAGTGGTACCAACTCAACCTTCCCTCCCTTTGGGTGAACCAGGGTGACAAGGCGGGGATCACAAGAGATTACGCCCTTATGAGCAGTCAGCCAATCCATCCCAAGGATCACATCTATTCCATCTGACTTTAGGACCGTCAGGTTGGCAAGGAACTCCTGACCTCCCAAAAGCATACGGACTCCCTTGCACACTAGGGTGCACCTCAAATCACCTAAGGGTGAGCTGGTGACTATAGGTCGTGCTCGCAACTCGACCGGGAGAGACTGCTTGTCCACAAACTTGGTCGAAACAAAAGATCCAGTAGCTCCAGAGTCAAAAAGAACCAAAGCAGGTACATTGTCAACTAAAAACTCACCGATCACCACGTCGGGCGTGTCCCTGGCCTCCTCCTCTGTAAGGTGGTTGAGTCGGCCTTGGACCTCTGGAGTTTGTGCTCGAGCTGGGGTAGGCGTGCTCCTGATAGCTGATCCCGGAGCGCGTGCTGGCGTAGCGGCTCCCTTCCTCTTAGGACACTCGAACGAGCGGTGTCCGGGCTTCCCACAAGCGTAGCAGGTGTAGGCAGGCTTCTGTGCTGGTGCCGGTCTGTTGAAACCTCCTCCTGGCGAAGCAGTGGTGCCGTTGCCCCGGGTACTGGGGTTAGTAGAGCTGTTCCCACCAAAGCTGCGCCCGAACTGACGGGGTCCTGGTCGGAAACCTCCACCTCTCTGTGGGTGACTGGGCACAAACCTCTGGGCAGGCCTGTCGCGGTTCTGGAACTCTGGCTTCCTCTTCTTGTTCCTGAGACTGTCCTCCAGGTCGAGCCTCTCTCGCTCGATAGCAATGGCACGGTCGACCATGCTACGGAAACTCCTGTGCTCGGAAGTGACCAGTCCCTGGCGGATCCCACGGTGCAAGCCTCTCTTGAACCACAGCTGCTTCTGATCATCATTACGGGTCTCATCTGGGGCATACCTCATGATGCGCAGGAAGTGCTGCAGATACTCCTCGACACGCAGGGTGCCCTGGGTCATGGTGCGAAACTCCTGTGCCTTCTGCAGCATCACCTCCTTCGGGATGTGGTGGTCCCGGAAAGCCTTGCAAAACTCATCCCAAGTGATGGCAGCTGGGTTGGGATGAGTCTCACAAAAGCTGTCCCACCAGGCCTTAGCTGACCCGGTCATCTGGTGTGCGGCGATCGCCACACACGCCTCATCATCGCAGTCAGTGAGATCTAGCTTTGACTCGATAACCCTCAGCTAGTCCTCTGCATCCAGCGGATCGGTAGAATGGTCGAAGGTAGGTGCCTTGAGACGGATGAATCCCTCAATCTTCTTCTGCAAGTCCACAACTAGTGGGTGACGGTGACCCTGTTGTCCCTGCTGTCCTTGGAAAACGGCAACCATGTCGGTCATCCGCTCCATCACACGAGTCTGTCTCTCCAGGATATCGGCCAGGTTGGGAGCCTGAGGTAACTGCTCCTGAACTGGTGGTACGTACCCCTGTGCTCCATTGCCTGCCGTGGGCTGCGGCGCAGGCTCAACCTCGATCTCCTCCAGGTCGTCCCTCTGCTCAGCGTTGACCACCGGTGGCGGGTCAACGGGCGCAGGCGCGGGGGCAGGTGCCGGCACAGGCGTGGGCTGCGGTGCCCGACCCCGAGCACGCCTCATGCCCCGCCCCAAGGGTGCGGCTTCCTCCTGGGCGGCTTCCTCGAAGCGCGGAGCGAGCCTGTTGGATCTCCGGATCGACATCTTCTGCACACAAGCGCGGGTTGCAGACAAAAAGAGGGTCAAGGGGGGTTAGCCTCACAGCCACACTAAGGGGGAGTAACACAACAGGATTCATATAAGAAACAAAGTAGTTTGCCTAGTATAAATTCTACCAAACAGGGGGAACAACAAAGAATCTCACAAGAACATCCATTAAGATCCAAACACAACAGTCAATGGATACATCAGAGCGGTGCCTCCAGGCTACTCCTAAACCCGGACGGCACACGCGGAGCGACTCTACATCGTGGTCACTTACAAAAGATAGGGTTCAACACTACCCACAAAGGACTTGACACTTAAACATGACGGGTCATCGGCTTACAAGATTATTCTAGGTATCTTACATCTCTGCCTAGGTCCTGAACCCTACTGGTCGGTCTCCTGCTCCTCCTGAGCCCGCTGGGCGCACGCCCGGTCGTACTCCTCGAGGTGTACCTCTGACCCTGGTCCCCAGAAGTACCGGAGGAAAGGATCGTCACGGCGCGGCTTCTTGAGCGCAGGCGCTGGCTCCACCTCCTGCTGCTCTCCGTCCTTGTACTCCGCGAGGACCCATGCCTCCAGATCTCTCAGTCTATATGCCTCCTGTCGGTGGTACTCAAGCTCCTCCTCAGTGCGAATCAGCTCAGCGTCCATCGTGTCCAGGTACCCCACGGTCTCACGTAGCTGAGTACTCTTGCGTCCGAGTTCCTGGATCCGCTCCTCCAGTTCCTCCTTCACCTTGGCGATCCTCGTCTGGTAAGTAACCCTCACTGTAAGATCCATCGTCATCAGCTGCCTGATCGCGTGAGCCTTCTGGTTGTTGAGATTCACCAGCTCTTGAAGCTCAGCTATCAGCTCCTGGATCTCCTCATCGGTGACCTCTCGGTAAGTCTGCAGCTTCTGGAAGGCTTTGTTCCTGGCGGCGAGAGCCCTCCTCTTCCGGCGAGTGAGATCATCCAGGTGAATCTTGAAGGTCTTATGCTGTTCCTCCATCTCCTCCTCTAGCTCATGCTGCCGAAGTGACCCTGCCATCACCTCATCAACCAGTATCTTCTTCTCCTTGGAAAGCTGAAGGTTGCTCTGTATGAGCTCTGCCTTTTCCTTGGCGAGCTGATCCATCTTCTTCTTGAGCTCCTCCTTCTCCCTGCGTAGCATTCCCACATCCTGATCCCTGCGGTGGAGCTCCCGTTCCATGGCGTGGATGCAACGGGCAGCCACCCGAAGCTGCTCCTCTGGCTCTGCAAGGGCATCACGATGGTAGCGACGCACATTCTCCGCAAAGTGCTTCTGCGTAAAGAGCGCCTGAGGGAGATAGCGGTAGGGGGTGTCCTCCAGCCTCTCACCGATCTCAGCGTGCACCCATCTGACAGCTTCCCTTGCTGCTGTCTGGATGGCATTGGCCGTGCCTTCCTCCTGAGCCCGCACGATGGTCCCTTTGAACTCTGGCACCATAGGATCTGCTCTGATCCTCAAGGTCACAACAGCCTGGCCTTCCTCCTCTGACCCCTGAACCTTCCCCTGGTAGATAGCCTTGGTGTTCAGTCCCGCCCTCTCGATCATCTCGTCTAGCAGAGCTGGGAAACCTCGGTAGCTGGCGGGGCTGATCTCAAACGGTCTCCACTCCTGGGGCTCCATCTGGACAAGGTAGAGGTCAAGTTAGCGTGAGAAGGTCTTCATCCCACCAATTCCCATATCTCTGTCCTGGGCTAGTCCCATCATACGACGGGTTCCCGACGGCATCCACCTCGACACACACCTTCAGCTCTCGGCGATGCGCAGCTTTCTTCCTGGCATCTCAAGAGGGATAACCGGATCACAAGGCAGGCGGAGCACTACCTACCTCTCCCCGGCTACCCCTACGCCCTCACACTCTCACCTATAGGGGGAGAAAAGCATATCCCAAAACAATGGCCGACCATACTGAAGAACACTGCGCTATCCATGACCAAGATCACGGCTATACATATAGATCATAACACTCTGCAGAGGTTGTACACCTGTACCCAACCCGGGCTGCGACTGGTAGCGAGCCAGTCGAGACGCAGCCCACAACTAGTAAACCTCCTAGTAAGAATGACACCCTCCTGGTCTCCCGGGTCTGGATGCCTCCGCACGAATACGTTGGCCCCAAGGAAATGTGAAAGCATACCACCAGAGCTGCCCATCGGGGGTGTAAGGCACGGGCACTCACCCCTCACACATACACAAACTGTGATCTCCGCATTCGGGTGCCATCTTAGCTAGGCTAGTCGTTACCGGTCACATCTCAGGCAAGTTGGCGTGTACGGTTCAGTGAACACAGGACAGTCAACAAGGTTTAAAGTACCGGTACGGGAGGCAGTCTTCTTCCTCACCCTCTCAAGTAACCTCCTACACCTGGCTCCAAGTCATAAAACCACTAGGGGGTCCAACCCCCCCTAGGGTACCCTAGGGGGCCATCTCCCCTAGAGTCCACCAGGTGACCCAGAAGTCACCCAACCCCGATATAAGATCGGGTTGTTATTACCCGCATCGGTAATACCTAGTAAGGTCAAAATCGCCATACACCTTCCCAGTTTTATCCCCACACTCACGCCAAGAATATCTACCACATATCCCGCACACAAGCAAGCATAGCATCTCATCATCATCATATAACAAGGTACGATATGATAAGCAGTAGGTAACAAGGCATACGATAAATAAAACAGGCTATGCAAGGTTCACAGCTCAAGCAACACATGCAAGCATAGCGTATCTAATAAGCAATGCCTATGGGTAATCAAAGAAGCAGTCGGGCGTGAACCTGAGCAAGTGGGGTAGTCGTCCTCCTCGGCGAAGTAGTCCTCCTCAGTCAATGCTCCTCCGGCGGCGGCTCCTGATCGTAAATTCGTGTAAGTCTAGGGGCCTATTTGCCAAGAAGAGCCAAATGGAACCCAAGAAAGACCCAACTAACTCCAATTGCATTTTTAAAGTGTTATTCATGATTTTAGAAAATTATAGAAGTTGGTTTCACATTTTTCCGAGTTAAACTGAATTAGTTATGAATTTTCTAAGTTTAAAGCATTTTCTGAAATTATTAAATGTATTTTGGAAAAAAGGAAATCCCAGGAAAAACCACATGGCGCCACGTGGCCTGCTGACGTCATCATGACATCATGCTGACGTCAGCACAGGGGCCACCGGGTGATGACGTCAGCAGTGGGCCCTGCTGACGTCATCGTTGACCGGTCAACGGTCAAGGGTCAGCGCTAGTGGGCCCCACACGTCAGCGCGTCGGTCCCAGCGGTCAGTGGGGGCCGGTCACCGACTGGTGGGCCCCCGCGGTCAGTGCGGCGCCGCGGCTCGGTTCGGCCATTGGGCCGAAACCGGCCATGGGCCAGGCGCGGCCCACGGCGGCGCGGCCCAGCCAACACGAGGCGCGGCCCAGGGATCCGCTGCGGCTGCACCGCGATGCCGTGCGGCCAGCGCCGTGTGGTCAGCACTGCGTGGGCGCGGGGCGACGCCGCGAGCGCGCCTGCCAGGCGTTCGGTGAAATGCCGCAACGGCACGACCGAACGCCGGCGAGCGAACGCTCGACGCGTTCCCGAGCCCGCAAGGCATCCGTGTACATGTGTGCGTGTGCGCGTTCGCGTGCGCAAGCCAACGCACCGTGCACGAGTGCGTGCGCGAGCGTGGCGAGGCGCAGCGACGCGGCTCGGCGGCCGGAACGGCCCGCCGCGACGGCGAACTCGCGGAGCGGCGGCTACGCGCGCCCGCGGTCGCGTCCAAGGCCAAAAGGCGTAGCTTTGAGGCTCCTGCAAGCGGCACGACGGCCGGACAGAGGGGGTAGGGGGTTCCTAGCGGCGGCGGCGCTACGGTTGGCTCTCGGCGACCCGCCGGAGCAGAGCAAGGCGCGGCGGGCTCACCTTGGGCTTGAAAAAGACGGGCTAGGCGGTGCAGAGGGGTTGGCGAGGCCGTGGCGAGGTGAAACAGGCCGGCGTGAAGTCGAGGTGCGGCTTGGTGCGTCTTCTTCGTCTCCGGCGGCGGCGTGGTCGACGTCGGGGTACGGCTCACGGTGCGCAGCGCCGTCCTTCTCCCTCGGGCTTCGGCTTGACTCCAGGCAACGGAAGGCGCCTCCTTGCCGTGGCCCTCCTTCTCCTCCTCCTTCTTTCCCTTCTCCCTCTTCTTCTCCTTTTCCGGTGGCGGTGGGTGGAAAAAGGGGAAAACCCCAAATTGGCGGCTAGGGTTCGATGGGAAGGCACACGGGTATTTGTAGACGATGGCTAGGGCTCCTGGGCGTCCGCGCGGGGTAGGTAGGGCTTGCGACGCGATGGACGGCGGCGGTGAGCAGTGAAGTCGGTGAGGATACGCGGCGAGCATCCAAGGGAGCAGCGGCTAGGGTTTTGAGGGGCAAAAGGGGCTCACGGGTGCGCGGGGTAGGTAGAGCGCGTGAGCGGCTTCCAGAGGATTCCGCGGCACGGCTCGGCAGCGCGGGAAAGCGGCCGGCGATGGGGTCATGCGATTTGCGTGACCCTGTCGCGAGGTTGAGGGCAAAGCTGACGGTTGGGGCCGGCCCGTCAGCGAGAGAGAGAGAGAGTCTGCGCGCGCGGAAGAGAAAGAGAAGGCGCCGACAAGTGGGACCGGCGCGGCAGAGAGAGAGAGAGGGAAAGCGCAGCGCGCGCGGCTTGGCGCCGACAGGTGGGACCCACCTGTCAGCGAGAGCGGGCGCGCGAGCGCGACTGGGCCGGCGGTCTGCTGGGCTGCGACGCGAGAAAGAGAGAGAGAGAAAGAGAAATGGGCTGGGCCGGAAACTAGGGGTAGGCCGGTTTCTGGGTTAGATTTAGTTAGAGCCCAAGTTAGTTTTAGGTTCAGAATTTGAAGTTAAATTCAAATTCAAAACCCCACACAAAGATCCAAATGAAAACCAAAGAGAGATCCAAATGCCACTCTAGCATCAACATGGTCCTTAGGCAACAAATCCACTTTTCCTAGGAATTTTTGAGGAGAGAGAAGAAGACATCCTTATGGTAAGCCAAACTTTTCAAGCACAACAAAAGTTTTAAAAATTTTCATATTTTTAAAATAGTGGACTGTTACAGACTCCCCCCCTTAAAAGAATCTCGACCTCGAGATTAAAGAACTAACCTCGGTCTCGAAGAGGTACGGGTACATCTCCTTCAATTCGGCTTCTTTCTCCCAGGTAGCTTCTCGTTCCGTGTGGTTGCTCCACAACACCTTGCATATTGGAATGCTTGTCCTTCTGGTCCCCTTCGTTGCCCGGTCCAAGATCTTCACCGGGTGTTCCAGGTATTTAACTTGTACCACAATTCAATATCGGTCTGCGTTGGTTCGAAAGCCATTAGGCCATCCCCAACCCATCTAATAGGATGGTGTCTATAGCATTAAATAGCATGCTACATAAGCAATTTGGTGATGTAGCAAGAGAATTAAAGAGGGAAGATAAGGACATGGTATCTTACACGAGAAACCATGTCTACACAGGAACCAAGAAATAAACTCAATGGTTGGGAGAGTAAAGGAGAGAGAACATATGTGATTGGATGAAAATTTAATTTTAAGAAACTATGCATTGGGGAGGTAGTTTTCTATGAGTAATGTCTATATGACATGGATGTATAGAAACTAGTTCATGATGTCTTGGGTTGGGATAGCCTTATTCAATCCCCCGTCAAACGGAGATTATTCTTTAATTAATTCTTATATATACGATGACGATCTATCGGCAGCCCACGCGCACTGACTACAACTTTTGTGCAATTGTGGCATTAACGACTTTAATTGCATTGGGCAGACTTGGAGTTGAATGCCCAAGCCACAACTAATGAAACTTGATGACTCTGGATGAGCTTTCGACAGCGATGCCAAGGCGCAATATATAGTATTCTTCTATTCCGGTGTATTTCCTTCTAGAGGTCACAACACGCGAGGCCAAAAAGAGCTAGACCCATTTTACGAGCCAAAAGATGTCAGGTCTTGCGTGGACCTGGAATTCAATGCCCCTTGGACGATTCGTGTGGTGGTTCAGGTTCCATCCATCTTCTACGCGTGAATAGTTGCACAAACAAATGATGCTCGACCATAGAATTGTATAGATGCATGATTTCGTCTTAGCTTGTTCAAAGTTCCCCACGAAAGACGCCAAGCTTAGTGGGGAATGGCCTGCTTTCAGGCTCATAAGACGCCAAGCTTAGTGGGGAATGGCCTGCTTTCAGGTCTTAGCATATGAGCAAGTGGCAAGCAATCTAGCTAGTGAGAGGATAATGGCCTGCTTTCAGGCTCATAAGATGCTTGTGCTGCCACCATCCCCATGTTTTTCTCGCACAACCATCCTACTCGTGAGGACCATGTGCTCCCTGGCCACCTGCTTGCACGCCAAACCTTGCAGCAAATCCTTCAGTTGCAACCTGGACGAATGCCTCTGCCCTAAGAACACATCGAATACATGTCTTTTTGCTGGTAATCTTGGCTCTTATTACAGAAATTCTCCAATGTTCAAGTTCTCCGACGGCAACAGAGGATATTTGGCCATCCCTGTACAAGACGTTCAGGAGTCATCCTTGTTTATCTCTCCAATAATACCAGCAAAAGGCTCGCTAGAGCCGTCTGGTCCCACATGGACCACTATAACCTACAGTGCCATTGTGCTTGCGATGTGTAAATATATTTTGTTTGTTATATAGTTGTAACATTCTTTGTATCTTAAGCTTGGGAGCCCATGCAGCAATTGACAGGAAAAAATTATGCTATACTGATACCTTGCGTTGTGATTTTGTTATCCATATTATACTAACTACTAAGGACTAAATATATGACTATATATACTTGATTTTTTTTGAAAAAAAATGTATATTCAATCAATACACCTGAATACCTGGTGGGCCCGGCCTGACCCAGTTCTGTGGAGGAGGATTGTAGGGTCCGGATATGAAAGCTTCGACGCGTAGCTTCGTGGAAAATCGTCGCGTGGACCTGTTGACCAGTGAAAGTGAAATAACTGGGCGTACCCGTGGAAACAAACAAGCTGGCAATTATGTTCAGCAACTCTCGCCCACATTTACCCCAAACGTGCGGACTGCAGTCACTGGTATTGTGGTATGGGTATCACCATCTTTGAACTCATGTTTAATTAGAGTCAAGAAATTTTATTTTTTTAATTGTGAAACCAACCAACAACAAGCTAGTGACCAAAGTGCTTACAATAAATCAACAAGCAGCACAAGTCTAGCCTGGCTGTGCAGAACAGCTAGTGTTCAAAGAATTAGGATGGCTTTCCTCTTTCAGGCTACTATGCTGCCCATCCACGCAGCTATTCCTTGTTTGTGCATCTTCCTCCTTTCCATGAGCTCGCTGCTCTCTTCCTCCTACGCGAAGTCATGCAAATGCTCCGGCGCCACCGACCAGGATCTCGGCGACAGGTACACCACAAACACCACCTTCTCTAAAATTGATGGCGATCTGTTCCTCATGAAGCCAGGTACCTTGCTACCGGATAGCCTCGGCTTCTACAAGAACCATCCTTCCAAGTTGAACTTATCTGACCCGGGGATGTTCGTCATCAGTGATGAGATTGAGCTCTGGGTACATGGCGACAACGGCGCAGTCCATGAGACATCTTTCACTGTGGAATTTTCCATGAGCATGTACCAACCGACAACTGTATCAAGTAACCTGGGCCTTATCTTCGCCATAATTCCGGAAGTCGATTTCTACAACTCTATAGGTTTAGATCGCAGTAGCTCCATCTGGTGGTACTCCACATCAACCCGCCATAGCGCGCCCCTTGGGGGTAGCCAAATCATTGTTCAGGCTGGTTCATTTAGTTGGATATCAGCTAATGACACAATTGCTTGCTTAAATATTTCAATAGTACCCATGTCGAGACAGGTTGGAGACACTATTGTGAATTACATCGTTTCGATAGATTACGTCCCTCTCCAGAATCAGATGTCGATCAAGGTCATTGCGGATGCAGAAGGCCATCAAAAAAATCCTGCAAAGTTCAAAGCCATCCTGCCCCTCAATGACATTGACTACACCAGTATTTGGCCATACGGCCTCTTCACCTTATCATCCTCCATGGGGCAACTGCTAGAACTCCATGCTTGGAACATAACGGTCGAGCGGTTCCGCGAGAGCAGAGGCAAGAAAGAGTCCATGGCCATTATCTTGTCTACAGTTCTGGGTTCAGCAGCTGTGGCAGCTGTCACGGCTGCCATTGTGTATTGGTACTTCAACTCAAGGTACAGGAGGTATAAGATGGATCTGGATCAACTGGCCAAGTCCATGCAGCTCCTTCCCGGTATGCCCACTCAATTCAATTTCACTGATATTCAAAAGGCAACAAGAAATTTCCATGAGACGATGAAATTGGGGCAAGGAGGATTCGGTGCTGTGTACAGATGCAGGCTTCCTCCTCTCAAAATGGGAGATATGCTGGTGGAGGTTGCTGTGAAGAAGTTCAGTCGGGATGACAATCGAGGCTACGAGTGCTTCCTAGCAGAGGTCAGCATCATCAATCGTCTGCGCCACAAGAACGTTGTCCCACTCATCGGTAAGGATAATAAAGCACCTACTTAGAATCTATCCAACAATACTACGCTTTATTTTTTAGAGAGTTAAATACACCCACAGCCCTTGAACTTGTCGTAAGGTGTCACTTAGGTCCACGAACTTGTAAAATCAAAATCTGGCACCCTAAACTTATTAAGTTGTGTCACTTAGGTCCATACCCCTTCAAGTGGTATAAATATATGAAAAAAAACATCTTGAGCTTTATCATCTTTTATTTCTACATCCTTCTCATCTCTTCCATATCTCTTCCATATTTATACCACTTGCTCTGCTCCGTCGCGCATCCGTGCTTTGCCGGCCTTGCCACATCAACTGCTTACTGCTCCACCCAGAGGACGCCGGCTGCGAACCCCTAATCTGCTATGCTCCATCGTGCGGCCACGCCTCCCTGCTCTGCCCCGCTGTGCCTCCGTGCTCCGCCCGAGTACACCGTCCGCCAGCCCCTTGATCTGCTCGGCTCCCTGGTCTGCTCCACCCCGTCGTGCGGATGGCTGGCCCCTGATTGGCTCTGCCGCGCCTCTCCGCTCCGTCCCGCGCTGGCCCAGGCGAGGGGGCACAATAGGATTGGGGGATTGATAGAGAGGTGAAAGGTGAGAAGGATGTAAATGTAAAATATGACAAAATTCAGGGGTTTTTTTGCATATATGCATGCCATGTGGCGTCACTTCAAGGGGTATGGACCTAAGTGGCACAACTTAACAAGTTTAGGGTGCCAAATTTCGATTTTGCGAGTTCGTGGACCTGAGTGGCACATCGTGACAAGTCCAGGGATCCCTGGTGTATTTAACTCTTTTTTAGATTATACTTGTGGTATGAAATATTTCATTATTCCGATGATATTTGCACCATTCAGATATGTTTCATACTTTCATCACCTCCAAAACTAAATCAAAGATAATAAGATTCCGAATAATCAGTAGAGAATAATATTTCAGGTGGTCAAAAGAAGTCGTTGGCCTTGGCATGAGTTGTATAAATACATGTTGTTTGGCAGTCAATAAAATTTTTTATCACGTTATGGATTTTGGTTAACTCGTGTTTATACAACACACCAAAACTACTTCAAAAAAAATATCCAAATGACCGGGACAGTAAAATCATTCGATATTATTACTGGATAGTCCTGGTAAATAACAGGAAAATTACCAAGCACACTCAAAAAAGGTATTTAATTTGAAGCCTTGGGTAACTCAGTTTTCTAGCACGTATAATAAAGAATTTTTTTCAAACAAATTAAGCCCACAGGTTTTCATCCTCAACAGAAAATCTCAGACATACTAAAACCATGGCAGACCAAGACTTATGCATGACTATATGCATGCATGGGTCGTAGCATTTTTCCATTCACACGTCAAATAAATTACTAGATGTTACGTATATAATACGAGTGCATGAATAAATTAATACTATGATAAATGTTTCTTTTCAATGATCTGAAACAGGTACGTGAATTAATTCCCTGCCTTTGTATTTCTCATTGTTTTAAAAGTAATTCAATAAGTGGGAAGCTTTTAACCGTTCACACCTCACATCAAAATTTCAGGGTGGTCTTACAATAAAGGAGAGCCGATATTGATCTACGAGTACATGCCAAATGGTAGTTTGGACCAACTTCTCTTCCATAGAAGTGCTCGACAGGAACACCCAGTTCATATTCACAGGTGGGACACTCGTTACAACATTGTCAAGGATATTGCTACAGGATTACACTATGTTCATCATGAGCACGAGCCAATAGTGCTCCACCGGGACATTAAGGCAAACAACATAATGATCGATTCCACCTTCCAAGCACGCCTTGGGGACTTTGGACTAGCCTGTGTAGTGGCCGAGGGTAAGAACTCCTACACTGATATAAGCGCCCCGGGGACGCTTGGTTTCAGGGCACCGGAGTACATTTACACAGGAAAGGCTACAACAAAGTCGGATATCTTTGCATTTGGGGTCCTTATCCTTGAGATTGTAACAGGAAAGACGGCGGTTAGTATGCAATTTAGCCATGTTTCAGATTGGGTTTGGCATCTTCACCGGGAAGATAGACTATTAAGTGCCATTGATCCCATGCTGACAACCAACGAGTTTGAGGCCAATGATGCCAAGCGTCTACTACTTTTGGGTTTGGCATGCAGCAGTCCGAACCCATCGGACCGGCCAACCATGGTGGTGGCATTGCAGATCATAACCAAATTGGCACCACCACCAGATGTGCCTCTCGAGAAGCCAAGGTTTGTATGGCCACCAGAAGAAGCAGGACGTCGGTTAAGCTGTGGTCACAGCACAAACCTCAGTATTTTGGAGAGCAGTTTGACTAAGGAGATAGAGATGATGTCAATCGGATAGGCCTCTTATGGTAACGAAGGCTACAGCTTCCACAAACGTGCGAGAGGACGACCTTGATGGACTCCATTGACCGCACTGCACGCTCGTGACTCAAAGGTAATAGTTAGGATGAAATGGCTAGACACTATGAAGTTCATAGGTACTTTACTTTGCCCATATCAAGAGCTTGGAGATGAGATTATCAGAGATCCAATTAGTGGTGACACCAATTAACCCTCCCAAAATTATTCAATCTGATTTGCCAGTTGTTATTAGCATCAGGTCATCAACGATCATTATGGGCGGAAACGTAGGGATTGTTATCCACATTATCTGTATCCATATCCATGAAAAGGCGAATATGGATATCCATATCCATATCCGATTTTAATGTCGTAATAAAGTGGATGTATCTGACTTTTTCTTTTCTTGTTTCCTCTATCAGATGCATCCATGTTCGATAATGTCAAGCAACATCCATATTTCAATAAGAATTAATGTATATATACAAATATTAAAAAATTTCTGTATGACTAATGATTAGTGACCACTGCTATAGAACCAGCATCACTGCCAGTCCAAACACCCCTCAAATCTGGTTTCGCGGTGGTGGCTGTGATGCCCCCCTCATCACAGCTTTTTTCGAACAGCCTGAGATAATAGTCATCACAAGCCGATCTAGGCACGAACCAACTGGTTCTTAATTAAAATAGGTTGTCATATGAATTTTGAGATTGAAACATATTAATTATATGATGACACTAGATCTACTACTAGAGAAATCACCTTTCATCCTACCCATTTAGTACCAGTTGGTATTGAATCTGGTTTGTATTATTACAAACTTAGACAAAAGGATCATTCCCAATTTGGTAGTATGTGAAGACATATTTAGTCCTGATTAGTAATACCTGTGAGGACTAAAGGGTCACTTTTAGTTCTGTTTGGTGATTACAACAGGGATTAAAGGGTCCGAGAGTTTTAGTGTTGGTTGAAACGACCAACCAAGACTAATGAAACCAGGACTAAAGAGTCCTCCACGAGTTAGTTCAAAAGAATGGCATATCCTAGTAAAAAATAAGTGTTGTGGGATAGTAAAGGAGGCACGAACCCGATGCATGGACTATGCAAGCGTATTTGGGTGGCTTTCTGGTGGTTCAAAAAAGTCTTGCTTCTTTTTGGCGCAGAACTGGGACTAAAAGTGTGCCTGTAGTCCTAGTTGGACACCCGGGCAACCTTTCATCCTAGCTGAGCTGTCCAGGTTGGACCGCCGAGAGAAAAAAGCTCTTTCCAACGGGACTATATGCCCCTTCCCAAGTAGTGTTCGATTATAAATCTCAAATTAAGCTCTATAGCTTTGCAAAATATGATCAGAGATGTATCAGGTGAAGCTTCTCATTGCGTTCACAGCCATTGTCTCGTTCCTATATGATTTCATTTGATTTGATCAGTTCAAGTGCCTAGCTTAAATGGTGCTACTCCAGTCTTAATTCATACATGCACAAAAAAGGAACCTACAAATAAATCAAAGAAGAAACTATCCACTATGGATATAGATAATTTGTGGGAATAAGAAATGAAAAGGAATTTCCACAGATAACATCACTAATAATGGCAATCAAATAGCAGGCCAGTGGTGCATCAGTCTATACCCTCTGTTACATACTACAAGGTGTAACTCCTTCAACACGAAGAACATGAAGCATATTTAATTCTATTTTAACAACCAAAAGAAACAAAGAGAAAACCATAAATACCCTATTTACCTCCCTTCATGGAGCGAAGAAAAAGGCACACTATATTTTGGTACATAAGAGAAAAGTGGTTACACTTTGTATATTGGAACCAAGGGAGTAATTTGGAAGAAGCAAATACTGAATTAGGATGCGCTAACAACAACATCCAAAGTTTATATCGTGGGTTGGCATAATACCTGCACAAGAATGAATGCAATTGTCTATGTCTTTGCCAAAGAGCAATTTATCTGACTTTGCATAGATTCCAATATAAGTACATCTCCAGCAGTTGCCCTTTCCCTAATCCAATTAAGTGATTGAAAGAGGTAATGGGAGAATAACGCTACAGCAGACTCCCCTTACATCTCACTTTTTCCCAAAAAATACTGGAACAACCCAATATTCAATGTCAACTCTCCTCAAAATAGAAGGGAGAGTTTAATCTCTCCCAATATGATATTATCTAATGAGATGAGACTATTGGGAGACTGTAAAAGCATATCTACCAATAATTTCTGGAAAAACGATGTTGAGATGTCCCACTAACAGTTTATTGGCTGACCAATGGAGATGCTCTAAAACTACTACAGAAACGATTTTCGGAGGCGGTTTTCTTATCTGCCTCCAAACTAGTGCTTCTTTTAATGAGGCACGTGAGCTTGGGAGGGGGTGCCGGAGTAGGAAGCACGCGAGGTCCGGAGGAGGTCGACGCGCGCCTCGGCGTGACACTCACCACTGCATGGCCGTGTCGCGCCGCTAGATCCAGAGGGAGGAGAGGAGTTGTGTCACTACGCATACCCACTAGATCCAGAGGAGAGGGCGGCACATGGCTGGAGGGAGGGATAGAGAGAGAGATGGGCGGCGACGGCGCTGGGAAGAGGTGGGCGGCACTAGGAGGAGGGAGAGATAGAGATAGCCATGAGGCATTGGGAGGAGAGAGAGGTGAGCAACGCTTGGAGGAGGATAGAGGGAAAGAGGGAGGAGGAAATGGAGTTAGGGTTACGGTTGAAAGGTGTTGATGTTCGTATGCATATTGCGAAGGGTTATTGGGCCGGGTTGGGCCAGTTGGGCCTCGGCCTTTTTCAGAGGCGGGCCTTTTAAATGTCCGCCTCTAAAAATCGATTTTAGGAGGTGGATTGTAGCGATCTCACCCGAGAAATGGGCCCACTTAAGTATATTCCACCTTCCATTGGTGCTAATACACTAAAATGTTCCCAAGTGCGGATTCGACCGTCGAGTCAAGCTCGACTAACTGCTACTGAAGATCGTCCGTCCATACACTCACTCGAAGGCGAGTTCCCAAAGATCACATCATTCCACAATTCAAATTACAACAAGGTTCAGAGTTATTACAACCAAATTGAAATGATAAGGTAAATAAAATAGTTCGAGTTCATGCGGCGGAAAATAAACGAGATACTAGCGACGATCCATAGTATCGTCACGATGAAGTCAGTCGTGACGCTACTCCTCACGATCCTCGGGAGAGGTCGGCTCCCACTCGATGCTGTAACCAGGAGGAAGCTGGGAGGCCCAAGCCATAGAGGCAGCTACCTCCTGAGGGGATGGTCCTGAAAATTTAGGCCACAAGCAAGGCTGAGTATACTAGTTATACTCAACAAGACTTAACCGACTGGTGATCACTACATCACCGACTCCTAAAATGAGAGGCTGTTTGGCTAGTGGGGTTCTTTTGCCAAAAGCGACTAAGCTGGTTTCTAATTTCTTCATTTTGATTTTAATTCCTTTAGCCTATTCATTCTAGGTGAGCCTAGCTAAACAATCAAGTTTTGCAATACAATTATTCCATACAAAGATTTCATCCTTCCAAGTTTCACTTCATAATATGCCATACATCGGTCAAGCAGTCTCATTAACCGCGAGAAGCGGACAGTTCGAACCGAATTTACTACCTGGCCAGGGGAAACCCAAACATACGGAATGGTTGGAAATGCCAACACACCCCAATCCTTTCTCCTCTCTCTACGGTGGCTCCCGAGTCCCACTGCCTCAGGGTAAAGGTTTACCACTACTGGGACTCACGCAACTACCCTCATGTGCCCATGGGATAACGTTTCCAAGACAGAGAGCTGTCGGACCTGCTCGCATCAATCGGATACCGGGACTTACCGGTCCCATAAACCGTGCATATGTGTGGTACGTTCAAACGCTTGACACAAAAGTACCACATGTTTCCACTTAAAGCATCGATAGACGGTATCTACAATCATCCGTCCATCATCTATAGTGTTTCTGATATGAGTAGGCATACAACTCCTATATCTCGCGAGTGTCGGAAACACTCGACTTCTATCGGTCTTAAGCATAGCGACTATCGAACCTAACATACTAGTGTTCAATCAAAGGAACCTATGATCATGCAATCTAGGGTTTCATTCAACTCCTTGAAACTTAAATGCACAAACATATAATCAAATAAGTTGCGTAAGTAAAGTTAGGTTATGCTCCGGGGCTTGCCTTCCGGCTCGAAGCGGTACTCCTGCTCGGGGCTCGGATCCACGTGCAGCACGTTCACCTCGGACTCCTGGGCGATCTCCTCGGCAGCGGGGACTAGCTGGTAGACTCCGTCGGCGAGACCCGAATCTACACGAAATGCATGAATGCTTAAGTATCGAGATTTAAATAGTTAGGGTTTATTTAAATCTTTGGTTAATGAATTGAAAAGGATAAACATTAATTATAAGTGAATATACCCTTTTCATTTTGAACCTTTACTTTGATTTTAGAGTTTTAGGTTTTTCTCTTTTCTTTTCTTTTTCTTCTCTTTTCCTTTCTTTTTCTTTCCTTTTCTTTTCTTTTTCTTCTCTTTTCCACTATTTAAGTCCTTTTTCCATTATTCAAAAGGTGAACTTAGGAACATTATTTTTAAGTGTCACTTGACCAGAGGCTTACTCATGCCAAGGCAGGAGCTTAGCCCAAAATTTGGCTCAAGTTGATTTTCCTATAATTTATTAAAATTATTCTTATCTTTTTGCCTGAAATTAAACTAAAATCCTACAAAAATAACTACAAGGTTTTTGTCCAAACCACTTGGCACAGTGACTTAGGGTACCAAGGGTGACCTCTCTGCAAGTTTGCATGTGATTTTGATTTATGGTTATTTTTGTGGAATTTCACCATGCTTAAACTACCAAAAATCATTTAGCCATTTTCCAGTGTCCAAAAATTACCATTTTCATTTTCCTAAGGTTTCTCTTGGCTTGATTTAGTCTCTGTGTGAAGGAGATGATTTTTCCCTGAGTAATTTATTTTCTGTGATTTATTTGCCAAAACAGCATGGTATATGTTTGGAAAATCATAATCCTAAATCCACTAGGAATTTTTGTGCACCCTTTGCGCATTAGGCTAATGATAACCACCCTAACAACATATCCCAAGCTCAACTCTAGTGCATGTATAGATTTTGAACTATGATGAAAAGTGCTCAAACTGAAATGAATTTATAATTCAAAATCTACAGCTCAACTGGGTGAGGTGCAAAGGAAGAATTTGTTCTTCTAGATTCACTGGTCACTACAAAATTGGTTTGGCATTTTTCTGATTTTTATATGATTTTCTACGAATTTTTGAAGATCTCAGCGAATTAATTCAAAAATATAGAATCTATTTTACGCGGCTGACCCTAGAGTTTTTGAAACCCTTACGAACAGGTCCTTACATTTTGTGCGCAGCCCCCTGGAAAGAGGTTGAAGACACAACCGTGTCCTCGAGTTCGCCGGCGTGGTTACACCGGCCAAACGGCGGCGAGACCGGGCCGGGGAAGTGGGGGGAAATGGAGAGGGGCTCACCGTGATTCGTTTGAGCTAGGTCTCGAGGTCGGGGATGGCCGGGAACAAGGTCAACGACGGCGGTGGCGGCTCGGCTTGCTCCGGCGAGCGGCTACCGGCGACGTCGGGGTCGGAGAGGCTCGGAGAAGCGGTCGATGAGCACCAGCGTGGCACGAGGAAACTAATGGTGCCCTCGGTTCGACCGGAGGAGGAGTGGAGCGGGCTGTCCACGTGCGCGGCTCGGCGACGGAAGCTCTGTGAACTCCGGCGAGCTACGCCGGTGGCTCTGGTGGGGGAAACGGGTCGGGAATGGGTCGGTGAGTGGCAGTGGAGGATGGGGAAGCTCGTGAGAGCCTTGGTTTGGCCGGGGAAGCAGTGGAGAGGGCTGCTCACGGGAACGAGCTCGGCGGCGCCTCTGCTTGCTCCGGCGAGCGTTTTTCCGGCGAGGAGGGGAGGGGAACTGTTGAGGGCTTATGTAGGAGCGAGAGGGGAGTGGAAGGGTGCTCGGGAAGCACGAGATGGAGACTGAGGCAGCTCGGTGACGTCTCGCGGCGACAGAGGCTTGCCGCGGCCGTGTTGGCGCCGTGCGCGGCGGCAACGCGCGGGCGCAGGCGTGCTGCAGGCGGCAGACGCGCGTGGGCGAGGCGAGAAGCGACAGGGCGCGGAAAAGGAGCACGCGGGGCGCAAAAGTCGCGCTTTGGACCGGCGGGCAATGGCGGCGACGGCAAAATCCGACGGTCCGCGGCGGCGACGCGACGGCGAGCGCGGAGTCAGCGCTACAGTGGTCTCCGGCCATGAGACCTTGTCAGAGGCGTGCACCGTGAGCGGGGACACGCAGCGGTGGCATTGGTCGGAGCTGGCGAGGCCGGACGGCGGCAGGCGCTTGCCGGCGGCGAGCGCGGCACGCGCGGGCGCGGCGCTGGCAACCCGTGAGCGCGCCGTGAGCGGTGCAAAGGTCAACTGATTGGCATGGCTCTAATTTCGAAATTTTGAACATGACTCGAAAATCTTCCAACATGAAAGTTGTTTAGAGTTTCATGAGACACGTCCCTGCACTGGAGATTTTGAGAAAAAGTTAGAAATTTGGCCGTAATTTAAAAGGGGGTAAATCCCTGTTTTGAACCGAATTTCTGAAATTCGAGGGGCTAAATGGCAAAATTGGCCAAAGTTCCCAAAAAGGCAAAGTTCAGAAATGTGATGAAGAACAACTTTGCTTTTTGGAGATTTTGATGTTCTGTGGTAAAATCTTGAGATTTGCCTAAGATTCCATTTCAGCTTTGAATTTTGAATTGAAAATTTCAAATTCCCTGGTTTGGGTTTGAAATTTGAGATGCTTCCAAGCATTTTTAGGCCATGGTTTGAAAATGGAAGTTTCTTGGTTGGACTTATTCTCCAACTTTCATATTTGCACTTTTTCAAGTTTGTAGGGAATTTCTCAAGTTTCTTTATTGCTCCTTTCAAAGGGTTGTTGACTCAAATTTGGATGAATTTCCTCATTTTCTTTGATTTGGCTTTTGAATCATGCTTAGCTTAGCTTAAACATTGGTTTAGTGTTAATTAACACCAGGGGTGTTACATGGATGGCTTGTAACGTCCGCCTCAGAATATAGACAATGTTCAAAGTTGGTTGTTTTAGAAACTTCCACCTCCAAAAAATAATTTTTGGAGGCGCACAAAAGCAACCACCTCTGAAAAATAAAAAATGTTCACCTCTGTTAATCACAACGTTAACACAGTTGGACATTTTTTTCTATCCACCTCTGAGCCATTTTTTGAAGTGTCCCTTAAAACATTTTTTGTAGTAGTGTAATAAGATTTTATTTGGATATCTCAATATATACCATTTTCTTGGATTATTTGGAGGTGTGCTTTTGTTGGAGACTAACATACTGGGGGAGACTAAACTCTCCGTTTATTTGAGGAGAGTTGGGGTGTATTAGTGGGTTGTTCCAATAATTTTTGGTAAAATAGAGATGTAAAAGAAGTCTGGTGGATAACCTTATTTTCTAATCAACTTTCAGAGTATGGTAGTTGAATTTTAAAAAGGTGGACTACTTCAGCCTTCACCTATGGGCCTGTTCAGCTAGGCTATTATGGCTGGGCTGGTGGCTGGCTGGAGCTGATTTGGCCCACCTGGTAATGATAGACTAGGCCTAGTTTGGCCCACCTGGCAGTGGCTGGGACGGGCTGGCTGGCTGGTTGCCAGCCCAGCCAATCCTAAGCAGCCGAACAGGGCCTATGGCCACCCAATAGAAGGAAAGGATAGAAGAGGAGAGGAGAGGAGAGGAGAGGAGAGGAGGAAGAATAAAATATAAAAAAATAAGAGGGAGACGATGAGTGGACCGACATGAGCCAGCACTCAACAAAGATTGAT
Source organism: Digitaria exilis (assembly GCA_015342445.1). Taxonomy (NCBI): domain Eukaryota; kingdom Viridiplantae; phylum Streptophyta; class Magnoliopsida; order Poales; family Poaceae; genus Digitaria; species Digitaria exilis. The sequence continues at coordinate 1,315,364 of JACEFO010002840.1, forward strand.
GCGGTGTTTCGGGTCCACCGTCGGGTACAAATATAAAACGGTTGTAATACCTACATAACTCATCATAGCAAGTTCAATTTATGAACCGGCTATGATGTGGAGCATGGTAGCCAGTTCTAAGGGATACATGGGCCACCTACTTGGGAACCGGTTGTGATGCCATATCACAACCGATTCACTCAGAACCAGTGGTGAAGGGGGGCATTGGTGAAAGTATGTTTAGAAGCCGCGGATATAATTTTAATAGTGATAATAATATATTTCCTAGAATTATTTCAGATTAGTCATGAATAATGACATGTGCTACTAGTTTTAGTATCACTAATTATATACAAAAATTAAGTTTAATTAACTTTAATAGAATCGATAAAAAACATAATTTTAGCATAATTTGATATGGCTAGTCGTATTAATTTTTACTTACTTTGGTTTATCCATTTATGACAATAAAATTATCCATACACTTCGTACGTGCCTTAATTCACATTTCTTACAACGACTGCTTTGAACATATTTCGTACGTTTGTTTGTCTACAGTTATTTTTAACCACATGCAGGACTTTTCAACTATCCATATACGGAAGGACTTCTCAATTATGCGCCCATCATAGTTCATTGACCATTCTTGTGCTACCTTATCTACATTTTGTTATTTTCTGCGTGTTGACCAATCTGAGTTGACAAGTCACACATGCACATTAAGTGTATGCGTGTGGAGCTGTTCAATTTTGTACACCTGTTTGTCTAGCAGATCTTTTTTAATAACATCTGATCCACCATTTTCCAGAACGAGTCAACGCCCGCATAAGCGTGGCATCAAGAGAACACATAGTACGTGACTGATGTCATTTGTCTTCTTTTTTTTTTTGATGCCATGTCATTTGTCTTCTTCGTCACATATAAAGCAGATATTGGGCCGCCTACAGAAACATGAAACAAAGCTTCCTCCGCTACCACTGGTCGTCCCATGTCGATTCTGCACCACCATGCTCTTACTGTTGATCCTCTGCTCTCTGCTTTCCTTCTCCCAAGCAGAACAATGCAAATCCTCCGACTGAACGTAGATCTGAGGGACCCTAGTCTTGGCTGGGAAACCGTCACCTACGATCGAGTAAACCAGGGCTATCTGTTCCGAACAGATTCAGATGATTAAGTATACTGAAAGTTTGGATAACTCCCTAAAATATACTTTGATTTATTTTAATCTCTTAAACTATGTCATTTGGTTTACTTTACACTTTAATAGATTTTATTCTTTTTGTTTCTTTATGCATAAGTCGAGTCTTGAGTTAAAATTTTGTAAGATGACATTAGACATCAGACATCATAATAAATGCTAGAAAAATATATCATATTTTTTATTATTACTTTGATAGGAAAGAATATTTAATAATAAATTAATAATTTAAGATACAAACTTTTACAAAAAAATCATAAAGAAAAAACAATATATTTTCTTTACCTGCATTATGATGGTCCCTACCGTCATGCAAAATATTGAATTAAAATAGTTTTAGGGGTAAAATGAACCAACTCGCATAGTTTAGGGAGTTCATTAAACTAAAACATATTTTAGGGGGTGATCTAAAATTTTGCTATACTTGAAGGGAGTATTTTAGACTTTTTCCTAATACTAATGATTTTCAAGCTGACATGCTTAAGTGCAACAAAGGTTGCGGACTGTTAAAAAACATATCGTTATTCAACCATCCAAAATCGCATTCAGTCATTAGTTGGTCTGCACGTTTGCAAGCTGACTTTGGTGGCACTGCAAACTAGTAGATGTCGATGCCCAATTTGGGAATTGGAGACATGTGTATCCTTCAGGCAAGTTTGACCCAAACACTTCCAATTAGGTAATAAGTGCAAATTGTATGGAATTGAGACGTAGTATCTGGTACTCTTCCTCCTCCTCAGATTGTAAGTCATTCCAAGATTTTTGAACAGTTAAATTATCTCAAGTTTGACTAAATTTATATAACAAAGTACTAACATTTATGATATCAAGTAACCACCATTAGTTTCTTTATTAAATATATTTTTATATTATATCTATTTGGTTTTATAAATTTTTGTGACTGACTCTATAATTTTGGTCAAACATAAACGAGTTTGACTTTCTATAGATCTTGGAATAACTTACAATTTGGGATGGAAGGACTAAGTACTACGTCGGTGTCGCATCGACATCATAGTTCATTGACCATTCTTGTGCTACGCTGACTATAATTTTGTTGGTACCATCCATGTTCTGTATGTTGACCAATCACATAGACCCGCGTTGACCAGTAATCACACAAGCACATTCAATATATGCGTGTGGAACTGGCCAATTTTGTACGCTGGCTTGTTTGTCTAAATAACATATGATCCACTACTTTCCACAACGACTAGAAATCAGATACGTGCCTGATGTGACTTGTCTTGGTCATGTATAAAGGGGATATTAAGTTGCCTGCAGAACATGAAACAAGCTTCTTCGGCTACCATTGGTCCCATGTTCATTCTGCACCACCATGCTCTTTATCTTGATCCTGTTCTCCCTGCTTTCCTTCTCCCACGCAGAACAATGCAAATCCTCCGACTGCAACCTGGATCTGAGGGACCCAAGTCTTGTCTGGCAAACCGTCACCTACGATCGAGTAAGGCCCCGTTTAATTCCCACAAAAATACACTATTCATCCAACTTTTCACTATTCATCCCATCCCTTCTACTCACATAACACTATTCATCTACAGTGTTTTTTTGGTGAACAGTGTATTTTCGGGGAATCTTTCCCCAATCTAAACGCACCCTAAACCAGGGCTTTCTGTTCCGAACAGATTCAGGTACCTTACTGTTTGGCACTCAAATCTCTACCCCTCCAGATGATAGGCTTAACGTCAGCTCGTACAAAAACAGTAACGTTTCTAAGTTCCCTGGGTTGTACCTTCCATGGGGATATATCTGGTACGGGGGTACCTTCAGGCTTAGCTTCAACATGACTGTCTACGAGGAGCCCAACAGCCCCTCAGTAAGCACCAGCCTGGTACTAGCCATCTTGCCAGCATATAATTTTGATTTTGGTCCTGCTCCCAACAAACCTATGGACATAGAACTAGATTCCTGGAGCCAAGAAAACACATCATTTGGTGCCCTGATGGGTTCATGTAGATGGCCTATATATGGTATAAGCACTGGTTGTGTAGAGATTCCTATATATCCGGGGACGAAATTTGTAGAATCTTTCATTGTTTACGACCCTCTTGGGCAACGATTGTCGGTCAGCGTCGGCGAAGCTGCACGGAATCCAGACGCTCCGTTCGCCGTTGCGTCCTCCATGACCCTCGACTTGAGCAAATTGGTGACTAGGAATCAACAAGGGCAATTTGGTCTTTTTTCCTCGATCGGGCAGCTCGCTCAGCTACAGAGCTGGAACATGACAGTCGATCTGCCTATACCCAGGGGAGGAACGCCAAAGTGGGTTATAATATTGTCCTCAGTACTGAGTTCAGTAGCAGCCACGATCGTTGTGGCTGCTGGTGTATACTGCTACTTCAATTCGAAATACAGACGGTGGAAGAAGGACCTGGATCAGCTCGCCAAGACCATGCAGAGCCTTCCGGGTGTGCCGACGCAAGTTGACTTCGCTGACATCAAGAAGGCCACCAACAACTTCCATGAGACGACCAAGCTAGGTCGAGGTGGATATGGAGCTGTCTACGGATGCACACTTCCTGCTGCTGCTTCTAGGACGGGGCAATCTATGAAGGTTGCAGTCAAGAAGTTCACACGGGAAGTTATGGACCAGCGCTATGAAGACTTCCTCGCCGAGGTCAGCATCATCAACCGTCTGCGGCACCAAAATGTTGTCCCACTTGTTGGTACGTGCGTGCTCCTACATTTTCAGCGTCTTTTTATATACTCTTTCCATTTCAAAATATAAGTTTGATTTTTTCCCTAAGTTTGACCTCTTATTTATTAAAAAAAAGTTAGTGCAAACATAATGATATTGAAGTCATTCTTGAAAAACTTTTATTAGCATAGCAAAAATTGATAATTTGTACAATTTTTTGAAGAAACCCTAATATATATGTGCGTGATCATAAACAAATACAAGATGTGTGTGTGTTGTTATTATCTTTGTGTATAGTAAAGAATTATGTGTTTTGTTATTATCTTGTCTCTAGTAAGGAATCGTTCCAATTCTCATGAAGTGGTGACTAAAACTTTTTAGGCTGGTCTTACAACAAAGGAGAGCCATTACTTATATACGAGTACATGAACAATGGTAGCTTGGACCAACATCTCTTCCAGAGTGGTGGCTTTGGACAGAGGCGTCAGCGACAACAAGATACAACTATTGGGCAATGGGACACCCGCTACGGCATTGCTAGGGATATAGCTACAGGACTGCAGTACCTGCATCATGAGCATGAACCAATGGTGTTGCACCGCGACATCAAGGCAAGCAATATCATGCTCGACTCCACCTTCAGTGCTCGCCTCGGTGACTTCGGCATCTCTTGCACAGTTGACGCAGAGAGGAGCTCCGTCACTGGCCTTGCTGGTACCATTGGCTACATAGGGCCGGAGTACATAATCAACTACAAGGCTACACGCCAGACAGACATTTATGCGTTTGGGGTTGTCATCCTTGAAATTGTCACGGGCAAGAAGAACACACATGTCCCTACTGATGATGGCCACATCACTCAGTGGGTGTGGCGTCTTCACCGCGATGGTATGTTGCTGAAGGCTTTGGATGATATGCTCATGCCTAGTGACAATCAGGCAGATCTCGCTGAGGAGGCTGAGCGTTTGCTGCTTCTTGGTTTGGCGTGCACCAACCCGAACCCTTCCAGTCGTCCGAGCATGACCGAGGTACTTCAAGTCATCAATAAGTTGGTGCCACCGCCGCAAGTGTCTCATGAGCAACAACCGCTACTGTGGATGTCTGAGGAATGGTCATCAATCACCTCTGAATATGGTGCATCAATGCCTAATCAGGAGTTGCGCTCGAAAGCACGGTGAATGAAGCCTGTACATGTCTCACATTTACTTCCTCCGTTCTCTTTTATTTGACAATTGACACTGGCTAGTTCAGATTTTAGCTAATGCGAAAAGAGGTAGTACTTCGCAGTGTCAGAAGAAACAAATCAAGGGATGTATGCATCATGTTTAAGGATAGACTCTTGTGTATATTGATGTAATTTCAATGTTGATGAGTTGAGTATTAACCATTGAGAATATTGTCAAACTCACTGTAATCTGTCATATGACATATCAAGTTAACAAGCAATATCAGTAATGGAACTAATTTCAGGTCCAGAAAAGCAGTTTTTCGATCCATTACTCATAACACACCACTTTCAATGTCCCTTGTGACGTGTGTCTCGGCAACATTACGAGTCGTCTTGCGCTTGGTGATCTCCGATGACCTGATACTCGTTGCCAAACCATCAGAGTTCTGCACCTCTTCCCACTGGTTCCTGACATCAGAATCACGATGGTCGGTCTGCACAAAATCATCACCACCATTATCATCGGAGTCCTGTGAAAGCGCTAGCTGATGCCCTTCCGGTGGCCACATAAATGACGGCTTCGTCAGTGGCACGTCTGGTGGCGGCATCGTATTGGCAATGACCTGCACAACCTTAACCATGCTCGGCCGGTGCGATGGGTTCGGGTCGCTGCACGCCAGACCAAGGAGCAGCAATCTGATGGCATCATCAGCGTCAAACTCACCATCGGAAATGAGGTCATCGTCCACAGCTTCAAGCAGCCTTGCCTCGCCATGAAGCCACCAGACCCAATCCAGGAGCAACAGGAATGTGGAATCGGCCGCACCCAGCGACGTCTTTCCCGTGACGATCTCGAGGATGAGCACCCCAAAGGCGTAGACGTCGGTGTTTCGCGTGGCCTTATGGCTGACAGCATACTCCGGCGCGATGAACCCCCAGGTGCCGGAGACGCCAATGTCGGTGAAAGAGGTTTTCTCAAAGGCGATGACGCGGGCGAGGCCGAAATCGCCGAGGCGGCCGTGGAAGGCTGCATCGAGCATGATGTTGCTGGCCTTGATATCACGGTGGAGCACCACGCGCTCGTACTCGTGGTGGACGTAGTGGAGACCCGCGGCCACGTCCATGATGACATTGTAGGTGTAGCGTGTCTCCCACTGGAGAATTTGGTGGTGCTGGCTGTCGTTCTTACGGAAGAGATGTTGATCCAGGCTGCCGTTGGGCATGTAGTGGTAAACGAGAAGGAGCTCTCCGTTGTCGTAACACCAACCTGAAACAATTCGCTGGATTTGAGCACATCTTGTAGCAAAACACAAAATCATTTATTTAAACAACTACTAATATGGGTTATGAAATCTTTGAAGGACCTTAGGGTTATAAAATCACTAATAAAATCTTGATGGATACCATGTTCTTGTGTAATTCTACATAGAAACCACTATCCTTATGAGTTGGGGCACATCTGGACACCAAGAAATGATTTAATTTTAGTAGAATACAACAAAACTTGGTTACATGCAAAGCATAATTTAACAAAGAGTTTGCCATTAATCAGACAACTCTAATCATAATAACTATCTGATCTGCTATCTTTTATAGTAAATTAGCCACCTCCATTGTCTAAAAAATATATTAGCCACCTCTGTCATTAAAAAATTAGACTAAAGTAAGTTCCTAATTTTCATGTAAATTGCCCACATATTCTGTTATAAATTATAAGCTAAGTATCCCACAATCTTCATGTAAATTCCACATATACGCCATTCTAAAAATAATGTCAAATAACACCTTAACTTTGCATATATATTATTGAATTATGTCATAATTAAAAGCTACAATAACCTCTAAATCTGAATATAAAATTATATAGCTATAGTAAAATTTTAAAGAGCACCCATATAAAAATCTTAACTACTATACTTATATCAGTATATGAATATACTATTTATGGTATTGTTTATATAAAATATTATTCATGATGTGTGTCACCATGTATTCATGTATGAGAAAAGATATAACATTACTTATTTTTAGTTTGTTCACATAGCTCAAACAAAGAGGTTAATTAAATACTTCTCAAATAGGTAACATATCAGGTGCAAACTAACCTCTCCTTGCAAACTATGCAAACTTTAATCTAGGCCATATGATGTTGATACAAGGGGCGCTCAGATGCGGTGGGAGAGATGATTTGCAAACGTGTCTCTAATCACCCTTTGCAAATCGCCCTCCCACCTCACCTGAGCACCCCCTTGGAATTGGATCAACATGGTATTTATGACCCAGATTCAAGTTTGCACGAAAATGTTGGTATGCACCTGGTATGTTGCCTATCAAATATAGGTGGATGTGTGACGCAAAGTAAAAAAAAATACTTCCTCGGTAAACCTATTAGAAATAGATAATGATAATGATAAATCCTTCCTCTGTCAAGGCCACCGTCGATGGAGGGAGGCAGCACCTCGAATAGAAGGCCACCGTCGTCTTGTTCGGCGGCCGCATCGCGGTGCGACCTTCGGCTGACGCTCATGGTGAACGTAGTGTCGAAGGATGCCGACAACAGCTCGCCGGAGGGTTCAGAGATGAGAGCAAGAGAGATAACTTGCGAGAGGATGGCACGTCCGCGTGAACTCGTCGCGTCCGGAGGGTATTCAAACGGCGGCTCATAGACGCCATCGGCGGTGAGGTGGAGGACACCATCGAGGACGCCGGTAATCCCAGGAGGACTTAAACGCACCGGAGTAGTAATGGGGGGCCTTGAACAACGGGAAGCTGACACGGATGACGTCGCTCCGTTCGGCGGAGCTAGTGCAAGACGCAGGGGTGATTGCGCAAACCAAGCATTGGACTAGAGCAGCAACAATGATGGAACGGGTGAAACCTGGTCGAGCAGGCATCGTCGTCGGTGGCACCACCTAGTGCCCAGTGCGCACTAACTGCTTCAGTCTTCCCTTGTGTAGAATTGCTTGAAGACTAGATCTGGCAGCATCGTTCAGGGGTACGGTGATGGAACAGAATCTATTAGAGACAGGGCGGAATTGCCAACAGAATCATGGTGGCCTCATGCTACTGGAGAAGAAAAGAGGATTTCAGAATCTTGATTTTTTATCCGAATCAAGTATGCTAGTCAAGGAAGCATAGTAGAGACAGTAAGGAGGGAGGCGAGCCAATTCTAATTTTGTCACTGTTGGTACCCGTGCAGTGTAATCGGTAATACATACATACAACTCATAACTTAAATAACCGGTCGATAAGTGACTGTTCCAGCTGGAAAGGGTAGACGTAAAATACAGCAACCACGTATAATATGTGATCATCGTGCGCCTATTCCACGTCTGGCAAAGATGGTGACGATGGACCACGTATAATATGTGGTCCTCGTGCTGCTATTCCACGTTCGGCAAAGATGGCAACAACGTAATTAAGTCTGTTCGGCAAAGAGGGCAACAACGTAATTAAGTCTGTTCATTATCACTAGAGGAAAAACGCATATTCGTCTCTCTTCCATCAGTACCAGTTTCTTACCAACCGGTACTAAGGATCATTTAGTACCGGTTGGTAAGCACAATACCCCCAGAGACCATTTAGTATCCCCTCGTAGCACGACTCAGTAATAAATAGTGGCATTTGGTACCGGCTGGTGTTAGAAGCCAGTACTAAATGGTCCGGGGGTTTCCGAGGCCCCTGCGCATTTAGTACCGGCTCATAACACTAACCGGTACTAAATGTTGACAATCAGTACCGGTTGGTCTTACAAGCCGGTACTAAATAGGCCACCAATGGTTACTTTAAAAGGAATGCATCCTCTTCTTAACCACAACTACTCTATAGGTCGGATGATAAAGCTCTGTACGCGCGAGGCCAGAGGTCAGTAGTTCGAAACCAATGGACCGCGCACGTGCATTTACGCGTGAAAAATTCACGTGACTTTTGATTTGTGACGTCGTACGTGTGCGGGCCCTCCAACGAGTTCAAAACTCTTTTACCCTATTTTTTTCGCTCAAAATCATTTGGTACATACCGACTAGTAACACGAAACGGTACCAAATGCTCCCCTCACTACTCGTTATTACAACCGGTACTGATTGGTGTGCCCCATCAGTACCAGATTGGCATTACCGCTTGTATAACAGGAAATGATAGTGGCTTACCAACCGGTACTGGGAGCCCTTTTTCCTATGGTGTATCTGGGTGCCCTTGGTCGCTTTGCCTTTGCTAGACGTATGCAGTCTTATAGGTCATCTCATGTAGATTCACGTAGGATTTTTGATGTTGTTGAGGAGAGAAGAGTCGTTGTCTCAGAAAACAACGGGCTCAACAACGAAATCTTTGCTCGATGAGACAACTCCACCACTATTGTATACCGTATCGTTGCCAGGGGATGCGATTTTTTTTTCTCCTCGCCGGTTCTTCTGCGCTGAGTCCTCTTTCCCGCGCAGGCGTAAATCCTTCTATACTTGTGCGAGAAATCGATTTGATGGCATGAAGTTCGGCACCATTTTATCTGCTGTTCTTTCTGTGGTTCATTCATCTACCATGTCCATCTACCATGTCCCCCTCCCCCGTTAGGCTGAATCACTAGAAATCTCTTTTCCCGTGCTCTCAATCCACAGCGTCAATCTCGGTTCGCCAGTGCCCTTGACGGTGAAGCATATGACGCCACCATTGCCCGCTGCTCCAAACCGCAGGCCTCCCCGACGGCCGAATCTATCATTCCCCTCCTCTTCATCCCTGCCCTGAGGATGCATGCTCAAGCAAAGATGGCTGCAGGACCTCAGGCAGCATCTCCATCGCTGGCACCAGCACCACATGCCACTCCAGGTTCAATCCCACCCTACTGTGACATGGCTGCATCCTGCCTTTGTGCCCAACCATTCTTCCCCAATGGTCCATAGCTCAGATCTGAATGCCAGTGACACTGCAATCCAGGAGGTTGATGTTTAGCTTGTCGATTACATTAGTGCATATCTTCATGGAACTATTTTTTACTTGTGATTTGTCCTTTTGCATCAATTATTTGCAAGAAGATACAGGACTGTATCTGAAATGTTCAGATGTGGCGATGGCTTATGCTCCTAAATTACAGTTAATGTGTGATTAGCACTCAAATAATTTCCCTTCTTGACAATTCACTTACCACCAAGTATATCTTGTTTAAAATTGGTGTTCTTTGTGCACCAGTGTGGATTGCAAAATATAACTTGATTACTAATGTGTTTTTAATAAGTTTGTGAAACTTAGCAATATTTACCTCTTCTGGACATACTTTTTAGACAAGCTATTCTCATTTTCAAGTATTCAAAATAGATGTAGTTATTTTACTAATGAATTGAAGTAATGCTATGTTATTAATTTCCGCCGTACTCATCACCGCAAAGAAGGAGCTGCTGGAACACCACCTGCGACGACACTCGGTCCCGTTCAGATGCGGTGACAGCCCGGCAAGCGACCAGGTGTGCTCTTCTCCTACGACATCCTTTCATACTCTTATGCCCTAGCTGTCCCAGCTCCCTCGCTGGATCAGGCCAGTGTGGACTCTATGTTCTGGGTGCGCGCGGATCAGGGCACACTCTGTGTGTCGATCCATGAGGTGGCCAACGCTCTAAACTTCTGCTTCTCCATGGCGCCGCTTCGGTTCAAAGTCCGCCAGTGCTGCCCGTCTGTGTTCGCCTCTGCAGCTAGTGACGCGAACGTTGCCAGGCACATCATCACTAGTGGATGGTGCCAAGTCGGGCGCACAGTTCTGCTCCTCTTCCCCTCGCTCGATTCTGCCATAGCCGCGGGGACGAAGAACGCCGATGCAATCGTGACGTCATCCCCAATTCAAATTGGAGGCGGCGCGGAAGGTCAGCCACTCCCAAACGACAATGGGCCAACTGTGCAAGTTTCTAAGCAGCCCACGGCCCATCGGACCCTCAACTCTGCTTCCTCTGCTCTCGCACAAAACGCCAGCGTTGGCGAGCATTCACTCCGCTTAGACGCTGTGCCAGCCACCCCGCCATGCCGACGTCCCTTCGCTCCCCGGGATTCCGGGCGATCGGTCATCGCCATGGATTCGCCTCCGTCAGCAATCCGCCCATACTACCAGCCGGGGTCTTTTCGCACCATCCGGCGACGTGCGCCTTTCTGGCGAAGAGAGCTCTGGCGATACTAATGGCGATCTCACTGCTCCGAGCAACCACTTCGTGACGCAACCGTACCTCCGCGCTCTCCTCTCGCCGGCGCCTGTGCATCTACAGCGTGTTCCTATTTCACGTCTAGGCTCCGTCTTCCCGCCTCTGAACCCGAGGTCGCCTTTTAAAGCACCAGCTGGCGGAAGACATCGCCGCGCTCACTCGCTCCCCCCACCACACACTCAGTGCTTCCGTTGCCTCGCAACCGACCACCTAGTCGCGTCGTGCCGGGACCCGGTGCGCTGCCGCGCCTGCCTTCGCAATGGCCACCGGAGCACGTCGTGCTGCATGGCGGGGTCGCTCTCGAGCGCGATCTGGCCACGACGCAGTGCGCGTTCGCCATCCAGCGAGGACTCCTCGTCGCCGCCGCCCGCCAATCGACGCCGACACCTCCTTTTGAGCGAGCAGCTTGGCTCTCTCCCACCATCGACCGACGCGGGCGCGGGGGCACCGCTCTTCCACTCTCCCCTCTCTCCCATGCCGTTCCACCTCCTCCCACAGCCAGACACAATAACCCTGCAACCGTTCGCTTCGCCAGCTCCGCTTTTCGCCTCTCCCGCGCGCTCCCCCGCATACACCGACCTTGGCGCCCCGCAACACCTCACTACACCACCCATGCTGCTGCCCCTCCCTCACCAGAGTCTGCTGCATCCACGACGCCTGCCTCTGCTCCATCCACGACGTCCGGGTGCTAGTCCTGGTGGATGAGCAGAAGAAGATAAAGCCAGAGCTGCTGGTGCGCAACCCATGCGGTGAGGTGGCCGGCATTGCAAGCCTTCGCGTGGTCGGGGACTGGCCGCACCAGGCGGGTGCGCCGGCCCCTGATCACCATGACTTCTCCGATGACACGACCTTCGGCCCACCAATGTCTGGGCCGTACACGCCTGGAACGGGATGGGCTGACCTCTCAAGGGGTTCGACAACTCGATCACGCTCGAGCCACTTCAGTTCCTCTGGGAGCACTCTTCGGGGAGGCACTTGCCGTACGGTCGGGAGCTGCCTGTACCCGTCCGCTCCTCTGTGGACTTTTGCGTCCGGCGCGTTCGCTGCTCTGGCCAGGGCGCTCTCGCTGGCTGGCGTGCCCACGATCACCATTCGGGACCTGCCGACTCCGGTGCGTCCTCGAACGCCACCTCCGCCAGAGGCTCCGACGCTCGTTCGCCGTGACGAGAACATCATTGGGCAGGGGACTCTCCCCAGGATTCCGTCGCTGCGCGAGATCCTGGAGGAGGAAGCGAACGAGGCCTCTCTTCGCAAGCGCCGTGTTCGCCGCAAACGTGCAAAGGACAGCGTGTCTAAGCTTCGCCGCAGCTCCCGTCTGGCGGCTCTCGAACCTCCACACTATGAAGATGCTACTTCAAAGGCTACTCGTGTCAAGGCCGTCAAGCTCGACATATCCAAGGTGTCGATGAAGATGAGGGCGGCCATTGTGGATGCTGGGCTCCTAGAGCGTCCGCCGCCGGCCAAGGTGAAGTCCTCCAAGCTCCATCGTCTAGGACATGTGTGCGGTCTCGGGAACATGTCCGAGATCGTGGACGATGAGGTGCCCTGCACCTGATTGTAGATCTGCATGCTCAGTTGATCGTGCTGCTGGGCGGTCTGTGCTCAGGCAGCACTTGTATCTTGTGTTTTCTGTCTCTAGTAGCTCGTTGTATCGTGTCTGTTGTCGGCCTCTCCGTGCACTTGCCTTGCCCGCGACTAGCGTGGGTGCTGTGTTGTTTGGTTGTGTTGCTCGGCGTCCTCGGTTACGGACTGTGTTCCATGGACGCTCAGTCCCCCTACGACTACCGTGGGTGCGGGTAGTCCTTTTATTTTACTTGTGGTTGGGGTTCCGGATCCTTGGAGTGCGGTGTAACTTGTTATCCACCATGTTTGTAACGAGCTACATGTTATGTTCGTGCTGCCTCTCGCCGTGCTCTTGTGCTCTTGTGCTCTCCTTTTCCCTGGTTTTGTGCGTGGTGTCGGTGCTCTTGATGTTTCCATGTTAACTCACCAGATGTCTCTCTTGTCATGGAATGTCCGCGGTTTGGGGCAAACCACACGCTGCGATGATGTACTGTGCGAGCTCGTTGCACAACGTCCATCCTTTGTTGCTCTCCAGGAGACTAAATTGAGCAACATCGATGCTCGCAAGAGGAAAACTTTCCTCCCCACTCGTCTGAGCGACTTCGCCTTCAAAGAATCGCATGGTGCTGCGGGGGGAATTGTTTCTGCCTGGGACAGCTCCTTCTGCACGTTGCGCTCCACTGTGATCTGGACTTACTCCCTCACCACCTCCTTTACTCTCAAAAGCGATAGCTCTCCTTTCACGGCTACGAACGTCTACGCGCCCACAGCTCATGCGGATAAGCCGGCCTTCTTGGCAGAGCTGCATGATCTAGCGGCCTCCATCTGTGAACCTTGGGTGGTCATTGGATTTTAATCTAATCCGCGATCCTCGAGATAAAAACAATGATCACTTCGACCTTAGCGAGGCAAATATTTTTAATGCTGCGATTAAGTCCCTTGAGCTCATAGAGATCCCGCTGCTCGATAGGGCTTACACATGGAGCAATAAGCATGAAAACCCCACCCTTGTCCGGCTTGATCGTAGCTTTGTGAACCTTGCCTGGGATGGAACTTTCCCGACCACCTCGCTCTCTTCTCTTAGTCGTGGGGGCTCCGATCACGTTCCGTTGCTCCTACATGCCTCAACTCGGATTCCCAGGAGCCATTGCTTTCGTTTTGAGAACGCATGGCTGAAACAAGCGGGCTTTAAGGACAATATTTGCTCGGCTCTAGACAACACCACCCTATCTCACGCTGGAAATTCTTTCGTTAAATTGCTCGAGGCCTGTAGGAGACAGTGCCGTGCTTGGGCAAAGCGCACTAGTCCGCTCGAACAGCGGGAAAATGATATGAAAACTGTCCTCAAAGCTTTGGACTTGCTAGAAAGACGTCTCCTCCAAAATGAGTCCACTCTACGGCGCCTCCTTACTCAGGGATTGCAGACCATCCAAGCCGAGAAGCTAGCGTTTTGGCGGCAACGTTTCAACATTCGAATTGTTCTCGAGTGGGATGAAAACTCACGATTTTTCCACACTGCAGCCATCGGCCGTCGGCGTAAGAATGCCATCCCCTGTTTAGAACAGGATGGAATCTCCTTCCGTTCTCATGCCGCCAAAAGCGACCTGCTGCACGACTTCTACAAGGACCTTCTAGGCCGGGAAACAGCTTGGAGCTTCGACATTGATGAGCTTTACAGTACTCATGCGAGATCAGAGCTGCATGTCTCAGAGCCCTTCACCCCAGACGAGATCGCTGATGCTCTCTTTGCTATGGACATGCATGCTAGTCCTGGGCCGGATGGTTTTGGGCCCTCCTTTCATAGATCCTTCTGGTCAAAACTAAAGCCTCATGACTTACCCTCTTCGACGAATTCTATGCCCTGAACCGAGCTCATTTGGTTTTGCTCCCCAAATATGATGGAGTCACCCAAGCATCAGGTTTCAGACCTATCTCGTTGCAAAATTGTCCTATGAAGCTCTTCTCCAAAGTCTTGGCAAACCGGGTGAAAACAGGCATACCCAAGCTGGTCGATCCAGACCAAACTGGTTTCATCCAAGGACGCAACATCGCCGAGAACTTCATTTATGCAGCGGATATCCTGACCTGCTGCCATAAACGCAAGCTGCCGACGGCTGTGCTGAAATTGGATTTCAAAAAGGCTTTGACGTGAAGTGGCGGGGTTGGATCCAATCCATCCTCAACACTGGAAAAACTGCAGTTATGCTTAACGGAGTGCCGGGTAGATGGATCACATGTAAACGTGGGCTTCGACAGGGCGACCCAATCTCACCATATCTGTTCATCATTGTGGCGGATGTGCTGCAACAAATGATACAGCGTGCCTCGCGCGAGGGTGCTCTGCAACACCCGGTTGATGCGTCCCTTCCGTGTCCTATACTCCAATACGTGGACGACACCTTGATCATGATCCGAGGGGACGTTGCAGCGATTGCGACTCTGAAAGGCATCCTCGACTCCTTCTCGGAGGCGACGAGACTCTCCATTAATTTCCACAAATCCACTTTCGTCCCGATGCACGTCTCGGACTCTGAAGCTGCTCAGATGGCGGCGATCCTCGGGTGTGGCATTGAAAGCTTCCCCCAAAATTACCTGGGATTGCCTTTGTCTCCACATAAGCTACGAGTCTCAGACTTTCAGCCACTGATTTCCCGTTTCGACCGTTACCTTGCTGGGTGGAAAGCTCAGCTATTAAGCACTGGTGGACGAATAGTGTTGGTGAATGCCGTGCTCACTAGCCTTCCTATCTACTTCATGGCTTCGAACATCTTCCCCAAAACGGTGATTGAAGTGCTGGAGTCTCGAAGGCGCTCTTTCTTTTGGACTGGCGAAGAACGTTGCAATGGCTCGCACTGTCTGATTGCCTGGGAACGTGTTTGCCAAGACAAAGTGGATGGTGGCCTAGGGATTAAACATTTGGAAACTATGAACCACTGTCTGCTTTTGAAAATCGTCCACAGATTACTGGACCCTCAAATCCTCCCCTGGAAAACATGGTTCCACAGTCAACATACTCGGGGGCTGGGCAACCATGCAGCAGACTCTTTTCTCACCCGACTGGTACTCGAGGAGCTGCCTCGTTACCGCTCGATTACACGTGTTCTCTGCGGTGATGGCACAACGACTTCTTTTTGGCATGATCGCTGGATCTTCAACACAACTCTCGCCAAAACTTTCCCGGCTTTATTCTCCCACTCCACAAAACCTCAAATCTTGGTCTCCGAAGCTATGCAAATCCCATTGGAGTCGCAGCTCCAACCTCGGCTTAGTCTATGTGCAAGAGAAGAATCCGCGATTCTAAGTTCATGGCTCCTCCAATTTGCTCCCAGCGAACGTCCAGACGCTCACATCTTGGATTGTTTACGAGAGAAACCTCCACGCTCCAGGGACTTCTATGATCTCCTACGCACCAAGACTGAACCCACTCCCGACGTCATGCGTATCTGGAACACCAAACTCCCGACGAAAGTCAAATACTTTGGTTGGCTTCTCTACCATGGGCGCCTAAACACTCGGGCAGCTCTTCATTACAAAGGGATCCAAGAGCTGGAAGACTCATACTGCGAAACCTGTGCTACCACCTTGGATACACAGGAACACATCTTCTGTGAATGTCGCCTAGCAAGCGAGGTCTGGGGGCGCATGGGAGTTACCTGTTACCCGGAATGGTGCCAGGCACCATGGTTAATTGGTAGTTATCTTCCCCTCCCACCACAAGTCCACCTCGATGTCATCCTTCTTACAATGTGGCAGATTTGGAAAGCAAGGAACAAGCTGATATTTGACCAGGCATTGGCTACTGCCTCGGACATTCTTCGTCAGGTCATCAACGACATGGACTCTTGGAGTTGTCGGTACAAGGACAACAAGAATCTGTTACATACCTGGAGAATGTATTTAGCTAACTCATGTAATTCTGTAGACTCTCTTCCTCCCTCCCCTGTACTCTTAACCTGGGAATGCCTGGGTCATCTTTGTAAGAGCATGTTTCTTTCAATGGAATGAAAAATGAGCAGGTGGGATCTTGCCCCCCCCCCCGAATGTGTTAAAAAAAAAACTCACGACACAGTTAAGGTCGGTGATGCGCCACACCTTGCGCATCTTGTTTCCTGGCTTTCGATTAGAGGATGTCAACGTTGCATAGGCAGGAGATTTTATCAGGTATATTCGATCAAAAGAGGCAATGGTGCCTGCCTGGTTGCATCGTGGCTCGACATAGCTCCCCGATGATCCGTCCGAAATAATCCATGGCAGATTGGCAGTGAGCAGCGCAACGATATATGTTTTGTCAACTGTGCAATTTCTGAAATTGAATTAGTCCATGCGATGGAAACTGCAGCTGGCCAGGGCAAACACCATGCCGGATCCCTCCCCGTGGCCCATGTACGTATCTCGTGAGATGTTAGAGGTCGACGCTCCATGATGGGCGTTGCAGCCGAGCCGCAGCGTCGACGCTTAGAACCGGTCGTGCAGAGTTTTTTTTATTCACGGGTCGAGAAGAGTCGGATGGGCGTTGGGCTAGAGGTAGGGGAAGATGCTGATAAATGGGCCCAACACGGAAGGGAGAGGAAGTGGGGTAATTTGGTCTTTTCTATGGCAACTTAACAACCATTTAACACCCATGGATGGAAATGGTATTATGAGGAAAAGTTAGAGTTTCTCGAAAATTTGTGGCATTAAAGGAATTGGGCTTAGTTTTCATGGCGCTATGAAAAATTCACGAAAATTTGTGTTATTGAGGGAATTGGGTTTAGTTTTCGTGGCACTAAGAGAATTTTCTCTTTTTGGAACACCTAATTCAATACCCCTCCTAGGATGGACAATCATTTTCCATGGGGAGCAGGTGGCGGTGGCACTGTGTGGCTCGTTAGCGTGTCGGGACCGTGTTTGTGCCAGTGTGTCAGGCCGGTTGGTGAAGGGACCGTGACACCCTAAGAGGGGGGAGAATTAGGTGTCTCTAAAAACTAAGGCTCTAATTGCACATATGAAAACATATTTCAATTTCTATCTAAATGTGCACTAGGTTTTCTCTATGTGTTGCTATCTCTACCGCTACAAAGTTTTGCACCCTAAGTCCAATCCTATACTACCATGGCAAGTCTAGGAATGGTAAGTACGGTAAGTAATGCAAGTATAAATGCGGAAGCTTAAAGTGTAGAAAGAGCAAACTCCCGGCACGGTGATTTTTACCGAGGTATCAGAAAGCTCACAAGCTTTCCACTAATCCTCGTTGTTAGAGCCCCTCTGAAGGGAATGCCCGCTCAGGGGCATAAACTCCCCGGTCGAGTAACTCTGTGAGTGACCACGGAACTTCCCCACGCGCAAGTGGGTCTCCGCTCGTTCCTCCCCGGATGCTCCTCGCCGCCTCCACTTGGTAGAACTTCGGCCAAACAGTCAAGGGCCTCTCCTCCCTTGGACAATCACCGGCGGCCTCTCCACAAACTCGGTTGAGGACCTCGCAAGACTACAAACCTCGGATTACAACACTTGGTGCGTGCAAGCACCAGATAAAGCAAGAGGTATGCAAACCTCGCTAAGCTCTAGGCTAAACACCTAAGAGATGGGCTAAAGGGTCTAGACTAGCTCTAATGACTTAGCTTCAACCAAAGGAACTAGCCATTGCAAGCCGTTGCAACATTTCTACGTACCACCGACTAAATCGATGGGTGCAGGAGGGGACCATCGAACTAGTCGATGGTGCCACCACTACTAGCCATTGAACTAACTGTTTGAATCCTTGTGTCACTGACATGTGGGCCAGCTTAACCACCGACTGATTCGGTGCCTTCTTTGTGGTACCATCGAATTGGTCGATGGTTCCCACACAGAGAGATCTTCAATCTTCTAGCCAGCACCGACTGATTCGACGCCACTTTCTTGCCACCATCGAATTGATCGATGCGTTCCAGAGATGAACCAGCTTCTGAGCCTCCATCACTGACTAATTTGATGCCATCTTTTGGCACCATCGAATGAGTCGATGGTCGTCCATGCAGTGCTCATAGCTCTCTGATCATCATCGACTAATTCGGAGCTCATGCCTTTGCACCATCAAATTAGTCGATGGTCATCTTCATCTTCTCAGCCCCTTGGCCACCGACTGATTCGGTGGTCTTCTCAGCCCACCATCGAATTCAGGACGCTGAATTTGCTTCTTTCTTCACGGGCTTTTGATCCATCTTCTTTGCCATCTTTTCTATGTGTTTTGGATGCTTGTAGAATTGGATGGCTTCAATTTGGATAACCAACATTTGGATACTGATTATATAAGCATTTGGATTGCTTCCAAAATATCCTTGGGACCTAGAAATATCTACAAATATCATCTCAAACAAATTGTCAGTCCCAATGATTATGTTGTCAATCATCGCCAAAATCACAAACAATGGCCTAGGGTCATTTTCCTTACAGTTGGGCACAACCCAACACGATGTGGCGCTGTAGCACTGGCCTGGCATGATGTGAAGATGACTTGCTTTGTGAGGAGGCCCGTGCCGGACAGGACCGGGCAACCGTTCGGACATGTATACTCACATTTCTTTTTTGGATATGCGGTGGAAACTAAATTCCTGTGGAAACTTTGAAAACTACAATCCGGGTCACATAATGTTGATCCAAGGGTGTGTTCAGGATAGGTGGAAGGGTGATTCGCAAAGTTCAAGGAGGTGGGAGGAGTGATTTGGAAAGATACCTTTGTAAATCACCCCTCCCACCTTATCTGAGCACGCCCTTGGTGGCATAGATTGAAGTTTTCCTAGTTTCCACGGAGAGGTTGAATTAGACCATATGTCTAAAAAAGGATGGTTCGTTCAAGTTTGCTACAAACTCAACATTAAGACAACGGAACATTGGGACATATCCCCTCAATTAAAATCTGGCCATTTGTAGGTTTGAAAATCATATTTTTGATATAGTTATAGGGTAAAAATTAAACAATTTTTTCAATTTCCTTCAAATCTCGTACCTCTTGATTTCTTTATTTTTTGGTATAATATATTATTTTTTATGCAGATTTTTCTGTAGAAAAGACTTTGAACTTTGAGTAAAAATATGTAGACCTGTATTTAAAAATTTTGGAATTGTGGATCCATGTAAAGTTCATTGTTCTCAATGTTTCTTCATTTTTCATGTCATATCAGTCTAGTGAATTTGAGAGCGGAAACTGCATTCCAAATTAAGAAAAACCAAAGAGGAAGGTGGAACGAAACCATGCTGGTTTGGCAGCGGGCCCCACCTAGCCAAAGCTTCAGCTTCCTGATTCTTCCGCATACAGCCGCAGTGATGGAATAATTATTTGATATTGGTTCCTGATATGGTCTCATATAAGCTGAGAACAGCAAAGCTGAAACAGTTAGCGGCATCACCACGAAGCCACCATCAAGCGATGCCTCCTCGGCCAGCTCTGACGAGCAGCGTCCTCATCCCACTAGTCCAGTTCTTGGCTATCGCGATCTATCCGGCATCTTGCTCTGCCTCCGGCGACGGGAATGACGTCATCAGCGTCTGCTTCCCGTCTTTCAAGGTCAAGGGTCCCCCGTACTACAACTCTTTGGACTTCTCCTGGGACGCCGGTGTCCTCGATGGTGTCCTCCATCTCACCGCCGACGACGTTTATCAGCCGCCGCCGGAAGCGAAGAAGTCCTCAGCAGGGCATGCCACCCTCTCGAATGGTATCCATCTGGCTCTCGGCTCCAAGTTCCGCTACCCCGGCTCGGTAGACTCCTACGGGCCATTGACGCAGGAGGCGTCCTTCAACACCACCTTCACCATGAGCGTCGCCCGCGCCGCCGTCGGAGAAGACGACGACGACGGCATTCTGTTCGAGGTGCTGCCACGCGACGATTATCTGCGTGGTCTTGACAGGGCGATCTACTCCTCCTTGGCCAGCACGACCAGTGGCAAGATCTCCGTCGAGATCGGTGAGCTGGAGTACTATTACCACCAAGGTGATTTCGCCGCGTACGTTTCCATCGTGCCAGCCCGGACGCCGGCGAACGCGACGCCGGCCAAGTACACCGTGTGGATTGACTACGATGCCAAGAGGCACAACATATCGGTCTTCGTCCACGACGAAGGCGCAGCGAAACCTGAGCAACCAATGCTTCATGCCCCGCTCAACATCAGCGCCTTCACCGAGACATATTATCAGTACAATTTCGGTTTATTCGCGTCCAAGAACAGGTCATCACCCTCTAGCCAGCCGGTGGTCTATAGCTGGAACCTGACGGTGGACAGGCTCTCCTTCGCCTTCACCGGCGGCCGCCCTCGCATCAGATGGTACTTGGTGAGGGTGCTTCCTGTGGTTATCGCTGCAGTAGCTGCCGCAGCCATGGCTTTCGTGGCGGTGTGCTGCATGGCATCGAGGTATAGAGCCGTCATGATGAAACTGAAGCTTTCCAAGGCGATGCGGCGGCTACCTGGGATACCCAGGGAGTTCCGGTACGCCGACGTCAAGAAGGCCACCCGGAGCTTCCATGAGAGCATGAGGCTCGGCAGCGGAGGTTTTGGTGCCGTGTACAAGGGTGCTATGATTGCAAACTGCGACGGGGACGACGGTCGGCGGCGGCTGCAGTACGTGGAGGTCGCCGTGAAGAAGTTCACGCGGAAAGAGGACCGAAGCTACGACGACTTCCTGGCCGAGGTCGCTGTCATCAATCGACTCCGGCACAAGAATATCGTTCCTCTCCTTGGTATGTCCTGTCAACACGCTCTTGCCTCTGTTTACTTGTCTGTGCGACTGTCGTATTTTCCAGCCACCAATCTTGACTGTTTCCACTGCCTAGTGATCAACAAACTTTTCTTGACTTGGACTTGGACAATCGTTCCACCTTTCAACTTTAGATAGGACTTCCTCTAGGTGGAGAGTATCGTGTGGCACCAATCTTTCTTCCGATCCATTGCCATTTTGATTACATATCACCAGGCAGGGGCGGAGCTAGAGCGAATAAGAGGGGGGTGCGACACCTCATAACATACCTAGACAACGAAGCAAAATAGGGTGAAGATTCAAAAATTACAAAGAACTGCAAAAAAAACTGTGGGTGCGGCCGCACCCAGGAGCACCAACGTAGCTCCGCTTCTATCACCAGGGATGCTACTCCGAAAAAAATTCAATATGCATTTGGCTCGGTTTTATGATATGTTAACTTTTACCAGGCTAGGAATTAGTTCTGTTTTTAACACAATATGCTTTAAATATACATATTTATCATTATTTATATCTAATAGATTTACTTAGAAATTTTTTTTTTACTTTGCGTCACACCTCGATCTATTATTGATAAGTATTTAATGAAACTCTTTGTTTTATCTATGTGTTCAACATTAAAATGAGTAAACTTATATCTTTCCTTGTACATGAATACACAGTGACACATATGATGAATACTATATATAAACAAAACACATAAAATATATTCATAGTGATATAAGTAGTAACTAAGATTTTTAAATGGGTGCACTTTAAGATTTTGCTATAATTATATAATTGTATATTTGAATTTGGAGGTTATTGTAGCTTTTAACAATGATATAATTAAATAATATATATGCAAATTGAAGGTGTTATTTGACATTGCTTTTAGGATGGCACATGTGTGAAATTTACGTTAAGATTAAGGTTACTTAGATTACATTTTATAGCAGCATATGTGGGCAATTTACATGAAAATTAGGGACTTTAATCTAATGTTTTAAAGAAAGAGGTGGCTAATTTTCCTGGAGACATTCATGGTGGCTAATTTATTAGAAAATATAGCTTATCCAACCGTTATTATGATTATAGTTGTCTGATTGATGGTAAACTCTTTGTTAAATTATGCTTTGCAAGTAACCAACAAGTTTTGTTGTATTCTAAAAAAAATCAAATCATTTCTTGGTTTCCAGATGTGCCCCAACTCATAAGGATTAATGATTTCTATGTAGAATTGCACATGAACATGGTATCCATCAAGATTTTATTAGTAATTTTATAACCCTAATGTCCTTAAAAGATTTCATAACCCATAAAAAATGATTTTGTATTTTGCTACAAGATGTCCTCAAATCCAGCGAATTATTTCAGGTTGGTGTTACGAGAACGGAGAGCTCCTTCTCGTTTACCACTACATGCCCAACGGCAGCCTGGACCAACATCTCTTCCGTAAGAACGACGACCCCCAGCACCACTCAATCCTCCGGTGGGAGACACGGTACAACATCATCAAGGACGTGGCCACGGGTCTCCGCTACGTCCACCACGAGTACGAGCGCGTGGTGCTCCACCGCGACATCAAGGCCAGCAACATCATGCTCGACGCCGCCTTCCACGGCCGCCTCGGCGATTTCGGCCTCGCCCGTGTCATGGCCTTTGAGAAAAGCTCCTTCACCGACATCGTTGTGGCCGGCACCTGGGGCTTCATTGCGCCAGAGTACGCCGTGAGCCATAAGGCCACGCGCCAGACCGATGTCTACGCGTTCGGGGTGCTCGTCCTCGAGATTGTCACCGGCAAGAGGTCGCTTGGGGCAGCGGATTCCACATTCCCACTGGTCCTGGACTGGGTCTGGTGGCTTCATGGTGAGGGAAGGCTGCTGGAAGCCGTGGATGATGAACTCGTCGCCACTTGTGAGTTCGATGCAGACGACGCCACCCGGTTGCTGCTCCTTGGTCTGGCATGCAGCGACCCGAACCCGTCGCACCGGCTGAGCATGGCTGAGGTGTTGCAGGT
The DNA here is from genome assembly GCA_015342445.1 of Digitaria exilis. Lineage (NCBI taxonomy): Eukaryota > Viridiplantae > Streptophyta > Magnoliopsida > Poales > Poaceae > Digitaria > Digitaria exilis. Next base: position 1,338,810 of record JACEFO010002840.1, read on the forward strand.
TATCGCCAAGTCAATGCCGCCGCCAGACGTGCCGCTGACGAAGCCATCGTTTATGTGGCCGCCGGAAGGAGATCAGCTAGCGCTTTCAGATGACTCGGATGATGATTTCGTCCAGACGGACCATCGTGATTCTGACAGGAGCCTCTGGGAAGAGGTGCAGAGCTCGGATGGTTTGGCAACGATGGGTATCAGGTCATCGGAGATCACCAAGCGCAAGACTCGTAATGTTGATGAGGTAAACGTCACAAGGGAGATTGAAAATGGCGTGTCATAGGGCAACGGAAAAAACTGCTTTCTGAACCTGAAATTAGTTCCATTATTGAAATTGCTTTTTAAACTTGAAAGCAGGAAGAGGCTTGTTAACATGATGCAGGACTGGTGGTAGAGGAAGACGATTGTTCATCTGAAAGTAGGGTTATCCCTACTGGCTATAACTTCCCAATTCCTTATTATCCTTTATTGCTTCCTTTCAAGATCTATTTTTGATATTGTTGCCGATAAGATCTCCCATTACAATACGTTTGAAACATTCTAAATGGCTATTAGGGGACTCAACATTGAAAATACATCTATACAGAACTACTATTCTTTATATGGACTCTCAGTCAATTACTACTTTTTTATTCTAAAATTTTGGAATTAGAATCTTATTATTTACAAACTGCTATTTACAACCTTGTATGTGGAAGAAGCAGAAAGCTGAAGCTATGACTTAATGTCAATTAGCAATAATCCTATCCTTCACTGCTATGGAAAATAGCACCACAGCCGGCTTGTGACCCCCACTATAGTCGGTAGGGGGTTGTTTAGTGGCTCTGATGCATGGAGCATCACAGGCAGTTTTGAACTGGCATAGTCAGTTTGGTATCACAATAGATTGGTGATAGGAACCAACTGTGATGATTGTTGGAAATATGCATTCAAACCAACTATATTTTAATTTGAAGCAAACTACAGGAACCGATCTGACTGCCATATATTTCAGATGTAATAGTAACTTAGAGGATCACCAAAGAGAGAATGTGGGTTTTTTTAATGTGGATTAGTTGCGTCACAGGTCATGCGGTCTAACAAGCGAAAACACTGCTATATATTTCAGATCTAGTCGTAACTTACAGGATCAGGAAAGAGAGAATGTGGGTTTTTTCATGTAGATTAGTTGCGTCACAACTCACAAGTCACGCCGTCTAACAAGCGAAAACATCTGTGTATATGCACAAACACATATTGTGTAAATCAGCCTCACTCATCTCTTTGTTATGTGTTCAAGCAAGAAAGAGAGCTTTTTATAAGTTGGTTTGCACCTCCTCAAACAAGCAACATGGGACTATCTCTTTTATCATACACACTTAGTATTTCTGAAATGGGCTTATACATGGGCCTATTTTCCAGAAATGATCACACCAACACAATTGGTTGGTAACAAGAACCGGCTCTGTTTCGCAATTTTCACACACCCAAGCTTTTCTGTAAATCTGAAAAAAAATAATATGCTCATATATGCACCCAAAAAAATAAAAGAAATCAAGAGATAGGAGGAGAGATACGGATGCGGGACAGAGAAATGGATGAGAAGGCAAGGAGACTCTGGATGCACAATGGCCGCACTTGCACCTGCAGCTCTCCGCCACTCAATCAGGACTAGCAATACAGCCCGTCCGGTACATGACACGGCACGTCGCGCTGCGTTGAGTACTCAATGGCTTTAATTAAATTCAAAAAGGACGTATCAAATTCATTTTATGTTTCCTGTGGTGCTACCCAATGACTTATGATCATTGTTCCTATATGTTTTTAATTTCATGCCCGTAGGATTGAGCAAACATAACACCTCACTTCCTATGTTTTTCAATTCCATTTCCTGTGTTTTTTTATTTTTTATCCTCCGATACAAAAGGAGCTTTTTTACGGCCCCTTATACTACTATACAGTAGTATGGAGTATAGATGAGATCAAACCATCCATTGGTATGGGTAATTTAGTAATAATTACATATGTATTAATTACTTTTCGTAAATGGGTGGATTTTTTAGTTTCAAAAATATATTTTTTGGCATCATTTTTTTTCTTTTCGCATACCCTTATACTACCCATACTACTCATGCATACTACACATGCTACTAGTGAAGCTTTTAGTAGTATACAATTAATTTTGACCGTCGGATGTTTCTATACTAGTCCTTTTCGAGCACTAGTATACACCAGTATAAGGCACCCTAAAAGAGCTCTACGAAACACCCCATGGTGGGTTTTATTAGATGAAAAAAAATAGTTTAACTCCACATAGATGTAAAATTTCGAGCCACCAGCCCACCAGATACAAAACAGAAGACATTATACTACTGTCCTGAACTCGCTAGTCGCTACTGTTAATTATGTTCTCCTTCATACTTTTCTCATCTCTCAACTTTTTACTCGTTTGCCATGGGGCACCAGTGAGTTGCAGTACAGAAGCCACTCTGACAAGAACCTACAACTAGAAGCCACTACTTTAGTCCATGACATGCGATGGCACCATGGTTCACCGCCTTTGTCCTAGCCTAGCTAGCAGGCTTCACAGAAAGTTGCGTTGGACTGCACGAAACATATGAAGGGTACAAAGACTGTGATGCAACCGCATCTTCGACTCTTGCACTGCGCTTTCCCTGCCGTGTAGCTGCAGCAGATCTAGTCGCGTGGGGAATGGGAGCTGGGGAGAGAAGATAATTTTCCCTCAAAATGGATTGAATTAATTTGCGAGTTTCGACCTCCAATTTACCATGCCGTACTGTCCAATTCGAAATCGGCCTCAACAGCTACGCTCTGTTGAAGAAATTTGAAGTTGGTGAAAAGTTATCCCCTGGATTTTTTTAAACAAAGAAATGTATGAAGGAGAAGTGAAATAGCATGGTCAGAAATTGAGGATTTTCAGATGGCTGAGATAGAGACATAGTAAAGCAAGCAGCAGGAAGAGACAGTAGTTCAGGATTAATTCCTGATTGCAATTTGCAACGAGACAAAACATACATTACCAAAGCATTCCACTAGCAACATACATGACTCAAGATTAACTCATCAGAAAAGCCAAACAGTCTAGCAAATCCAAGCACAACAAGAAAGTCTCCAAACTTGACGGCCACACAGGCAGCAGTAAATAATTAATTAACAACAAAGACAATTAACTACAGCACACAATAATCCTCGATCTACTGCGAACCGTTATTCGCAAGCGCGCCCAGCAGGGTGACCAGGCCCTGGCCGACGCCACCGACCCTGCCGCCATCGTAACCATTGTTGATTCCCTTGACGGCGAACCAGCGGTGCTTCTTGTTAGCGAAGCCGGCCATGGACACGGCGGCGCCGCCCGTCGTCGTCCTCATGGCCAACCTGGCATTGTCGCCGCCCCTGCGGCCAGCATGCATGTCGACGAGCATGTATGAGCCCTTGCCTGCGGCGGCTTCGGGCAGGTGGGGTTGCGTCAGAAAGGCAAGGCTGCCGGCGGCGATCCCGAGCGCGAGCAAGAAGAACACAACGGAAGAACGCCTCCCCTCCATGGTGAAAATAGCTAGCTAAGGGTCGGTCAGTTAGTGAGTTCCCACTTCCCACTAATTGAATCGAGCGAGTAGTAGATTAGTAGTATATATAGCAATAAGTGCACTGGATCACGCATGTCGCGTTGGACATCTGTACAGCTGCCCCATGCAAGATAACACTGCACTGCCAGAACATGTTAGTCCTCATCAAAAACAATGTGTGTTGAACCAAATCTACAAATGTTGACACAAATATGAAAGCATCTTTATAATATGAAGCACATCTACAGATGTTCACACAAATCTTGAAGCATCAATCACTATCTTCTGTTCAATTGGACTATTAAGTCAAGGGCTTGTTTGGAAATAAGAGTTGGGGAGTTTTCAGGATTTACTTCATAATTATAACCCTTTTCCAAACAGGGTCTAAAAATGCGATAAACCTCATATGTTCCTTTTCCTCGCCTCTCCTTAATTGTGCCACCAGTTGTTCCGCCTCATTATATAGGGAGAAATATTTGGTGCCAATATAGAGATCATGCAATCTTTTATGTTGCTCAGATTTATGTATAAACCTATAAATTCTTGCTCTTTCTATATCCTATGTTATCTTACTTTGACTAATTAGATGCTCGTTTTAAACCTCGATTTGAAACCACATAGGGTCCTAGGTCAATACTTAAAAAAATGATAAAAATTCTCACAAAAATTAGAAACTCTGGAAAATGGATATTTGCTGTGAGCATTTTATCAGGCACACGACAAAGAGGTCCTTTGCCGTGTGCCATAAAAAAAACACATGGCAAAGAAAAAACACACAGCAAAGAGGCCTTTGTCACGTGCCGTAAAAAAACACACGGCAAAGAAAAAACACACAGCAAATAGGCCTTTGCCGTGTCATCAATCTGATAGCACATATCATGCTTGATAATAATAGGCATTACATTATTTTCATAACAATTACACAACTCTGCCACTATAAAGAAGGTGAAAACAACCCCTTATTGTGCATATAATTACACAGATGTCATTATGAAAACTACCAAAATTACCCCATATATTTACATAAATCCTGCCCTTGAGGATGAAGAGTGGAAATTACGGGAGTGACCTCCCAAAAAATACGCCGAGTCATAGCCTCATAGGATATCATCTATTTTTAAATGTTGCATTTTTTTTTTGGAAAAAAACAATCATGCAGAGTGTTTGCGTTCCTAAATATATTCTTCAATCATTTGATGCTGGCATTGGTCTTACCAAGAAGGAGGTTCCTGGACAAGATTGTAGTGGTAGGTACACACATCTTATGTCTATTTGATTGGAAATTATGATTTTACAAGTTGGAGATTACTTTTGAAGCCACCATGTGAAGGCATCTAGGATCCTAAATGTGAAGACAACTAGGATCCAAGATGGATGGTCTAAAAAAGAGATAAGTCTAAAAATTTTCACAAAAATAAAAATATATTTAATCATGACAGATAAGAATAGTCGTTGGGATCTATTATATTTGAAAAATCTCATTTTTTCTATTATTGAAAATAAAAAATTCTAAATTACTCCCCTCAACTATAAGCAAAGTCCACATAGCCTCCTAAACTATTTTTTGGTTTATTTTACACCCTAAACTATGTTATTTGGCCTATTTTACCCCTAATATAATTTGTCTTTTTTATTTTTTCCATCTAAAAGTGTTATATTACGTTCAAATTTTGGAAGATTATAGTAGACATCATAATGCATGATTGAAAAATATAAAATGATTTCTTTGTCATTATTTTAATGGGTGTAACATATTTAATAATTAATTAATCCTTAGGACACAATATTATACAAAAACTAATGACAAAAAATTCATAATAAATTTTTTCGACATACATTGTGATGTTCACTACAATCATACAAAATTTAAAATTAAAATTCTACTTGTGCATGGAGAAATAAAAAAGACAAATTGTATTAGGGGGTAGAATACACCAAGTGACATAATTTAGGGGGTAAAATGAACCAAAAGATAGTTTAGGGGGTTATGTGGACTTTGCTTCTAGTTGAGGGGAATAATATGGACTTTTTCCTTATTGTAAATATCAAAGTAACACCCTAAGTCTAGATATAAATTACCCAACTTTGTCAGTATAAAAATAGTTATAACAAATCCTCTAACCTTCATCTAAATTATCGATGTGTGCAATTAGAAAATAATAACTAAGACCAACATGCTCATAAAAGATGTTATTAATCCTTCTCATAGGAAAATAATAAATCATAGAGTTAAAAAATGTGAACAAAAACATGCATGTCCTACATTTTATAGATATATTAGAGTAAAAGGGAATTTGCCAAATCATGAAACATTAACTTTAAATAGTTTGAAGACATTTCTTATTTGTCACCAGCAACAAATGGTGATCAACAAGTGACTTGTGATTAGATTACTCTATTTTAGGTTGGTATATACATAGGTATTTTTCAATTCATAATTTTCAATCTATAGCGGAAGCTCTTTTCTTGCAGCTATAGCGGGCTATAGCGGTAGTTTAGCCGGCTATTTAAAACATTGGAAGAAACAGGCGGAGTCATGAGGTAGTTCGTCAGAGAAAGTGGCTTTGGACAAGCACATGGATTGCGTTGGAAACCTGCAGCGTAGATATCTGCTCCACGAAGCATATGAATGGTACAAAGATATCTGTTGAACGCTGCTCCCCCGCCATGCAGCTGCAGCAGAAGTCGCGGGGGGGGGGTGGCTCGGGGGTGATCTAAACGTTATAACCTTGGATTATTTTGTTATAAAAAAAACGAGGGTACGATGAGAACTAAGACGACGAGGAACTGAGGATTTTCAGATGGCTGACTAACAGAGACAGTAGTCGTTTCAGGACTCGTGATTGCAATTTGCAACAAGACAGAACAAACATTACCCAGCCATTACAACAGCAACACACATGTAACAGTCTAGCAAATCCAAGCACAATATATAAGAAATTCTCTAAACTGGACTGGGACACAGAGCTGTAGATAACACACTTTGAGCAGGTCAGGCTCAATCTCAACATGGAAGAAAAAAGAAGCTCAATCTTGATCTTAACGTCGTACAAATGAACAATTGATTGTGTTGCCTGAACAAAATTTGCTATAAACTGCAATTTGATGTTGTCTCGCACTCACGTTCAAAATGGCCATGGTAGTTGTAATAAGTCTACTAATTTTTATGCCAAGCACCAAACTTAGAACTATATCTTTCATAATGCAATTACAAAGGTGCTGAGATCAGAAGATGGATGCCAATCTGAATCATGTTAGACCGTGAGCTTAAATTTCAGTTTTGATGAAAACCATTCAGCTTTGACGTTCAGTTTCCAACTTTCCACACAAGATTTGATGGGGAAAAAATCAGAGCATACAATTTTTTGAGCTAGCACTGTGTGCAAACCTCGCATCCGAACATTCAGACTGCAGGGGCAGATGACGATGAAACAAAATAAAGCAAAGCAAGAGTACAAAGAACATAACAACATACATTATCCAATCCGACAATGCATATTGCATAACAATAGCAACATATGCATGACTCTAGAAGATGAACTAAGCAAATAGCAAACACTACAGTCTAGCTAATCCAAGCACAATCCTCTAAACTGAAATGGAACAGAGAGACACACTTTGAGCAGGACAGACACACTGAACGGTTAGCATAAGCAGGTTGCCTAGCCTAACCTGTGCCGTTATTCACCAGCACACGCAGCAGGGTGCCTAGGCCGCCCTCGTCGGCGGCGGGGGCATCGCCGCCGTAGCTGTACCCCGGAGGGACGAGGCTCTCGCTGCCCGTCACGGCGAACCAGTGGTTGGTCTTGTTGGCGAAGCCGGGGAGGGCCACCTGAGCTGTCATCCTGAAGGCTAGCCTGGTCCGGGTATCGCCGTTATCGGCTTCCATGGTGACGAGCATGTAGCGCATGCCGGTGGGCAGATGGACTTGCGCCACTGCCGCAAGGCTGCCGACGGCGAACGCAAGCGCGAGGAAGATGGGCACGGTGGGAGAACGTCTCCTCTCCATGGTGAATAGTCTGTGGGCTAGAAAGCTGTTGATTGATACGAGAGAGCAGTGCGTATCATATATGTGGCCAACTTTGCAAACCCAATCACACATGTCGCGTTGGACATATGTATTAGTATAGTTGCACCATGCAAGAACCGTGCATTGCCAGAACCACATGGTTAGGTTTTGCTCGTAGTCGTAGAAACAAGGTGTGTCAAGGAAATCTGCAAGCAGATGTTGACTGAAAAACTGAAGCAACAGTTATTCTCCATTGAGGGCTTGTTAGGAAGAGCAGGGATGTTTCACATTATATTTCTACTAAACCTTAAGTGTTTGAACTTTCTAACACTCTTGAAACAAATTTGGGAAAGTTGGAAAATTTTAGAAGAAACTCGCTCATGGTTCTCTAAATAATGTACAATGGGAAATAATTCGCCAATGAATATTGGCTATTTTTCCATAATTTTTTGAGAGTATTTGATGCCATACAAATTCAAAAGTAGCATACTTTGGTGAATTTTAATTTTAAAATGTAAAGATATATGTATTTTTTAATAAAATGTGCACATCTTTATTTTAAGGACACGTTTGGAAAAACGATGATGTTTGCTCATTTCTACTAAACCTAAGGATTTAAACTTTCTAAAAAAACTTTTCGAACAAACTTGAAAATTTTGAAAAATGTTAGAAGAACCTTGTGATTCACTATCTATTGTGTGATGGGAACATCCCATGTGGAATATTAGTTATTTTATCATATTTTCTAAAATTATTTGATGCCATAAAGTTTTCATATAAAATTTCAAAAGTAGCATCATTTGGTGAATATTAATTTAAAATTATTAAGATATATGCATTATTTTAAATGATAGGTTCATCTTCATTTGTTCTATGGCTAGAAAAAGTATCCAGCTTAAAGTGACGAAAATATCAGGCAACAAATGAAATCTAAAACTAGATGTCAGGCTAAGAAAAGTATTGAGATATCTTTCAGTATTAACTAAGAAAATTTCTCATTAATAAAATCCTTGCACGGATCAACAGGTATCCTTTAGTTTTGTATACAAGTCAATATATTGAGTTGGCCACCTTAATAGTGGCAAGGATTTCCTAGCCCACCATTTGATCACTCATGGTTTTAGATGTTTCTCCAAGCCTTCCAGTCCACTCAACCTTTCCGCCCACCACGAAATCACGAGGTAGTTCGTCAGTGGCTTTGGACAAGCACATGGATTGCGTTGGACAACTGCAGTAGATAGCTGCACGAAGCATATGAATGGTACAAAGATATCTGCTGAACGCTGCTCCCCTGTCATGGAGCTGCAGCAGAAGTCGCGTGGGGGGTGGGGGGCACTCGGGAGTGAAGAAATTAATATTCCCTCAAAATGGCTTGAAATTAATTTGTGAGTATCAAGCTTCAATCTAGCCATACTGGACCATCCCACTCAAATTCCTGAACAGCTACGCTCTAAATAAAGTTATAACCCTGGATTATTTTGCTAGAAAAAACAAGGTACAAAGAGAACCAAAACGACCAGGAACAGACGATTTTCAGATGGCTAACTGACAGAGACAGTAGTCCGTTTCAGGACTCCTGATTGCAATTTGTGACAAGACAGAACATACATTACCCAGCCATTACAACAGCAACACGCATGACTCCACATGTAGCAGTCTAGCAAACCCAAGCACAAGAAATTCTCTGAACTGGACTGGGACACAGACAGCTGTAGATAACATACTGTGAGCAGGTCAGGCTCAATCTCAACATGGAAGAAAGGAGAAGCTCAATCTTGTTCTTAACGTCGTACACATGAAGAATTTATTGTGTTGCCTGAACAAAATTTGTATAAACTGAAATGTGATGTTGTCACGGACTCACGCTCAAAATTGCCTTGGTAGTTGTAATAAGTTTACTAATTTTATGCCAAGCACCAACTTAGAACTATACTTTCACACTGCAGTTGCAAAGGTGCAGATATCAGAAATAGATGGATGCCGATCTGAATCATGTTTGATTGTGAGCTAAAATTTCAATTTTTATGGAACCCTTCGGTTTTGAGGTTCAGTGTCCAAACAAGCTTTGAGGAAGAAAAAAAAATCAGAGCTTCCAATCTTTTGAGCTAGCACTGTGTAAACCTCGCATCAGAATATTCAGATTGCAGGGGCAGATGAGGGTGAAACAAACTAAAGCAAAGCAAAGAGTACTCGGAACAGAACAAGATACATTACCCGACCATGCATAACAATAGATGACACCATAAGATAAACTAAGCAAACACTACACTCTAGCCAATCCAAGCACAATCCTCTTACTGGAATTGAACAGATCGAGACACAGTTTTTGAGCAGGACACAGACATACTGAACTTACTCTACCGAGTACCGAGGAATGCATGATAAGAACGGCTAGCACGAGCAGAGGTTCCCTAACGTGTGCCATTATTCGCCAGCACATGCAGCAGGGTGCTCAGGCCGAACTGGCCGGGGGCGAGGACGTCGCCGCCGTAGCCGTAGCCGGGAGGGACGAGGCTCTCGCTGCCGGTGACGGCGAACCAGTGATTGGTCTTGGAGGCCAAGCCGGGGATGGCCACGGGATCTGTCCTGAAGGCTAGCCTGGACCGGCTATCACCGTTGCCTTTCACGGCGATGAGCATGTAGCGCTGGCCGGCGGGCGGATCGAGCTGCGCCACCGCAGCAAGGCTGCCGGCTGCGGCGAGCGCGAGGGCGAGGAAGAGGAGCGCAACTGGCGAACGTCCCCCCTCCATGGTGAAAAGTCTGTGTGGGCTGTTATTATACGAGAGGGCAGTGCATATTACTCCTATATAGTAGTATGTGGCGAACTTTATTTGCGAACCGAATCACGCATGGAGATTATGATTTTACTTATTATTGGTGGCTACTTCGAAGCCTCCATGTGAACTTATGATTTTACTTATTATTGGTGGCATCTAGAATCTTAGATGGTTAGTCTAAAAAGAAAAATCTAAAAATTAGAATCCGGCCTTCAATTTGATAACATGTAATCATGATTGATAATAATAGTCATTGGATCTCTTAAAATTACTCGCCATTATAAAAACAAACAATGTAAATCGCTAAGTTTGCATATAAATAGTACCCACCTCTAGCATTATGAAAAATATCAATGTAACACCCTTAGTTTATAACAAATTACCTACCTATGTCAATATAAAAATATTTATAAAAAATCCTCTAATCTTCATCTAAATTACTGAGATGCATTGTTAGCAAATAATAAGTTAGGCTGACTGTTGACGACCAAAAGTGGCTTGAAACCGATCAGGCTGGGACAGCCGGTCTAGACCACCTGTACACGCGGTTAGACCGGCTGGCCCTGTAGCCGGTCTGGCAATTGTGCCAGGCGGTCTGACCGCCTGTCACAGACGGTCTGACCGCCTATCCCCGAGTCCGAGTAGAATCAGGTTTTTGCACGTTTTTATATCTGTACAAGGACTTTCTTGCGGGGCAAGACCTCCCAACCCTATAAATATAAAGGGTCGTGGCCGATTGAGGACCTCTACCCAATCGATCAAATTATTATCTTACTTTTATCTTCAAACCCTAGCTTTTCCAACCCCTTTGCTTTCCTTCTTCGTCTCCGCGACGTTTTAGGACGTTCTAAGTGGCCTTGCCGACCTTAGAACAACCCTAGGTTCGCAGCCTCCGGCTGGGTCCCTCCCGAGGTTGTGATCGTAGGATTTCGCGGCGCCTCTGCTACAGGCGGTTTGACCGGCCCCTACAGTCGGTCTGACCGGCTGCGTCCAGGAGCTCCGACGAGGAGATTTCGACGACCGCGTGATCTAGCGCTTTTCGTGTGTTGACCAAAAGTGCGTCAACATATTTTGGCGACTCCGCTGGGGAGAGAAATCTGGTTTTTGAAAACCGATCTACTATCCCTAGCACTATGGGCTTCGAAGTTGGAGAAGACAACATCGTGATGGCCTCGCTTGAAGATCTTTCTCCTAAAGATCGTGAGAGGTGCATGGCGCTCCAGAAGCACGAAGAGGAGGAGTTCTTGAAGACGTTTCGGAAAGGACGTGAAGAACGATCGGCGAAAAGTCTTCGAGACTTTGTAATGCCTTCTTTCAAGATGAGTAGGGGGCAAATTGAGGTAATTAACGATGTAAGCACTTCCGCACCTCAACCTCCTGCATCTACTCCTATGGCTTCAACTCTTTTAGATCGTGATTTATTAGTTATGCGATTATTAGAGCGAATGGAAAAGTTGGAGGGCAAATCTATAGATACTCGCGAATTACCTGAGCGTAATATTTTCTATGGTATGCCACCGAATTACTTTGCTGGACAGACCCCGCCACCACCTGATATGTCCAGACCGAACACGGTCAATGCAATCGGGTCGGTGGCGTTTGGGTCTGCACCCGGTCAGACTGCCGGCATAGCCGGTCAGACCGCGACAGGCGGTCAGACCGGGGGTACAGGCGGTCAGACCGCGTATTCTGATGGTCAGACAAACTTGACCAATGCTATGGTATTCGTGCCGGAACAACCGTTGCCGCTGTCTACTGTTCCAAACTCGGTCTCTGTTGGCCGTGCTGGTCCTGTAGCTACAGCAGGTGTTACGTATTCCACGACTATGCATACTGCAAATTCGGGTGGTATTCCCGATGATGTTTTTAATGCACATGTAGATATACAGAATAGACAATCACCTCACTTGAATTATATGAATACTATGCAACCTTCGGCCCAACAAAACCCCCAATGGGCCGAATTTACTAGATTCAGGGATGAATTGTCTGATGTGATGAGAAATAAGCTAGGTGTTGATTTTGGTAATACTAGAGTATATCAAAAACCTTACCATTCTAGCTTTGATACTGTTCCTTTTTCCAATGGGTGGCGCTTGCCCGATTTTGTTAAGTTCAGTGGAGATGATGGGCGCACCACTTGGGAACATGTTAGCCAATATGTAGCGCAGCTAGGGGAAGTAGGAAACTATGAAGCATTTAGAGTGTGTTTGTTCTCATTGTCACTTACTGGTACTGCTTTTGCTTGGTTTTCTGCATTAGCTCCTAGTTCTATTACGAGTTGGAATCAACTAGAGCGTAAATTCTATGATCATTTTTATAGTGGCAGTCATGAGATGAAGTTAGCGGATTTAGCATCGGTTAGACAGGGTCGAGATGAGTCTGTTTCTCATTTTATGAGAAGATTTAAAGATATTAAAACCGTTGCTTTAATCTGTCTATTTCTGAATTTGATGTTGCTGGTTTATGATTTAGAGGTTTGAAATCTTCTATTAGGGAGAAGATTGACAATTGTGATTATTATTCGGTTGCACAAGTGCATATTAGAGCTAAAGTAGCTGAGGACCGAATGATTAGAGAAAAAGAAAGTTTTAAGACACGTTGGTCTAATGTCCATATAGTTGATTATGAATCCGACGACTCGACCGACGATGATAATGATGTGTATTTAGCAGAGTTTGTATGGCCTGCTAATAAGAAATATGTGTCATGCTCATCCCTTAAGCCGATTCATAAGAATCGGCAAGAAGACATAAAATTTACTTTTGATGTATGCAAATGTGATCGTATATTTGATGAATTGCATAAATTTGGTTACATCAAGATTTCTCATGTTATACCACCTACGGAAGAATTGAGGAAGCGTGCTTATTGTAAGTTTCATAATTCTTTTTCGCATGCTACTAATGATTGTAATGTCTTCCGTCGGCAGGTTCAATCGGCTATTAATGAGAGCCGTTTGAAGTTTCATGAGATGCAAGTTGATGAGACTCCTTTTCCAGTCAACACCATGGAGTTGCAGCAGCCCAAGGTCTTGGTTCAGCCGCATCAAGCCGAATCAACTAAAGGGAAGAACGTGGTGATTGGAGAGGAAAGACCGTCTTCAAAAGTCGGTTAGAGAAGTGACTTTTGAGAAGACGGCTGATGGCAAGGAGTCGTTCAAGGTTACTGTGAGATCCTCTGGACAAGGGGGCAAGGATCGGTCACTACTCCTGGACCACGGGCGCCCAGGGCTGGTTTGCTACAGGCAGTCAGACCGCCTGTCCCTATGGACGCCCGAATATGCTGATTCCAAAGCGTCCAGAAGTTGGTACTTGGAAGATAAACGTGGCAAAGGAGCAGGGTGTTCAGAAGACCAAAGTCACGTTTGATATGCTTTATGACAAGTACACCAAACAAAAGGCCGTTCCAAGCGATCGGCTGTTAAAAAAAAGATTGAGATCGCCGATTTAGAGCGAGAGGGTTTCTTCGCCTCCTCGTATAAAGTTGAATCCGGTGTGGGATGACAATGGAGTGATGTGGGTGCCATATCATTCAAATGTATGGCCCTTGTTTCATCCTGGCTGGGAAGGTCCAAGAAGACGTGTGCAGGACAGGATTCTTTATCCCAAGAGAGACCGATTGGCTTTCCGTCAATCTGGTCAAGAGCGGGCACAGGCGATTAAACCGCCTATAACAGGCGGTCAGATCGCCCGGCAGGGTCAGTCGCCAAGAGTTCCTCCGAGGCAGGTTTATCGACCTAAGAGGAAGGAGGAGGTGCAGAGCATGGATGTGGATTCAGACGGTTCAACCGGCTGAACAAGCGGTCCAGACTGCCTGTCATTTGGAGACTGCAACCCAGGCGGTTAGACCGCCTGTACATGCGGTCAGATCGGGTGACGCAGGGGCGCCCGGTGTTTCTTCTTCCAGTTCTTCGGCTCGTAATGGCAAGTCAACATCGGTTCCCACTACTGAGGACGATGAAGAGCTTGTTGATTACGGTTCTTCTCCGGAGCGCATGAATGTTGATGTGAATGTGCTTCATATGTCTATGAATGGGGATATGCTTTCGGAGGAGGAGGTTGCTCATCTTGATTTTGGTCCCAAGGAAGCTATTTTCCAGAAACCTAAAGCCGAAGTTAACCACTTGAAGGCTTTATATTTGAAGGGACATATCAATGGGAAGCCAATCTCGCGGATGTTGGTCGATGGAGGAGCTATTGTGAATTTGATGCCTTACTCTTTATACAAGAAGCTTGGTGGTTCAGATTCAGAGTTGATCAAGACCAACATGACCATCAGCGGCATTGGGGGAGGAGAGCCTATTGGCGCCAAGGGGGTGATTTCTATGAAGCTTACTATTGGGAGTAAGACCTTGGCCACTGCTTTCTTTGTCGCTGAAACTCAAGGTAACTTTAGTTTAATCTTGGGTCGTGATTGGATTCATGCAAACCAATGCATTCCTTCTACTTTGCATCAATGCTTGATTCAATGGGTAGATGATGATGTAGAAGTTGTGCATGGTGATACTTCTGCTTGTGTTGCTTTAGCTGATAGCTCTTTGGTTGGCATTCATGATGATGTTAGATGTTTATCAGGATTAGATCTTTCTGAATTTGAGTTTATCAGCTGTGCTAAGAATGGCTTTGTTCCTGCTGTCATAAAGCCGATACACAATCGGCTGAATCATCTCGTATGACTTAATGGATAACCGAGAGTGGTTGCAGCAGAGAGTTGATCACTATCGGGCGCATCAGAACGATATGTGTGAAGGCATTGAAGATTTTGATGATATAAGCAAGCTAGGATGTGGTTTTACGTCGGTCAATCCTCTTGAGGAGGTAGACATTGGTGATGGTTCTATACCCAGGCCGACGTTTGTAAATAAGAATTTAGATCCTGTTTCTAAATCTGAATTAATAAAGTTATTAAAGGAGTATGTTGATTGCTTTGCTTGGAATTATCATGAAATGCCTGGTTTAAGCCGAAAGCTTGTTGAGCATCGGTTACCTATTAAGTCTGGTTTTAGGCCTTATAAACAACCAACTAGGCATTTTAATCCTGAAATTTATGACCGAGTTAAAGAGGAAAAAAATTGGTTATTAGAAGAAAAGTTTATTAGACCTTGTCGATATGCTGAATGGATTTCTAATATTGTACCCGTGGAAAAGAAAAGAACGGGTAAGATTAGAGTGTGTATTGATTTTAGAAATCTTAATCGTGCTACTCCTAAAGATGAATATCCTATGCCAATAGCTGATATGCTTATCGATGCTGCGTCTGGACATAGAATGAT
Organism: Digitaria exilis; assembly: GCA_015342445.1. Classification (NCBI taxonomy): domain Eukaryota; kingdom Viridiplantae; phylum Streptophyta; class Magnoliopsida; order Poales; family Poaceae; genus Digitaria; species Digitaria exilis. Next base: position 1,354,425 of record JACEFO010002840.1, read on the forward strand.
TAGCTTTCTTGATGGTAATGCTGGTTACAATCAAATATTCATGGCCGAAGAGGATATATCCAAAACGGTTTTTGTATGTCCAGGATTTGTTGGTTTGTTTGAGTGGATTGTTATGACTTTTGGTTTGAAGAATGCCGGTGCTACTTATCAAAGGACGATGAATTTAATCTTCCATGATTTGCTTGGTATTATCTTGGAAGTTTATATCGATGATATTGTTGTCAAGTCGGCTGGAAGTGTTTCTCATTTGACCGATTTGAGGCTTGCATTTGAAAGAATGCATCGGTATGGTTTGAAGATGAATCCACTCAAGTGTGCTTTTGGTGTGTCGGCTGGTAAGTTTTTGGGCTTTATAGTTCATGAGCATGGCATAGAAATTGATCCAAAGAAGGCCAACACTATTGGCAAGTTGCAGGCGTCTAGCTCTAAGAAAGAGTTGCAGAAGTTCTTGGGCAAGGTGAATTACTTGAGAAGATTTATTTGTAATTTGTCGGGAAAGGTGAATGCTTTTACTCCTTTGCTTCGGTTGAAAGATGATGCTGAATTTACTTGGGGGACAAAACAGCAAGAGGCGTTTGAAGAGATCAAGCATTATTTGTCTTCGCCTCCGGTTCTTCGGGCACCAAGGAGAGGGGTTCTTTTTAAATTATATATTGCGGCCGAAGAAAGTGTTATTGGGGCTGTTTTGATCCAACAGACTGAAGGGAAGGAATATATTATTTCATATGCAGGTAGGAGATTATTGGACGCCGAAACAAGGTATACTTTCATTGAAAAGTTATGCTTGTCATTATATAATGCTTGTACAAAGTTGAGGCATTATCTGTTATTAAATACTTGCATAGTTGCTAGCCAAGCCGACATAATTAAATACGTGTTGCATAGACCTATATTAAGTGGTAGGATCGGCAAATGGGCTTATGCTTTAATTGAATATGATTTAGTCTTTGAGCCATTGAAATCTATTGAAGGGCAAACCGTTGCCGATTTTATTGTTGAACATAGGATTAGTGAGCATCTTGATTTAAATGTTGGCTATATTACTTTTACTCCATGGAAATTGCATTTTGATGGATCGGTTTGTAAAAGTGGTTGTGGAGTTGGTGTTATTCTTATTTCACCAAACAGTGTTGTTTTTTAGGCTCTTAACCGATTAGATCATAAGTGCACTAATAATCAAACCGAATATGAAGCTTTATTATTCGGGTTGGAGATGTTATATGACATGGGAGTAAAACATGTAGAAGCATATGGTGATTCTCTTTTGGTAGTTCAGCAAGTATCTAAAGTTTGTCAATGCTAAGATGGGCTTTTAATGCTTATCTTGATAAGTGTTTGGATATTATATCTTGCTTTGATGAATTTGTCATTTATCATGTACCAAGAGAAGAGAATCCTAGAGCTAATGCGTTGGCACAACAAGCATGAGGCTATAATGTTCAGAAAAGAAATTTTCATCAAAAGAGGCCGATGTTTCGTGAAGCTGACGTTTCTGCTCTGGAACAGGCGGTTCGACCGCCTGTTACAGCCGGTCTAACCGGCACGGCCGGTCTGACTGCCTGCAACTCTGAAAACACCGATTCGGCTGTTAATGATTTTCAATCTATTGTGGCTGATGCTGGTGATTGGAGGGAGCCTCTGGTGAAGTATTTGCAGGATACTAGCAGGTCAGTGGATCGAAAAGTCCGACGATGGGCTTTTAAGTTTACTTTGATTGATGGTGAACTATATCGTCGGACCATGAATGGTTTCCTTTTGAAATGTTTAGATCCTGATCAAGCTAGATTGGCTATGGCAGAGGTTCATGAAGGAATTTGTGGTACGCATCAATCGGCTCGAATGATGAAGTGGCTCCTTAGGCGGGCTTGCTTTTATTGGCCTACAATGATAACCGATTGTTTTCGTTACTATAAAGGATGTGAAGAGTGTCAAAAGTTCGGGGATATTCAGATTGCACCTGCTGCGTTGATGCATCCAATCATTAAGCCATGGTCTTTTAGAGGATGGGGTTTAGATTTTGTTGGTAAGATTCATCCTCCTTCATCCAAGGGTTATTGTTTTGTGATTGTGGCTACTGATTATTTTACCAAGTGGACTGAAGTAATTCCCCTCAAGAACATAGACACATAGAGAGGTGATTGAGTTTATTACTGAGCATAATATTCATAGATTTGGGATTCCTCAAACATTGACGACAGATCAAGGGACGTCGTTTATTTCTAAAGAGGTGCGTGAGTTTGTTGGATCCTATGGTATTAAATTGGTCAATTCATCTACATATTATGCTCAAGCCAATGGTCAAGCCGAGTCTAGCAATAAAATTTTTATCAAGATCATAAAGAAGAAGATTGAAGATCATCCTAAGCGGTGGCACGAGGTATTATCATAAGCATTATGGGCACATCGTATTTCTAGACATGGTGCTACTAAGGTTACTCCATTTGAGCTTGTCTATGGTCAAGAGGCCGTTTTGCCCGTTGAGGTAAATCTGGCTGCTTATAGATTGGCTAAGAAAAATGATCTTGATGCTAGCACATATTGTGCTTTGATGATGGATAATATCGATGATGTGACCGACAAGCGTTTGGAGGCCTTAGAGGAGATTGAAAAGGACAAAAGAAGAGTGGCTCGAGCATATAACAAGAAGGTAAAACTTAAATCCTTTCAAGTTGGTGATTTGGTTTGCAAGACTATTTTGCCTATAGGAACAAAGAGCAACAAATTTGGTAAAAGGTCGCTGAATTGGGAAGGACCATATCGTGTTGTGAAGGTTTGTTCTGTGAATTCCTATGTGGTGGAGACTTTACAAGGATTTCAGTTGCCAAGGGCGCTCAATGGGAAGTATTTGAAGAAATATCATCCAAGTGTTTGGCAACATGCTTGAAAGGATATGGCCGATATGTGATATTGCCCTTAGGGAAAAATGGCCGACAATAGAGGGTCGCCCTTAGTCTGATTAAATGTTTTATGGTAAACAAAGTTTTACCAAAAAACAGGGGGGCATATGTTGACGACCAAAAGTGGCTTGAAGCCGATCAGGCTGGGACAGCCGGTCTAGACCGCCTGTACACGCGGTTAGACCGGCTGGCCCTGTAGCCGGTCTGGCAATTGTGCCAGGCGGTCTAACCGCCTGTCCCCGAGTCCGTGTAGAATCAGGTTTTTGCACGTTTTTAGATCTGTACAAGGACTTTCTTGCGGGGCAAGACCTCCCCATCCTATAAATATAAAGGGCCGTGGCCGATTGAGGACCTCTACCCAATCGATCAAATTATTATCTTACTTTTATCTTCAAACCCTAGCTTTTCCAACCCCTTTGCTTTCCTTCTTCGTCTCCGCGACGTTTTAGGACGTTCTAAGTAGCCTTGCCGACCTTAGAACAACCCTATGTTCGCAGCCTCCGACGGGGTCCCTCCCGAGGTTGTCATCGTAGGATTTCGCGGCGCCTCTGCTACAGGCGGTCTGACCGGCCCCTACAGGCGGTCTGACCGGCTGCGTCTAGGAGCTCCGACGAGGAGATTTCGACGACCGCGCGATCTAGCGCTTTTCGTGTGTTGACCAAAAGTGCGTCAACACTGACATGCTCAAAAAGGATATTATTAATCCTTATCATAGGAAAATAAATAAATAAATCATAGCTTTACAAATATAAACAAAAACATACATGTCCTATATTTTATAGATATACTAGCACACATGCCCGTGCGTTGCTACGCGTTATTGGGTAATATCTCGTTCCGTCTCATATCCATGTCATGGTGGCCGGCCACCAGCGGTCACATTTAAAGATTTGGAGATTGATTTGCCAATTACTGTTGCACTCTTTGGTTCGGTTGTTCTTTCAGGCTCGTGTTTTCCTCCTCTCCTAACAACTCATTAACTTTCTTCCCCAATCCCCTGGTAACGATGGCACCTCCAACACCTACAACAAACAGCATGCTACATGCACTTCTCCCTTCTAGTGTTGTAGTCAGCGCCCGACAACAACGTGTCTTAACTCTTAACACGGAGGCTTTCTTCGTTGTGTTGTTGCTCCTCGCATCCACGAGCCAACGTAACGTGCTAACGTTTCAGCTTTTTTTTTTTTTTTGAGCGAAAGGTGCCGTTTCAGCTTGTTAATAGCGAGTTCGAGCAGTCGAGCCACCTGAGGAGGCCTGCTGACCAGGAGAGGCCGAATAAAGCCCAGCAAAGGAACCCTAGCTTATTAACCACTGCCCCATCATTATAAGGATGCCTCTGAACCTCTCGGCCTTATCCTGTGCGGCTCCGCGGCGCCGCCACCGGACCGGCCGCAGCTGCGCTGCTCTGTCGCCCTCTCCTCTACTCTTCTTCGGTGGCTCGGTCCCTCCCTGCTCTTCTCTTTTGCATCTCGTCTGGCCAAGCAAATAGCGGCTCGTCGATCGCGCGTCCGTTCGGCCACTCGTCCCTTCTCTCTGCTGCAGTCGCTAGGCAATCCCTGGTGCATGGCAGCTTACCTCTCTCTCCGTGACCTGGCTTCTTACTTTTTGTTTTCTATTTCTTCTTGGTGCATGGTAAGAACACGGGTGTTCTTGTTCGCTTTATAGTTGGTTGATGGTTAATGACCGATGAACATTTGAGGATTGGCTAAACTATACCGGATCCCAGTAGACAGTAGAGCAAACATCAGTTGTCGCCTGTCTGCAATCTACCTGATTTAAAGCTAATTGTTTTATTTATGGTCTTTTACTGCGCCTCACTGTTCCAATCGAGACAGTCTTCTTTTAGCCAATCCAATCGGATTTTTTCTACCCATATCGCAATAGGCAACTGGGGCTGGTGTATTGGATGGGGACAGACTCAGGCGTGACTCGAGCGCAGGCTGCGCGACAGCGGAGTAAAGAATTTACTAAAGTTCGAAAACGTTTACTTTAAATAGTTTCAAAATCTTTCTTATTTCTTACCACCATAAAAAAATAGAAAGTGAAAATATTTCCTAATTCTGCACATCATGTTCGATGTTTAAGCCTCGAGATCAAAGGAATAAAAATCAAGAAAAAAAACTATTGTTAAATTTTCATCTGCCTCTTGTGAAGACCTCCATGACAATTATCTCCATAACAAGGCTCGCCGAATAGAGCTTTTTCCTTTGTCCCATCACACTACAACAAAACGTCACCAACAACAAATGGCAATAAACAAGTGACTTGGGATTGGATTACTCAATTTTATGTTTGTATATAGGTTGTTTCCAATTCGTAATTTTCGTGCAATTAAGAATCTAATGGGTTATTTGGTTGTTAAAGCAAGCAGTCGCAGATGGTAGTATCATTGTAGCATCAGAACTTTCAGATTGCCCATGGTAGTATCATTGTAGCATCAGAACTTTCAGATTGCCCCGTAATGAAATACGTGTCAGGAGGTACGGGTCCAAGCAGGAAGCCTAGTTCGTTTCAGGACTCACCATTGCAATTAATTTGCGACAACAATACTCGGAACAAACATACATTACCCGACCATGCATAACAGTAGCAAGTAATGCATGACTCAAGATGAACTAAGCAACACAGTCCTCTAAATAAACTGGGTGGAATACAGACGGCCAGCCGTAGTAACAATTTGAGCAGGAGTCTCAGTGAGACAGACACGTTAACTTTGACCAAGACCCGGCGAGCATGCATGAGCAAAGCAGCAGGCCGGTCCGGTCCCCTAGCTAGCGTGTGCCATTATTGACCAGCAGACGCAGCAGGGCGCCGAGGCCCTGGCCGACCTTGGGGACGTCGTCGCCGCCGCCGTAGCTGTAGCCGGGAGGGACGAGGCTCTCGCTCCCCGTGACGGCGAACCAGTGGTTGCTCTTGTTGGCGAAGCCAGGGAGGGCCACGTGGCCGCCTATCCTGAAGGCTAGCCTGGCCCGGCTCTCACCTCTGCCTTTCACGGCGATGAGCATGTAGCGCTGCCCGGCTGGCGGATCGAGCTGCGCCACCGCACCAAGGCTGCCGGCGGCGAGCACGACGGCGAGGATGAGGAGGAGCACGATGGGAGAACGTATGCTCCCTTCCATGGTGTGGGCTATTGATTGATGATACGTGAGAGCAGTGCCAATCATATATGTGACAAACTTCGCAAACCCAGTCATGCATGTCGCGTTGGGCATCTGTACTAGTAGTTGGAGTTGGACCATGCAAGAACAATGCACTGCCACAAGCCACAACCACATGGTTAGTTGTTGCTCACAGTCATAGAGACAAGGCGTGTGAAGCAGATGTGTTGACACGAAAACTGAAGCAGTACAGCTTGTTTTTCATTAAGGGCTTGTTTGGAAGAGCAGGGATGTTTCACATTTCTACAAAACCTTAAGGATTTGAACTTTCTAAAACTCGTTTTCATACAAACTTGTGAAAGTTGGAAAATTTTAGAAGAACCTCGCTCATGGTTCTCTATATAATGTATGACGTCATATGTAGGAATATTAGTTGTTTTTCCATAATTTTTGGAGAGTATTTGATGGCATAAAAATTGCTATCAAGATTTAAAAGTAGAATATATTCGGTGAATTTTAATTTAAAAATGTAATATATATATATGAATTTTTTAAAAAAATAAAAAGGGTTCATCTTCATTTTAAGGGCCTGCTTTGAAGAGAAATTATGTTAATTTGCACATTTCTACTAAAACCTTAAAAATTTCAATTTGCTAAGACCATTTCTCGATCAAACTTTGGAAATTTGGAAAATTGTAGAAGAACCTCATGATTATCCATGTGATGTATGATGGGAACATCCCATGAGAGGAATATTTGTTAGTTTTCCATAATTTTGGTAAGTATTTGATGCCATAAACAGTTCAAACAAAGTTTCAAAACTAGCATAATTTGGTGAATTTTAATTTTAAAATATAAATATATGCATTCTATGATAGGTTCATCTTCCTTTGCTCTATGGCTAGAAAAAGTTTTCCGCCTTAAAGTGACAAAAATATCAATTAACAAATGAAAGGAACCAACACCCACACACTGCCAGTGGAACACCAAAGATGCGGTCCGCTGAGCTAGCCCTGGTTCGAGTCACGGTATCATCTTCCTGGTCGAATCTTGAACAAATGAAAGCTAGAACTTTATTTTCAGCATTAAATAAGAAATTTTCTCATTAATAAACCCTTGTACGGATCAAGGTATATTTCCTACTAAACCCGGTGCATTCCCTGCACAGGGAAGATGGCCACATGGCCAGAAAACATGGATTGTCTGATCAACGATCTAGGACAAAATCACTCTTTTCGTTATCATTTTGTAGAAAAGTCCTTGTACTCTAAACCTGGTGCTTTTCCTGCATTAGGAAGGTGGTCACATGGCCAGAAAATGTGGGTCGTCCGATCAGCGATCCAATGAACAAGATTACGCTATTAGTGACCAAAACTCGCAGTTCAACCTTCGCGTTTAGGGAATTTTGTAAATAAAACCTTAAGTTTTCTTTCATTCAACTCACCATCCTGGTCCTCTCTCAGTATTTTATTAAAAAGAATGCTCGTATTTCAACTAAATCAATCCACACCTCATTCCATTCATTATTATACATACAATTTAAAACCAAAACACGTTGGAATCAAAAGTTGTTCGATATAATGGACACTAAATCACCTTGATCTAAAATTAAAAAACTACAACTTCGTTATAGAATAAGTTTTAAAATTCAAAATGCTTTCGCAGTTTATTTGCACAAATACTTACAAATGACCCGTTGTACCCAAAAAAATGGACACCAAAACATATTCATATAAAAATACAAAAGTTGCTTAGAATTTAAAAATGTAGTTATGATATAATGAAATTTCAAATTCAAAATGCTTAAAAAACAAAATAAATAAATTGCTCAAAATTTTTGAACCTAAAGCTTTGCTACATAACAAAATTGTAAATTCAAAATGTTTTCACAATTCTTACATAACATCTGTTTTGCTAAAATATAATATTGTGGTACCGTTCAATATGGCTTGTCATGTGACCTCCAAAATAACTTGACATATTTTAATACAACCACTACTTCCTTATAAAACATCAAGTCTATTAATTGCATCATGATTTCGCAAATACATTAAGTATCCAACTAATCGTGCTCCGTCCTCCCTGATATATTATTTGGTCCTTTCTTTCACACCAATACATACAATATAAATGCCATACCTCCATTTTGGTACCCAAAAAAATACTACTTAAATAATAGCATCACGACAATAGACTTCTTTGAAACCAACACACTTAATGTGTATCAGTGACAGGGTTAAATCGCCTCATAGATTCACACACTGCATATACTACAACATTGACACCTATGACAAACCTTTTGGTTCCTAAGAAAGCCTATTTCTAAATTGTTCTTGGCTCCATGTGGATGTTGATATTGGGAGCCTTGGCATTGAATTGGTACAAATACCAAAGCAGAGTAGTATTGGCATTGCGTTACAGTGCCAAAGCTATTTTTTGGATGTACATGGAAAGGGAATGACAGCCCAATACGGAGGGGTCAGGCTCCACATTGAGACTGGGGGATTTGTGTTGGGTGAATTACAATTGGCATTGAGTTTGATTTCCAATTATAAATACCAAGTCATCCAAACAAGCAACATTTGCGGCAGCCAATTCCAATTCTGATTCCAAGCCCCCAATATCGACATCCAAATGCTACCTTATAGTCTATCTATAAAAGAACGAGTAGAATTGAAAACGTTTCTCACCCAATCTGAGCTAACGATACCCCTCACGTCGGACCCACCTGTAAGGGTCAACGGAGGTGGGAATAGGGTCAACCCCACCAAAACTGATATTTAGAAAATATTTCTGCCAAAATCGAAATTTTTTTTGTCACCCATGTTTTCTTACCCACCGAAATTATTTTTCCGTTTTAATTGGACGCGGCACCCGGCACGCTTGGCGTATCCTAAATCGGCTCGGCGTAGGCTTGGCATGAGGCGCGGGACAGCAGGCCCACGCGGCCCACGTGAGAACGCCATTTGCGGGCCCATTTGCGTGAGCAGCAGCAGGCAGGCTTGACCAGCAGAAGGCCGACAGCAGCAACTGTCTGTAGCTGTCGCTGAGTTGATGACTTCCATTTTTTGTTTTAAAAAAAACATAAACGTAGATGCAAGTGCGTGCTGTTCTTGACAGTTCAGTGTATCAAATGAGCGAGATCCTTGCCTATTCATTTTAAAAGAGTCCAAACCAAACATGAAATTAAGTAAAGAGTAGTATAATAATAATAATAGTGGTAAAACTTGTTTACTTAAACACTAGGGTTCTACCCAAAATGGACTCACCGTACCCTTTACATTGGACCTGCCTATCAGGCCAGGGGAGGTGGGAAGGGATGCATGCCATCATAATTACGAACTGGAGAATGTTTCTTTCAAATACTAAATATTTTCCTTACCGTTCTGGTTCCATACCTGCTAGATAGATCTTTGTATCACGTGCGTGTCGTACGTGCGTCTCAACTAGTGTTAGAAATGATTGATCAATGGATTTTGTGGCCCATTGTTTTTCAGAGAAAGGATGCTCTTTTTTTCAATCCCTGATGCTACCGTGCAGCATTTGTTTTCCCTGTGACCTTTTTGACAATATTTCACACTCTTACAGGGACGTTGTTGTTCATAGATTTCTTCCTCAGCAAGCATTCTAAAATTTGGAAGAGTTATATGGTAATGCTACACCTATTTAGCTCTCATTTGAAACCCAATGGTAATGATTGTTGACCTGTAATTGACAAATGAGTTTTTTAGGCAGAAAAAAAAACTATGTATTGTTCAGTCTTGACATGGCCATCTCATTGAACACTCAATTATGTTAGCTTCCAGGGGCCATGTGCCTCCCTCCCCTTGCCTTGGGTTGCCGCGGATGGCATCGGCAATTACACCACCATTTCTGTTGCCATTGTCGTCGCGTCGTCTAACAGTTAGAAGCGGTACCTCATCCATGTCAAGTAGGGTGTAATAAGAGATCGCGCCGTCCAAAAGTCAGAAGGGGTACCATATCCGGATCCATGTCAAGCGCAGTGTTTACTAGGAGATCGCGCCGCTAATAGTCAGAGTGTACTAGGAGATCGTAACGGTGCCCTAAGTGAAGCGCAACATCATGGTATTCGGCGACAACATGGATGCCACGATCATATCTGGTAGTCGGTGGTTTGGAATAGGCGCCTAGGGCTTTGAAACTCAAATGAGCTTTTTCTGCATAAAAAAAGAGTATAGCTGAGAATCTTGACAGGGCCATCACATCGAGGAATCAATTATGTTAGAAGAATAGCACCTAGAAGACTGCCAGATTATGAATGAATTATATGATACTATTCTTGAACTATAGTTTTATGGACGAGTCAGGATATTAAGTTGAACGGGTCCGTAATAGTGGTAAGGATTTCCTAGCCCACCATTTGATCACTCATGGCTTTAGATGCTTCTCCAAACCTTCCAATGAACTCAACTTTCCTCCCGCCATGACATCGTCTACACACCGCAGAGCCTGAAGTCATATATGTACAAAAGTACAAATTCTCAATCTGCAGCATGCAGCCACCAACTTCATGAAGATTAATGCACTAATGCAAATGATAAGGCCCCTTCATTTAGGAATGAAAAAACTCGGTCACCTGAAAGAAACTTATGTGCATTTGCAAACCTTTATGCTATGAAGCAATACAAATGCAAATTCGAGCCATACAACTACAACCCAAAAGCAGTCAACTTACCAAGATTGATTTTTTACATCAAGTTTTGATTTAAAACTATTTCAATGTTTATAAAACCTAGCTGCAAAGTTTCAATGTAAAATAGCTTTAAATGAAATCAACATTAAAGTTGTAGATTACATGAAATGCGAAGATATAAATACAAATATTATCAAATTGAAAAGATCATATGGAATAAATATGGATTGTCACCCTTAGAGCATCTCCAAGAGAGTAGGTAAAAATCTTAGCTAAACAAAGAGGTAAAAAAGAGTAGGTAAAAAAATAAAAAGCTTCTCAAAGTGTGGAGCAACCAACAACCTCTTCAAATATGCACTCTCTATATTCAGATAAAATCTTTTAGTACTCAATCTCGTTCTACCCAACTACCATGTGTGGGCCTGGATCCACATCACCGGCCAATTGGAGGTCATCATCTGTAGACGACGGGTACAGCAGCGGATGACACGCGAAGCTAGGTAGTTGGTCGCTGGCAGTGGGTGAGCGTCGGAGAGGGGGCGGTACCACGCCGTAAGGCAGCGGCGGCCATGGCCAAGTCCTGGAGCTCGCTGACGGCGCGCTACGGGGAGGGTGGAGGCTGGGAAAGGTTAGTGAGTTGGAGGTGGTGCTCGGGCCTCAGGGAATTGACCTAGGGCACCGACAAGGGTGAATCGACCGGTGGCGCAGTCATCAACGACGGACCAAGCTTCGTGGCGGCACCTATTGTTGGCTGTTTGCCTGCCGCTGCTGGCTGCTTGCGGCCTTGCGGGGGCACCTGCTGCTGGCTGCTTGCGGTGGCAAGTGTGTGGCGATCCGAGGACCGCCACGGTAGAGAGGCGCCGGCGACACGCACGGCAAGAGCAGGGGTCGGCGGCGCCACCCGCGAGGGAGAAGGGAATTCTCTTTAGGTTGTTTGATTGTTGATTACGTATTCCTCTGTTTACGCCAATACAAATAGCCTCCAGGCTCTTACACGGGCTTCGGCCTAAGCGGCACGCAGGCCGACTAGTAGAAACGGCCCAAGGCCCAATCATCTATATATAGGATGTAACACTTCCCTCTCCTTAGTTTCGAACTCATCCTCAAGTCGACATCAACAGCGATCAGATCTTCAGCCACTCTTTGACAGTGAAGATGCCATACCAGGAAATTGCTGGGATAGAATGTTGAGATTCTCCCAGGTGGTCCAGTTATCCGGCAGACCAGACCACTGGACCATCACGAACGGCAGGAATTTGTTGCCCACCTTGTGAAGCCGCTGGGACAACACCTGTGTAGGAGATCAAACGACTGGGGTAGTAACATAGTTCAATTCAGAATCAGAGCTTACAGTAACCGATGGAGGAAGTGCTTTCTTCAATTGGAATACGTGTACAACAGGATGTATCTGACTTGCGGCTGGTAATTGAAGCTTGTAAGCCACCAGACCAACTTTCTGGGTGATTAGATAAGGTCCAATGAACTTGTAGCTGAGCTTCTGATTAGATCTCTTTGCTACTAACTGTTGTATGTAGGGTTGGAGCTTGAGATAAACCCAATCCCCCACTTGGAACTACCTCTCCTGTCTATGCTTATCGGCTTGATTTTTCATCCGTTGTTGTGCCCTTATAAGACTATGCTTGATCACCCTTGTCATATCTTCTCTGTCTTTAAGCCATTGCTTCAAGTCTGGTACTAATGCTGAAGTGCCTTGGTGGATGTCCATACAACACTTGAAATGGTGTCTTGCCGTGAGCAGAATGGGGTGTTGTGTTATACCAAAGTTCAGCAAGAGCCAACCACTGCGACCATTTGTTAAGGCAGGCATGAACCATGCACCTAAGATATGTTTTCAAGCATTGATTCAGTCGTTCAGTCTGGCCATCCGTTTGTGGGTGATTAGAAGAGCTCATATTCAAGGTAGTTTCAGTCAGATTGAAGAGTTCCTTCCAAAGGTTGCTTGTGAATATTTTATCTCTATCAGAGATTATGACTTGGGGCATTCCATGCAGCTTGTACACGTTATTAAGGTACAACTGAGCTACTGATAGTGCTGTGCATGGATGAGACATTGGGATGAAGTGGCCATACTTTGTAAATTTGTCTATCACCACCAGTATCATATCAAAGTGTTTGGATTTGGGTAGACCTTCGATGAAGTCTAAACGGACAGTGTGCCAAGCTTGATCTGATACTGGCAAGGGCTGCAGCAGGCTAGGTAACTTAGAGTGTTCAGGTTTGGACTTCTGACATATTTCACATTTGTTGACATGAGCAGCAATGTCTTCCTTCATGTTAGGCCAGGCAAACAGTGCCTTCACTTTGTTATAAGTTGCAGTTATGCCACTATGTCCACCCAATCCACTATCACGCAAAGCTTTGAGAACTGCTACATGAGCTGCTGAATGATTTCCCAACCATATGCGTCCTTTATATCTTATAAGTCCATTCTGCAGTGAAAAGCCTTTGCCATTGGACCCAGTAACTGCAAGCTCAGCGAATAGTGTTTTGGTTTGCTCATCTTCAAGATATGCCTCAGTTAAAATTTCAAGCCATTTCGGTGTGCTTGATGATACAGCCATTACAACATCAGCTAAGGTGTCCTTTCTGGAGAGGGCATCAGCCACCCTATTTTCAGCCCCTTTTTTGTATACCATCTTGTATTGCAAGCCCAAGAGTTTGACAAAAGCCTTGTGTTGAATTCCATCCATCAGTTTCTGCTCCCCCAAATGGACTAAACTCTTTTGATTAGTTGCAATTGTGAAGGGTTGATGTTGCAAATAAGACTTCCATTTGTCCACTGCTAAGATGATTGCTAGACACTCCTTCTCATAAGTTGATAGAGCTTGAGATTTCTTGCTGAGTGCCTTGCTGAGGTAAGCAATTGGATGGCCTTTTTGCATCAAGACAGCCCCTATTCCTTTAACACTTGCATCAGTCTCAATAATGAACTCCTTTGAGAAGTCAGGTAACTGGAGGACAGGGGCAGACACAAGTGCTTCCTTAAGGCTATCAAAGCACTGCTGAGCCTGAGGTGTCCATATAAACTGAGCATTCTTCTTAAGAAGGTCAGTGAGAGGCCGGCTGATAAGTCCATAATTTTTGAACTTCCTATAGTATCCTGCTAAGCCCAAGAAGGATCTTAGTTGCTTGGCATCAGTTGGAGTTTCCCATTGCTGCACAGCTTAGATTTTTGCCGGGTCAGTGGAAACACCTTCCCCACTAATGATATGGCCCAAATATTCCAACTTTTCCTGAGCAAAAATACACTTGGACTTCTTAAGGAAGAAGTTGTTCTTGTTAATCACTTCAAACACAGCAGTCAGGTGATGTATGTGCTGCTCAAAAGTAGGGTTGTACACCAATATAACATCCATGAAGACTAGCACAAATTTTCTAAGGTAGGGCTCAAATATTGAGTTCATGGCAGCCTGAAAAGTTGTAGGTGCATTTGTAAGTCCAAATGGCATTACCCTGAACTCCCAGTGGCCACTATGTGTTTTGAAAGTTGTCTTAGCTTCATCTTTAGGTCTGTGCCTAATCTGATGATAACTTGATCTCATATCCAATTTGGAAACTAGTGAGATCCATTCAATTCATCGAGTAGCTCATCAACTACAGGAAGGGGAAACTTGTTCTTTACTGTGATAGCATTTAAGTGTATGTAGTCCACACAGAACCTCCAGCTGCCATTCTTCCTCTTGACTAACAACAGTGGAGAGGCAAATGGGCTAGAGCTTGGTTTGAATGACTCCATTTAAGAGCATCTATTTTACTTGTCTTTTGATTTTGTCATTTTGGGCTGGGTTGTACCTATAAGGTTTCACATTTAATGGTTTAACTCCAGGTACTAGAGAGATAGAATGATCATACTGTCTCTGTGGGGTTAACTCTTTGGGCTCCTGAAAGAGCTGGGAGTTTTGCTCAAGAAGTTTCTGTACTGCTTCACTTGATGCTTCAGTTGTTTTAGTTGAAGATGGTGCACTAGTTTGCTTGAGCTTAGTGAGCTGGACAAGCTGAGCAATGGCACCTTTTCTCATCATCCCCTTAAGTTTCCATTCTTTTGACTGGCAGACAGTTTGATGTGCAGTCCCTAATGCCAGTTAATGTGACTCTTTTTCCTTCATGAGTGAACCTCATTTTCTTCTTTTTCCGGTCTATCCACATTGGGCTAAATTTCTCCAGTCAATCCATTCCAAGTATCATAACATAACACCCCAGTGATAACACAGTAGGGTCTGAGCAAAACTTCTGTCCTTGTTTCCACCAAGACAAGTGAGGTACTTGTTTATCTGTGACAAGCTTGGTTCCATCTGCTACCGAAATTTGTTTTGTAGGCACTGAAACTGTGGTTAACTGAAGCTGCTCAACTAGTTTGTTGTTGATAAATGTCCCAGAACTTCCTGAATCCACCAAAATAAGCAACTCTTGATTGTTGATAAGTCCTGCCAGCCTCAATGTTCTTTTCCCTTGAATTCCAGCCAAAGCACAATTAGACAACACAAGCACTTCTTCATCACTTCCTTGGCTATCTGAATCACCATTTGGTTCTGAGGCAGAGTCAAGCTGAAACAATTTCAATACTTCCTCAAGAACATGAAGTGGTATCTGCTTTGGACATCGATGTTGTGGGTTGTATTGTTCCCCACATTTCATACAGAGTCCTTTAGCTCTTCTAGCGGCTCTTAATGCAGCCATTCTGTCATCAAATTTTGGTTTGGCTAACACCATGTCTGCAGGGGAGATTGGACCCAACACTCCAGGTGACCCAGAAGTTGGATTAGCCCATTGTTGATTGCCACTAGGGACTGAGAATCTTGGCTTGGATGAAAACCTTTTGCTTCAAGCTTCCAACATGTCTTCCTGCATGAGAGCCAATGACAAAGCCGCATCAACCGTTCCAAGGTGATGTAAAGCTATAGCATTGCTTATGTTATACTTAAGACCATCAAGAAATTTTTGCACAAAGAAAACATCATCTATATCTTTGTTGTGGACGAGAACTCTATGTTTAGCCTACTCAAATCTACCGGCATACTCCAACACGTCACTGGTTTGCTTAATGCACAACAGGTCTCTCATGTAATTTTGATATAGGTCCTTGCCAAACTTCTGTTCTACAGCTATACACAGCTAAGGCCAACTGATAATGGTGTGTTGAGCCTCATCAGTTTGGAGCCATAACTCAGCAACACCATGAAAATTGATAGTGGCGAGGGGGGCCCAAAATTCGACAGGCACATTACACATCGAAAAATACTTTTCATACTTTTCTTTCCACACTCTAGGGTGTTCACCAGTGAATTTTGGGAAATCTACTTTGGTAACTTAAAGGCTCTATGTGCAAGGGAGGAGAGGCCCTTGACGTTTGGCCGAAGCTTTACCAAGTGAAGGCGGCGAGGAGCATCCGGGGAGGGACGAGCGGAGACCCACTCGCGCATGGGGAAGTACCATGGTCACCCATGGAGTTACTCAATAGGGGAGTTTATGCCCTTGCGCGAGCATTCCCTTTGAGAGGGGCTCCAACAACAAGGATTAGTGGAAAGCCCATGAGCTTTCCGATACCTCGGTAAAAATCGACGTGCCGGGAGTTTGCTTCTCTACCCTTTACTTTTCCGCATTAC
The DNA here is from genome assembly GCA_015342445.1 of Digitaria exilis. Lineage (NCBI taxonomy): Eukaryota > Viridiplantae > Streptophyta > Magnoliopsida > Poales > Poaceae > Digitaria > Digitaria exilis. The sequence continues at coordinate 1,370,698 of JACEFO010002840.1, forward strand.
TTACTTGCACTACTTTCCGTATTTACCTTTCCTAGACTTGCCATGCTAATATAGGATTTGACTTAGGGTGCAAAACTTTGTAACGGTAGAGATAACAACACATAGAGAAAACATATAGCACATTTAGATAGAAATGAAGTAAGTTGTCGTATGTGCAATTGGAGCCTTAGTTTTAAGAGACACCTAATTCACACCCCCCAGGGTGTCACAGTCCCTTCACAGCTCGACCTTGCCGATGGCGGCAGCCGGACCACAAGGGCAGGAATAGAAGGGGCTAACCCTAATAGATTGATATTATCATTGCTTGCCTCAACTGGTACAGCCCCCTTTCTTATATAGAGAGGCTAGCTTAACCCCTAAGAAAGGATCTAATCTTATCCATAACCTACCCTTAATGGGCTTGACGGACCGGCCCATAAGGCCTCTAACTGCACATGACAAGGAACTGGCCAAATCAAGTCTACCTTGTAGTGAGATGCATAATTCAGAGCCTTCTAAATACTCCCTCCGCCCGAAAAAAAATTGCAATTCTAGCCGTGTTACTGGGTGTCCAGATTCATAGCATCTTTAGTTAACCTAGTATATTGCCCAAATTCATCAGAGATGTTATGAATCTAGTAAATGGCTAGAAGTGTATTCTTTTCAGGACGGAGGGAATAGATAACAAGTGCCGGTTTGTGCAGGGAAAAAAGAAAAAAAGAAAAAAGTTAGTAAAAAGCGAGGGAAAAAATAAAAAGTCAGTAAAAAATTCAATAAGGGAACCATTATTAATCTTAGACATACATAAAGGTGATACAATCATACTACTGGTCTACATAGCTATGATGCACACAGCCTAAATAAAAAAAACATCAGCTACCATAGCGAGCAAAGTCCTGTAGTAAGAGTTTAAAACAAGGGCACGTATGCAATTATCCCTTAAGATTAAGAAGATACTGTGCCAATCCCAGCAATGGGCAAACCAGATAGATCAACACAAACTACTGGATGTCCCTTACTACTGTTGGAAGCAATTTTTGGCTCTTGTGGTAGCATTTGTATGTCAGTTTCTTTTACTGGTGCCTCTAATAGAGCGAAACATTCTGTGGTCTCCTTTCCAGTTGCCTCTTCGGGTGGATCAGCCCTTTTGAGCAGAAGAAATTTGGGCCTGTTTTGATGTTCCTTAACCGCCTGTACCCAATTTGCTTTAATATCACTGTTGACTTCATCATAAATGACTACTTCCCTCAGGCGTGTAAAGCCTTTGATCTGGACACCGCACTGGCTATCCATATTTTCACAGAGCAGTTGAAGTGATATGAGAAGTGGCAAAGCGCCAACTTCAGTCCTAGGAAATGTTGGACGTTTTAACACAAAACAGAGGCAGAGCAGGTTTGGCAATGCCCTGTCCTGAAATGTAATTTGTTCAAGTTCATCTGCAATCAGTTTCAGGTACAACAGGTCTTTCAAATTACTCAAAGCTGTTAGAAGGTCAGCTGTCATTCTAGTTGATTGAAGGCACAATTCCCTGAGTCGACGGAGTGCAGTGACAAACTCAGGCAATTTCGGTAAGTTACCATGTAATTTCAGTGACCTAAGATAGCAGGGACTTTCCAAGCCTTCTAGCAAGTCTTCAGAGCATCCTTCAAAATGGACTGACAAAGAACGAGGGTCATCTGATGGGTCCTTTACATCATGAATGAACTTCTGTATGGACTTCTTAACATTAGTCAAGCTACTAGTTGTTGCGGATGACTCACACCAGATCTTCACCTTTCGCAATTTATTCATATGAACCATAAGTCCTGAAAATCCTTCATTTTCATCGACAAGAAATCCTGATAATGTCTGTAACTTACATTGTCCTGAAGAAAGAAACTTCTGCAGTTTATTTTGAACGTCTGTATTTTGAAGCTTAAACTTTCCAAAGAGATGAATTAAATTGGACAGCTGGATGACTTCTGGAGGTAGGATCTTTATGCATGTTCTCCTTAGATCAAGTGTCTCCAAAATTTTCAGTTTTTTTATGTCCTTGGGGAGGTCTGTAATCTTGCCCCCTAGACTTAGATATTTTATAAGTAATAGGTTGCATATGTCTTTGAGATGAACATTATGTAAGTCGGTACATTGTTCAAGATCCAAGACTCTCAGCAAATGATACTTTCTGAAATTCAAAATAGCTTTACCTGCCTCCCCTATGACTACCAGAGATCTAACAAGGGATAGATCAATTTCAAGACTGGTGGCATCTGTAATACTGCTATCATGAACAGAAAGGCGACGAGCATATTTGGGTTGGACCTTTCCATCATCAAACAAAGCAATGATGTTTTCAGAGAGAGACTTGCGCATAATGTACTCGTGCATCATGCCATAAGTTTTGCATGTTTTCACCTTCAAGTTGTTGCTTACATCAACGGACTGGATTATGTTGCGGTCCATTAGCTCCTTGAAACTTTGAGCTGCTGGATCGCTGCATAAAGTTGATGGTTCCACAAATCCCTCAGCTAACCATTGCCTCATTAGCCTTTTTGTCCTGACTCGATGGTTACTGGGAAATGTAGCGAAATATAGCAAGCAGGCCTTGAGTTCATGGCTTGGAAGACTGGTGTAGTCATGGGTCAGCACTTGGTACATTCTCTTTAAGCAATCGTCGCTGTCCAAATGACAACGTACGTCCTTGCAAACAACTTTCCATTCAGGCTGTTCTACTGAATTTCTACTTTGAATGAATTGGCCCACGGCAGTCAAAGCAAGTGGTTGGCCATCACATTTATCCAGTATTACCTTCGAATCCGACTGCGAAGAAGAGGAATCTGAATATTCCTGCAGACACGACTCCTTTAGTAACAGCCGCTTTGAGCATTCCTCATCAAGTCTTCTCATTTTGTGCATGTAACCATTAGTAGAGCTGCAGATATTAGCCACTGACTGGAATTTGGTTGTCACCACTATTCTGCTGCTAACATCTTGAAGTCGTGGGAAGGCAGATTTTATACAATTCCACTGATCCTTTGATCGGATGTCATCGATTACAATGAAATACCTACATCATTTTGAAATGTGGATACAGAGATAATATTAGTTTCATGATTCCACAGACAGAATAATCAATGTGCAGAGGGAGAGAGTATTTTCACATTGGAGGGCATTATACATCACATATATGAAATATACTCCCTCCAGTAAAAGTATTAACTGATGCTATTTATTTTTTGGATACACACATTTTAATTTTCTTGTACACATAAAAAACTACGCCATTTTCTGACATAAATGAAAAAATCATAGTGCGCCATCTAAATTGGCTGAAGTTGTGGTATATGCATAAGGTGTTACAGAGCACTACAAATATAAAATGATAATAATGAGATAAATAAGGAAAAAATTTGTTACCTCTTGTTATTCAAATGGTTTTTGAGATCAATGCTAAGCTGGCGGACACCGGAGTAAACCAGTGGTGGTGGTGGTGGCTCATGCACTTGCCGGAGAATCTCTGTTAACAGCGCCTCTGAATTCTGTTGCCCAGCGGAAACCCATGCTCTTTTCTCAAATTGCCTACCGATCTCACTGTCGTACAATTCTTGGGCAAGAACAGTCTTCCCCAACCCACAAAACCCAACGATGGAGATCACCTTCAGCTGCTTCCATTGCCCCTCAGCTTCCACCAAGTGCTCCAGAAGCTCTTTCAGAGGCACATCAATGCCAACCAGATCTTCCTGAGCTATGAGACGATCTGAGGACGATGTAGGTAGCTCGGTATGGGATGGACAGGACACTGGGTATCTCTCCTTTCGCTGGTGGGCTTCCTGCAATCTCCTCTTGAGTCTCTTCATCTCCTTGGCTAACTTCAAACGGGATGTTATCCTGTTCCCGGATGTGTGATTTACACGGTACCAAGGTTCCTTTTCCTTGGAAGCGTGGTACATGATGCGGTCTATGCAGTCCTCCATTTCTTGAGCCAAATGGTGCAACTCATTGACCTTAAAATGCAATACGACGTCATCCCTTCCTGAAAGCTGCTCGTCAATAGCAGTAGTGATCATAGGAAGTTCTTCCATCAGGAAATGAATATCCTCTTTAAAGTCATTGTACAGCTTGTATTTCTCCTCTGCTAACACAAACAACCTTGCCACGAGCTTCTTTATGAATGCACTCAGCAAGCCCGCGTCCATCAATCTCCTGTTGGATGTTTGTTGACAAGCGATGCAGAGCTCTGATAGTTGTGGGGGAGGGTGAATGAGCTAGCAAGCACACAGATTCAGTAGCGTGAACATATGCTGCCGTTTACTGCAAATTTGCCAGAGGATAAATTTAAAAAATGGAAATGTTAGTGACCTGTCCACTTTCAGTTAATATTAACATTGTGCATTTTTTTTGTTCTACCTACAAAGATTAAGGAAGTTCTAATTTGTATCTGAACTATTTCCAGCGATTATTGCCAGAAAAACAAAGAGGTCACGCTACAAGATGTACTAGAAGTAACAGGACATGAGGAATAGCTCAGTTAGTGGAGGATAGGTTTCGGTCCTCTTCAACTCGAATTTGAATGCCTATTTTTTCTTATGAAAAATTGCCTAATTCTTCTTAGATAGTTTGTATCTCATTTCTTTCAAGTTCCATGAGAGTCCCTACATTGATATCAGATTATGTGGACTAATACGTTGTTGATTTTACTTACCTTTTACGACATTGATATGGTACCTAATACTGTTGTTTTAAAATATTTGATATCGTACTATTTTAAAACTATATTCTATTAAAATTCTAGTAATGTTATTTCCATGTAACTTTCATAAAATTTGATGTATATTAGTGGCTAAAATTTGTACAGCACACATCTTTAAACATCATCTATTTCAGATCAAGGTTAGCAGATCTATATACATGTGCAGTTGGGGCATTTCCATTTATAGCAATATATGTTAGCTATTGAAACTACATTGGAAGACATAAATTGTTGTCGGTTCCAAACTGACATCGCTGTTGGTTTTGAAATAGTGACAGACTGCATGAAAGCCATAATCAGGGGTTATTGATGTTAGTTTCGGCGCCAGTCGGTTGTACATTTCTTGAATCAAGTTATAATCAGTGCCTTGTTAATTTGATACTTTCCATAGGAGAGGTGCCTAAGCAAAATATGCAAACTAACAAACAAAAAACAGTGGCAGATTGAGAACAACGCAAGCCTCAGTGGCAGTGCTAATCAGAAATAACACCAGCATGCCAATTAAACAATGTTTCTGTGAGAAAATCTCTCTGGTGAATGAATAAGAAAGGAAGAAATATGTGAAAAACAGAGATAAATACCATCATAGGCTTATAGCAGTGCTGAATTAGAGCTTTTACATTTATGTATGGAACCAATGTGCACTAGAGATTGCACTCTATGTTTAAGTCTATGGAAATTCAGACCTAACCGTGCAACTGAGCAAGGAAACCTGCAAGTTCCTCACAGAATAAAAGGAGACTGATTTATTATGGCACTGGGCTTGGCTGAGCCAGATCTCGGCTCTGGTATGAACTTCTTGCTATAATTGTTTTGGGAGTACAATACAGAGCAATTGACGGATATTACAAGATCTTTAAGAATGGGTATAAAATGGGACCAAAGAACCAAATCGAATTACACATTACATTAGTTCTCTCCAATCGATGCAAACCGAACCCCACAAAATTTCTCTCTAAGCATGGAACCCCAACAAATTTGCCCAGTTAACTAATAGATCAGATTCTGAGCAGATAGAGTCCACCTAGAAATCTTGATGCATAGTACATGGACAGGGACAGAGCTAGGCTATATACGACTCCAATACATTTCAAAACAGAGCAAGAACCAGTCTAGGAGAATCGATCTAAGGCTTATGAACTAGTTCACCGCAGAGAGTTTAGTAAAGCATAAATCGACTGCAAGCAGAAGGAAGAACGAACCTGCCTGACGCGTAATCAGCTGCAGGCTGGAGCTCACCGCTGAGGCCGTGCAGACGTGGGAGAAGGGAGTCCGCAAGGTTGGAAGAGACGACTGAGAGAAGTCCGGGAGCCTCAGAAGTCAGAGCGCTTTGGTTGTGTCTACCATTCATTTTTTTTTTCTTTTGACGATAGCTTTCGGCCTATCATTGGTGGCGCAGTGGTGTTTATTTTGTCAAATTTAATAGTGTATTTGTAGAAAGTTGTACAAAAAGTGTGTATTCTCTGATCTATTATGGCCTTGTTTGTTCATCAACTTTCCAGTCACATCCAGTCACATCTTCTCTCACAGACACGTTTACCAATGCACTATTCACATCTTCAACTTTCCATCAACTTCCCCGTCTAAACAAGGCCATATTTGCGAATCTAAAAAAGGGCGCCCAAATATCAGGCATGGCATATTCGGCGTGTTTGGATAGAGGGCGCCCTAAGTTTAGCCCTCCCATTTAGCCCCCAATTTAGCCTAATGGATCCAAACATGGAGGGCTAAAGATTGGGCTAAATTTATTTAGCCCCCATCCAACTTGTGGGCAATGCTACAATTCACAAATTTAGCCCTTAGGCTAAAAGATCCAAACAAGCCCATTGGCGATCGCTTGTTCACGGGAATAAACGCAGCTTACACCCTCAACTTTTGTAAAGTCTAAAACTCAACCTCCAACTACGAAACCGGGTAATTGAAAACCCTAAACTATCGAAACCGGATATACAACCCCCAACCGAGCAGAGGTTGTTTTTGTAGTATCGAGGATTACCGACTAGAGGGGGGTGAATAGACGGTTTCAAACTAAAACACAACACTAGGTAAATTTAATTAGCAACACAAGATGAATTCGACAATTAGGGAAACTAGCCTATGTCAATGGTTTGCAGCCTAGGAAGACACAAGCAAATTTTCTCGTGGTATCGATGACTTGCTGGTCACCTCTAATCCACGTTGAGATGGATTCAAAGCTTCTAATTGCTCTTGTACCAAGAATCCACTTGGTGTATGAGCCAATTTCGGAATCAATGAACCTCTCCAAACCTCTTTCACTAGAGATACTTTTCACCACTCAAGTGAGGCAAAGCTCAAGAACCTCTTCACAAGAATGAATCAAAGGCTTCTTCACAATCTTCTTGAAGAGCACAATGAAACTCAATCCCCAAGCCGTCTAGGAGGCGGCAACGTCCAAGAGTAACAAATCAATCATTTTGCTTGAAGAACTCCTAGTACCTCAAAGCTCAAATCTTGAATGCAAGCACTATATGTCTCTCAATCTCACCAAAAATGCAATCTCAAGTTATGTGAGTGAGAGAGAGAGTGGAGAGCTCAAATGTGTTTCTCAAGTGAGTAGAATCTCCCCACGCCGGCCACCCCTCTATTTATAGAGGGGCACCCCAAATCCAACCGTTATGTTCAAACCTCATGTTTTCTGCGAACTCGCGGACCATCCGCCCCTACAGAACCGGACGTTATAATCCAACGGCTACATATCACATTCGAGCATATTAGAACCGAACGTTATTCAAAAATCGGACCGTCTGCCCCCTGGGGGCGGACCGTCCGCCGTTCAAAATCAAGTCACACAGAACGTGCACCGATCGGACAAGTCTAAATTTAGTCGGCGGACCGTCCGGTCCGCAGGGCCGGGCCATCCTCCATTGTAGCTCAAAACCACGAGAAAGCAGCGAGCCTCTGTCCAAAAATTAGTTCAATGCCGGACCATCCGGCTTGGTGAGCCGAACCGTCCGCCGTTGACGACATTTTCCACAAGAGAGGACTTCGCCTCTACTCAACTTTTAATTCAGAGGCGGACTATCCGCCAAGCTTGGTCGGACCATACGCCGTGTAACTTTTCAGCATATTTTTCAGTTAGTGAAAAACTCGCATCGTATATGCATGCAATCCAAGTGTTTGAGCAATGTGTCATTATTGATTTGTCAAGCAATTGTGAATTGACCCCTCTTGATAGTAAGACTATCTAGCCTACAAATCCTGGTCAATTTACTTGTCTAATTACCTCTTGACCGGCAAAATAAAAGCCCTATCTTATACCGTTGTCTTGAGTCTTTTGCCACTTCAAATCAACTTTCTTAGTGGAAGCATTATCGCTTTTACAATACCATCTCCATGGTTTCTCATAGCGCATTCTTATGACTGACCTTAATTCATATACTCAATAAAATTGTTAGTCCACAAGACGTTGTCATTAACTAAAACACTAAACTAGGGGCCTAGATGTTTTCAGTCTCTTCCTTTTTGGTAATTGATGAGAATCATATATAGGAGTGATGAATAAATTGATTTCAAGTCTACTTCATATATGAAATATGAGGAAGACTTGGAGTGAAATTTGATATACCTTATCCTTGATCATAAGAGTGAAATAAAGGTAGATCAAAACCAATTTCGAGAAAGACTCCCCCTAAATATGTGCATCCAATCTTTGAATATAATTCTAGCACATATTCATGATAGATAAAAGATTGATGGAGCTTCTCTCCAGAAAGATGATCGTGGCACATAAAAATTTTCAATGATACATCCGTCTAATCATAACAATAGCTTACTTTGCCAGGAATCAATCATAGAAGTTAGAACATATTATAAGATGCAAACATTAGTTCATAAATAGATAGTTCCTCACACACAAAGTTTTAAATTCACACAAACCAACGAATGCATAATAAGTTATTGCAAGCCAAGCCACAAATAAGTCCATGCAAGGAAGATAAACATGCATGAATTTAAGTTCATGATGCAGATGCAATTTAAATTTAAAACATTAGCTGAGCTCCCCCTATTCCATGAATTCCATCCATCAAAGATATTCAAGAAATCCAAATTCTTCATCCTCTTCCTCATACACTTCTCCCCCTTTGTCATCAATGACCTAAAACAAGGATTTAATCATCCTGAGGTGGCAGTGGAGGAGAATAGAACGGCAGGAATGGATACGGCTGTGGAGGAGGCACTGGTGCTGGGTAGATGGAGAAGAAGTGATTTGAGAAGCCCCTGAATTCAGCCTCAAGTCTATCCTGGCGGTCAGTGAGCTGTTGTTGACTTGTGCTCAACCCCTGAAACTGCCAGCTAAGATCATCAAGATGAGTCATTATGGGCTGATACATTGTTTGATGAATGTGCTGCCCAAAAGCTTCAGAAGCAACATTCGCATGCCCTTGGATCAACTGCAGGAGGCACCCACTGTGGCTGCATAGGAGGAGGGGGCATAATTGCTGCATCTGGATCTGGTTGGGCATCAGTCAATGGTATATCATCAGGACCACCAACATCAGGAAAGGGAGTCAGATCTCTTTCAAGAAACCCCTTGTCATTACAATATGGCCTAAATGGAAGATGAGGTACCTCACAAGGACCTTGAAATCCAGATTTTGCCTTGATGAGTGACATGATATAGGGAGCAAAGTATATGTTTGTCTCAAGGTTAACCTTCTTGTTTGCAATTTGATTCATCATCAAGGTAACCACATTCACTTTCCTCCCAAAGATGGCATGATTAACAAAATTTCTAAGCTCCCCAAAAAAATCCATCCTTGTATCTACTCTTTGGTAAGATTGTGGCTCTAGTAATTTTGTTTATTGCAGCTGGATGATGCCTAAGCCCATTTACTTTACCAAGCACACTTGCAATTCCAATTCTAGTAGACTCATAAAACTGTGCAATTGCATCAATATCAAGATGATCCTCAGTCACTATATTCTGGCTAGCAGCAACAGTGATAAAAGCATAGTCAAGTTGATTCACTGCAGCAAACTCAGCAAAAGTAGCATAGTATTTTCTATGACCATTCATCCATTCAAGCATCTCTGATTCTAGGAGAACCTCAACAGTGGCATAGAATTGGCGAATAAGAGTGTCACTCAAATCACATCTATGCTCTAGAAAGTTCCTAAGGCCCATCACTTCAAATTTTGCAATCAAACCACTTTACACATTTTGTTCAGCTAAAAAATTGAAATCTATGGTTTGATGTCTGAACACGGTATTGGAAGATGGCCAAAGAAAGCATCTTCTTGTACCTGAGAATGAAAGAACATATTGTTGGTGTCCCTTCGAATACGGTACTGATATGGGGTCCTCTCCCTAGAGAAAGCATATTGAGTCCGCCTTCTTCTTGGTGCAGTATGAACAGAGATATCAATATTTCTACAGCATTTGGAAAACTTTCAACTTCAACTTCTTCATCACAAGAAGATGTAATGGTGTCATTTCTGTTTTCAGGATCCCAATCATTGTCTTCTGAGTCATTTGCTTGACTACTTTCACTTTCATCACTTATTGCCCTTTTTTATGAACTCCAATCTTGAATTTGCTAGCCAATTCCTTGATTTTACCACGTCCACCACGACGACCACCACCACTGTCAAAAAGATCCCTACCTTTCCTTCAAATTCGAAATCCATTCAAAACAAGAGAGGATTTGAAAAGGTATCAGGAAGACATGATGGAGGAGTTCGCGGAGGGTCTGGGGATGCTCTCGGATGGTCCGGGGAACACTCCAACGAAGAAATCCAAAGAGGTGGTGTTTTTCTTTGAGAAGAGGAAGAAAGAGACAGGTGGAAGGCAATGGTGTCGGGTAGATGAAAGGGAAAGGAAGGAGGAAAAGTTAAGCTGCCGCGGCCTGGGTCCCACCAGCGCCAAGCAGGACCAGACGGTCTGCTCATGAGGGGCGGACGGTCCACCGTAGAAAATCAGCAACCCCCAGATCTGAAACGTCTCTGTGTAATTTTGACCATAACTATGGACGGTCCGTCTAGTTTCCGCGGAAGGTCCGCCTCACAAATCTTTTTGTGATGAGAGCACCATCTCCTCTATGTAAAACTCATTTTTCCTGCGGACGGTCCATCTTTCACTGTGAAATTTAGCCCGAGAACACTGTTTTGAGTTGAAATTTGATATTTGATTCGGGTTCATTGCTCACTGAGACTTTGAATGCATGAAATAGCAGTTTGAGACCATATTATATGATGATATGCATGAGTATAACAAGGTTTAAGCAAATATAACATGATTTAGCATTAGAGTAAAAATAGCTCAAAAAAGGTGCCATAAATACTTGAAAAGACATGCAACAAAAAGGAGAAAGACTAGATACGCACATGTACTCAGTTTCAAGCCACATTTTAGATGTCAATGACATTTAGCTCATTCCTCAATTCACAAAACCTTTTCTTATCCAATGGCTTGGTGAAAATATCGGCCAATTGATCATTAGTTCCAATACCAATAATATAAACATCTCATTTGCTCACATGATATCTTATAAGTGATGCCTAATATCAGTATACTTTGTTCTTGAATGTTGAACCGGATTACTTGCAAGCTTCACGGCACTTTCATTATTAAAAAAATAGAGGCACTCCGGTGAATTTCATACCATAATCTAGGAGTGTTTGCTTCATCCACAATAATTGAGCACAACAACTAACGGCCGCAGTATATTCCGCTTCGGTGGTTGATAGGGCCACTAAATTTTGTTTCCTAGAGCTTCAAGAAACTAGGTGACCTTCCAAGAAATTGACATCCACCGGAAGTGCTTGTTTATCAATCTTACAATTGGCATAATCAACATCCGAATAACCAATCAACACAAATTGAGCACCTTTAGGGAACCAAATAATAATGTTGAGTGTGTTCTTCAAGTATCTAAATATTCTTTTGATCACTATCAAATGAAACTCTTTTGGATCGACTTGAAACCTGGCACACATGCACACACTAAACATGATATCAGGCCTAGATATACCAATCATAGACCTATAAAGCTTTAAATCAATCGATTTACCTCCCTTATCAAGATCAGGATGCTCATTTGATGCCATGGGAGTTCTCATTGGTTTTGCATCCATCAAGCCAAACTTCTTCAATAAATCCTTCAAATATTTTGATTGTGATGTAAATGTCCCTTCGTTAAGTTGCTTAATTTGAAGTCCAAAAAAGAAATTCAATTCACCAATCATTGACATTTCAAACTCCTTTGACATCATTTCACCAAATTCCTCGAAAAAGTCTTGGTTAGTTGAACCAAATATAATATTATCAACATATATTTGACAAATAACCATATCATCTCCAATAGACTTAGTGAACAATGTAGTTTCTACATCCCCAATTTTGAAACCCTTAGAAATATGAAAATCTCTAAGCCTCTCATACCAAGCACGAGGAGCTTGCTTCAAACCATAAAGAGCCTTAGAGCATTTATATACATGATTTGGCTTCTTTGGATCCTCAAAACTAGGGGGTTGCTCCACATACACTAATTCATTAAGTCTACCATTCAAGAAAGCATTTTTAACATCCATTTGATATAGTTTTATATTATGAGAGCATGCATAAGCCAAAAGAATTCTAATTGCTTCTAATCTAGCTACGGGAGCAAAAGTTTCACCAAAATTCAAACCTTCAACTCATTTTTAACATCCATTTGATATAGTTTTATATTATGAGAGCATGCATAAGCCAAAAGAATTCTAATTGCTTCTAATCTAGCTACGGGAGCAAAAGTTTCACCAAAATTCAAACCTTCAACTTGAGTGTAGCCTTGAGCAACCAATCTTGCCTTGTTTCCCACAACAATGCCATTCTCATCTTTCTTGTTTCGAAAAACTCATTTTGTGCCAATGACATTATAATTCTTGAGCCTTTACACCAATTCCCAAACTTCATTTCCAGTGAAGTTATTTAGCTCTTCATGCATAACATTGATCCAATTCACATCTTAAAGAGCTTCATCTACATGTTTAGGTTCAAGAGAGGACACAAAGGAGTATTGTTCACAAAATGAAGCAATGCGAGAACGAGTTTGAACACCCTTACTAATATCACCAACTATTTGATCAATAAGGTGATCTTTGGCAATGGCATGATGAGCTCTTGTGGAACTAAATATTCCGTCCTCTTCATTATCTTCTTCTCTAGGTTTCACATCACCAATAGAAAGATTTTTGATAGCCTTATTCAAACTCTCATTTATCAAGTTACTTACATTTTCTTCTTCTTCATAAGAGCCTTTTTTCATCAAACTCAACATCATAGGTTTCTTCAACAATACTATAAGTTTTTTTATACACTCTATAAGCTTTGCTACATGATGAATATCCAAGAAGAAAACCCTTATCACACTTGCTTTGTAATTTGGACAATCTAGCTCCCTTCTTGAGAATATAGCACTTGCATCCAAAAACCCAAAAATATGAAGTATTTGGCTTTCTTCCAATCAATTGCTCATAAGGTGTCTTACTCAAGATTCTATGACAATATAGCCTATTTGATGCATGGTAAGCGGTGTTGATTGCTTCGGCCCAAAAACTATCCAAAACTTTATATTCTGAAAGCATGGTTCTTGCCATATCAATCAATGTTCTATTTTTTCTTTCAACAAGACCATTTTGCTTTGCAGTATACTTGGATGAGAATTCATGCTTGATGCCCTTCTCATCATAAAAATCACCAATTCTAGAATTTTTGAATTCACTTCCATTATCACTTCTAACTTTCTTCACTTTGAGGTCAAATTCATTTTTGGCCTTTGTCAAGAATTTCTTGAATATACCACAAAAATCGACCTTGTCATGAAGAAAGAAAACCCATGTATATCTAGAGAAATCATCCACAATAACTAAACAATAGCAATTTCCACCAATACTTCAATATGTTGTTGGTCCAAATAAATCCACATGCAATAATTCCAATGGCCTGGTAGTTGACATGACACTCTTAGTAGGATGTGAATTAGCTACTTGCTTTCTGGCTTGACAAGCACTACACAATTTATCTTTTCAAATTTCACATCCCTCAACCCAACAACAAGATCATATTTCAAACGCCTATTGAGTTGCTTCATACCAACATGTCCAAGCCTTATATGCCATAGCCAACCTTTAGATGACTTAGAGAATAAGCATGTTGTCAAGTTAGTCTTGCTAGATGAAAAATCAAAAAGATATAAATTTTCATGCCTAAAACCTTTAAAGATCTGACTATTTCCATTCAAAGTTGTAACCTTAACTCCGTCACTAGTGAATATGCATTTATAACCAAGATCACAAAGTTGACTAACCGACAATAAATTAAACTTAAGAGAATTAACCAACAACACATTGGAAAGTGAATGATCATTAGAAACTGCAAATTTTCCCAAACCCTTCACTTCGCCCTTCCTATTATCACCAAAAGTAATGTTGTCATAACCGGCGGCTTCATCATAAAGAGAGGAAAACATGTTTGAATCATCGGTCATATGTTCTGAGAAACCACTATCAAGAACCCAACGCCTCCCTCTGGACTTGTAATTTACCTAAAAAAGAAAATTAGTTTCTTTTAGGTACCCAAATTTGCTTGGGTCCTTGGAGGTTAGTCACCAAGGCTTTTGGCACCCAAATGACATTCTTTTTAGCACCGAGTTAGGGTTCCCAACATATTTAGCAAAAATATTACCACTAGAATTTTTCTTAATTACATAGCAAGGATCAAAGGTTACAAAGAATACATCATTCTTCATGTTACCGTTGCTTTCCTCAAAGTAGGACTTGTGAGAGGTAACGCCCTTTTTACCTTTGTTCTTTCTATCATAGAAAGTCTTTTTGTTCTCCTCAATATCAATGTTCTTACCTATGCTTTTCACAAACACGGTCTTTTGTGGGACAAAAGCTTCCTTACCTTTTTAGGAACATATCCAATTGCTTCACGGTCCAAGGCATACCTTTGGTTACCCAAAGGACGTCTAAATTCATTTTTACTATTAAACCATCTTGCTAAACATTCATTTTCCTTTCTAAACATTTCATTTTCAACAATGGGAGAAATAGCACAAGTAAAGCTATTGTCAAAGCATGAGGAATCATTTGAACTACTAGATGGTTTGGATGAACTAGGAGCATATGACAAATCATTCAAAATATCACATTGAGTACTAATGCTAGTGGTGACTTTACTTTCATGAGCTAGACAAGACTTGTGAGCTTTCTCAAGCTTCTCATGAGTTTCTTTTAGATTCTCATGAGATGTCTTTAGCTCCTCATAGGAATCTTGAAGACTTTGTAGCTCTTTTTCAATTTCTTCAACTTAGCCTTCTCTTTGCTCATGTAATCATCGGTATCACTAAGCATTTGAACAAGATCATCATAAGACAATTCATCATTATCAAGTTCATCATCCTGTGATATCTTGGCCTCATCCTTTGCCACAAGATAATGAGGTGAAGAGAAGAGTGATGGAGCCTTCTTGATGACGATGCCGGCAACTCCCTTGGAGGACTTGTCATCCTCCTCATCCCTATCATCGGAGTCGGAGCTTGCATCGAAATCCCACTCAATATAATATGCTTGGCCATTCTTCTTCTTCTTCATGGAAATATGCCCTTTTTATCACACTCAAAACACTTCTTGTCATCAAAAAGATTTTTCTTTAAAAATTTACCTTTCTTGTCATAACTCTTGGTCTTCATCAATTTATTAAATCTTCTAAACAAAAAGAGTCATCTCTTTATTGGAATTGCCTTCATTATCACTCTCTTCATTTTTATCTTCCTTCGAAGATTGAGCCTTGAGAGCAATACTCTTTTTTTCTTCATCACTAAAGACCCCATGAGCTTCATTTTGTGACATCTTGAAAATATCATCAGTAGTCACTTCTCCCAATTTTTGAGTGCGTGTCTTCTTCTTCAAGTCTTCTCTCACAAGCATGGTGACAATTGTATCATTCTTTCTTGGAAGGCTTCTATGATAGGTGTGAGAAAAAACATCATTTTTTATCTCATGACCAAGATTTTTCAACTCATTCACAATCTCATTTTATCTATTGAACATGGCCGAAACATCCTCATCTTTTTCTATTTGAAAATTCCCAAATTTTCTCTTGTACACAAACAACTTTGCCTTCTTCACGGTTGATGTTCCCTCATGAATTTCCATAAGCTTGGTCCAAATATTGTGAGCATTCTCTTGACTCTTGACTCTATTGAACTCATTGATATCAAGTGCACTATAGAACACATTCATGACTTCATTGAGAGCATCATTTTCATTGTCAAGATTTGTTCGATTATCTTCATCAAGAATTACATAGCCATCTTCAACAATTCTCCACATCTTTCTACTAATTGCTTTGAGATGAACCGTCATTCTAGTTTTCCAATAATCATAATTAGTTCCATCAAAGAATGGTGGCCTCCCCACATGAACATTATCACTAGCGATAATCCTACTCTGGGATGATTAAATCCTTGATCAAAGTAGACCTAGGCTCTGATACCACTTCTAGGATCGAGGATTACCGACTAGAGGGGGTAAATAAGCGGTTTCAAACTAAAACACAACACTAGGTAAATTTAATTAGCAACACAAGATGAATTCTAAAACTAGGGAAATTAGCCTATGTCAATGGTTTGCAGCCTAGGATGACAAGATATGTTTCAATGTCTAAGATATAAATTGCTCAAAGTAAATTGCTTTTATGTAATTTAGTAAAAGAAATAACCAAAGACACAAGCAATTTTTTCCGTGGTATCGATGACTTGCCGGTCACCCCTAATCCACATTGAGGTGGATTCAAAGCTTCTAATTGCTCCTGTACAAAGAATCCAATCCAACGGCTACATATTACATTCGAGCGTGTCAGAACCGACCGTTATTCAAAAATCGGACCGTCCGCCATTCAAAATCAAGTCACACAGAACGTGCACCGATCGGACAAGTTTGAATTTTAGCGGTGGACCGTCCGGTCCCTTGGGCCAGACCGTCTGCCGTTGTAGCTCAAAACCATTAGAGAGCACCAAGCCTCTGTCCAAAAATTAGTTCAACGCCGAACCGTCCGGCTTGGTGAGCCGGACCGTTCGCCGTTGACGACATTTTCCACCAGAGAGGACTTCGCCTCTGCTCAACTTTCAATACAAAGGCGGACCATACGCCAAGCTTGGTTGGACCGTCCGGCGTGTAACTTTTCAGCATATTTTTCAGTTAGTGAAAAACTCTCATCCTATATGCATACAATCCAAGTGTTTGAGTAATGTGGCACTATTGACATGTCAAGCAATTGTGAATTAACCTCTCTTGATAGTACAACTATCTAGCCTACAAATTCTTGTCAATTTACTTCTCTAACCACCTCTTCACCGACAAAATAAAAGCCCTATCTTATACCTCTGTCTTGAGTCTTTTGCCACTTCAAGTCAACTTTCTTAACGGAAACATTATCGCTTTTACAATGCAATTTCCATGGCTTGTCATATGACTAACCTTAATTTCATATACTCAATAAAATTGTTAGTCCACAAGATGTTGTCATTAATTACCAACACACTAAATTAGGGACCTAGATGCTTTCAGTTTTCCATTCCACGTGGCAGACATGTCGTCCCTTCTTGTTCCAGTCAACAACCAGTCAGCCGCCACCTATCTCTTTTCTCTTTGTCGTGGGCTCGTGGCTCTCTCCTCATCCTCTCGGGGCTGTCTCTGTCTGCCCAGTGCACGTGCTCTCTCTCTCTTCTGGCGACACTCTCTCTCCCTCGTCACGCTATCCCTCCCGCGCTATCTCCCCATACTGGCGCTCTCTCTCACTCAGGGAAGCTGGAGCCTCTATGCAGGGAGATGGCATCTTTCCTCCGTGGCGCCGGAGAAGACAAGGGGTATTTGTTGCATTTGTGTGTCCGTGAGAACTCAAAATTGAGTATTCAATTTCAGACACAAGGACACGGATTGACTCATGTTTGTTCAAACAGCACAATTGGAAGACCTACTTGTTCAGAGAGCAGAGAAAGATGACAATTCAAAGAGCATGATTGGAAGAGTGCCATCAGAGACTCCAGCACGGGCGGAGGAGCTCTGCTCGGTTGGAGGTGAGCTAGAGACCAGGAGGTGAGGTGCCGATGTGGAGATGCAAAGCCACCGCCGCTGCGGCAATATGGAGATCTGAATATGTGAAGCGAAGGGGTGTGCTCGCTGGCCGCCGTGGGCCCTGCAAGGCTGCAAACGCACCACTCGCGGGACGCCACTGGCCATGCGTGCGTGTAGCTTGGCGGCCGCTGCAGGCTCACATGTGCACAGCTTGGCAGCCTGCGTGCGCACAGCTCGCGGCTGCCGTAGTGGGCCACGGGCGTGCAGAGCTCGCCGCACGTCGCGCGTGTGCCAACATCGTCGAGCGCTTTGGACCACGTGTAGGCATCGTTGGGCGCCGGCCGTGCGAAGTTTGGTTGGTAACACCCGATCATCACACTTAAATCAATATACGCAACATATTTTTTTAGGTTTTATTGTTTAAGGATATATTAAATTGGAAATATAAATCTTGGCTTATAAATACTTGAACAACATTTTAAATTATAGTTCAATAAGTAATTGTTGCACTCATGCTGTTGCATATGCTTTTGGTTTAAAGTTTGAATTTGCAAATGTTTATAAAAGTTTAAAACATTCAAAACCTTTCTCCTTTTTTTTCTCTTTTCTAGCCCAATCCATTTTCTTCCCTGGCAACGACCCATTTTCTTTTCCCGGCCCAACTCGCCATCTTGCGGCCTAGCCTGTTCTCACTTTCCCTCTCTCTTTCTCTCACTGCTCGTGGGGCCCGCCTATCATCCCCAACCTCTGGCCGTGTGTGAGCAGGACTCCTCCGTCGAGCCCGAGCTGGCCCCGACTCGGCCTCACGTTCCCTTGGCGCGTACGTCTCGACACTGCCTCCTTGGGCCTTTATAAGCGCGCCGCCACGTCCTATTGTCTCCCAAACCGAAACCCCAGCTTCCGACGCCACCAGAGCTCTCGCCATTGCCTCAAACCCTAGTCTAAAGCCACCGCCTGGATTCAAGCTCTCAACGCCTTCTCACCACTCCAAACTCGCCGCCAAGCTTCACGTTGAGGTGGGGAACTCGCCGAGTCTCTATTCTCTCTCTTTCTTGTTCTTCCGCGGCCGCGTCGTCTCGCCGGCCATGGCCAAGCGGCCTCCGCTCGTCGTGAGTCGTCCCCGTCGTCTAATCCTCCGCAAAAACTACTCAATCGAATCCCCACATCCCAAGCCACCTCCCAAGCTTCAAATCGTTCTAAATCGAGCCCTCTAGCCCGGTTTTTGCCTAACTCCGGCGATGCGCCCCCGCTCGCTGTCGTCTCCTGCCGCCGGCGTCGCCCTCTTTTAACCTAAGCCCTTAGGTTTCAATCCAGTGGTCCAGAATAGATCTAGTTCAAGTCAACCTAACCCTTTACCGGTCAGCCAAGCCGCTTTTGTAGAAAAGCCCATATGTTTCTAGGATATCAACCTGCCGTCTAACTTAGTTAAAAAATAATTAGATCTAGATCATTTTCTTTATGAGTTAGCCCTTGTCTTCCATAGAATTCTAACCTGCAGTCCTGTCTTATTCTTTTGCTCTTAAGCCCTTCTGTTTTTGAATGAAATTATGTTTTAGTCCTCTGTTTCTTCTATTTAGGTCCCTGGAAGGTTAGGATTAGTGTCGAGAAGCCCCTGAACCTTATTTTTGTCATATTTAACCATTTCAAATCCGATTTGAGTGATCTATGCGGTCACGCGATCGTCTCTGCATAAACGATAGTTTTAGACACGTCTTTGCATCTTTTAAAATTGTGTGGTGTATTGTTTTGCTTTTATTGATTGAATGCTTGTGTGATCGTGTAGAGAACGGTCCGTTCGAGGGAGATCGAGATCAATTCTATGAGGAGACACCGCAGTACTTTGAGGGAGGCAAGTGGATTTCCCCCTCAGCATACTCTTTTGAACCTATACACATTGCATGACGATTAAAATTACATTTGCTCGTGTTGCATTAATTTGATGGGTCCTATGTAAGGATGACTAGTCTTTTACTCTTAAGCCTTGATATACAGGGTTTATTTTATGTTGGGTAGCTATACTAGATGCTTAACCTTGGTTCATAGTGGGTTCTATCCAACACTGATAAATATATCCATGTTTATGTCGTACCATGTTAATATAAGCTCACTTTGTTAATTGGAACATGAAGTGGCAACCTGGGATTTATCGTACAACCACAATACCATATTGACTCTGGTCTTAGCTAATTAATTAAAAATCCTTGGTTATGAATGATATTTCTGAAAGGGCATGAGGGGCGGCGGTTGACGGTGTATAGCTCGGTCCTCTTAGGAAGTGGGCTTAGCTAAGACACTATGCCTACTAGGGAGGGTTATGCCTGCTTCCGATCTGGAAACCTTAGCAGGTTTTCTCTAACTAGGGAATCTTAGTAAAGGCCTCGTAGCGTCTCTATGCAGTCACACCTCGGTAGTGTGGCATGTGCCTGTGTGGTGCCGTATGGTTGGGTCTAAAATTTTTTGGAACTTTTAAGGGAATTGTGGTGAAAGTGTACAACACGTAGAGTGTAAAACTGTTATAACACTCGTGTTCGCGGTTATGAACGGTCCGGATCCTCACGTGAATAATCTATCGGAATATGAAAGCAAATCGATTCATGCAAATGTTGTTATTTATGCTTATGATTTATTATATGCTTAGTTTATGCTTAATGTGGGCTGATATATATTTATACTCTAGTAAATAGGTGTTTGTTAATAAAACTTGACCAACTAAAATGGTAACTGCTCTAAACCAAGCCTCTCCTTGATAGCTTGCATATTTCCCCCACTTGTTGAGTACCAACCATAAGTATACTCACATTTGCTTATATTGGATCAGAAGGTAATAATGGAGCGAAATATCTTAGTGACCTTGATGAGTTTTAGGCGTATGTTCCACCATTCATATGCCTGTGGAGTGGTTCCGGAGTTATCGTCTTTAGTTATCGTGTGAACCAATTTAATTTGGCCTTCGTGCCTTAGTTGTGAGTGTAATAAATACTTATTTATCAAATATTCGTTTGAGTACTATTTCTGTTATTCGCTCACTGTCTACATATGTGTGTAATTTGATCCTGACGCACATATGAGATGTATTCTGTTTTCTTGTAAAACTGGGTACGACACCACGGTCCCCATGGATGGGAGAAGCTGGGGGAGGAGACCGCAAAGGTGTCGGCGAGCAGAGAGAAGACTAGAAGAGAGGGGGCACAGAGATAAAGAAAAAGGGAAAAGTCTATATTACCCCCCACCTATGGAGGGTGGACTACATAACCCCCAACCTATGAAACAGTCTATATCACCCCCTGAACTTCTCAAAACCGATCAAATTGTCCCCCTAAACCAATTTTGAAAAATCATCGTAAATCACAAAAAATTATAAAATGGAAAATCAAATTGTGTTGGACTTCAAATGAGTAGATACACACACTGAACATATAATATGATATGCTTTAATACATTTTTTTACAACTATGGAGAAAAACATAGATCCAGAGCTATAGTGAAAAAAATATACTAAAACATACCATATTATATGTTCAGTGTGTATATCTAATCATTTGGAGTCCAACACAATTTAATTTTCCATTTTATGATTTTTTTATTTACTATGATTTTTTAAAATTGGTTTAGAGGATAATTTGATAGGCTTTGAGAAGTTGAGGGGGTGATATAGACTGTTTCATAGGTTGGGGGTTACATAGTCCAATCTCTATAGGTTAGGGGTGATATAGAATAAAGAAAAATGCAGCTGAGTTTAGCCGGGCGACGTGGATGCCAGCTCGGATGAAATCCAACATCCGATGAGCGCGGTGTCTTGCATGTCAGCTTTGGACAGTTTAGGCTACCCGTTTTCGTAGTCTGGGGGTTGAATTTTAGATTTACAGAAGAGTTGAGGGGTAATCTAGACTTTCCTTGTTCGATCGAGCAAGCTCAATTATTTGGTTTCTCCTATCATTTCGCTTCGAGCCCTCTGATCTCTGCACCTGTGGTGCCAATCCAAGACAGGATGGTGTGAGTGAGTGACTAGGCCCCTCCTGATCTCCAATCTTGATGCTTTGGTTTTCTTCCTAGTAGATATGGAGGCACCGCATATGATGAGTTCGTCATTGAGCGCCATGGGTCCCCTTCTTGGGAAGCTCCATACGCAGCTTTTCTCCCCGGAGCATGAGCTGCCTGGATCACTTAAGGACGGGATCCTGCATCTGAAACAAGATCTGGAAGAACTAAATAGCTTCATGGTGGATATGTCAGGGTTGGGACGCCCCAACGCCA
Source organism: Digitaria exilis (assembly GCA_015342445.1). Taxonomy (NCBI): domain Eukaryota; kingdom Viridiplantae; phylum Streptophyta; class Magnoliopsida; order Poales; family Poaceae; genus Digitaria; species Digitaria exilis. The sequence continues at coordinate 1,392,740 of JACEFO010002840.1, forward strand.
TGGTCAACCGCTGGATGACTGAGGTGCGCGAACTGTCCTACGACATGGAGGATTTCATTGACAGTGTGATTAGCTCCAGCATGATGGCTAGCCGCGAGAGGAACAAAGAGATCATCTCCATGGTGAAAAAATTCAGGAATCTCGTGAAGCAGGCCCGTGAACGGCATGAAAGGTACGAGCTTTCGCGTTGGCCATCCAATCCTTATCCTATCTGTATCAACAGTAGGGTCAATGGGACAGAGCTATTTGGTATCAGTGAATCGAAGGGGGAACTCGTCAGATGGCTCAAGCCGGTCTTCAGTAACGTCGATGAGGACAGAGGGCGGCTGAAAGTAGCATCCATTCTTGGACCTGCTGGTGTTGGTAAGAGTACGCTGGCCCAAGAAGTGTACCGTGAAATTGGGGCGCAGTTCGAACGCCGAGCCTTTGTGAGGGCGTCAAGGGTGCCTGATGCAAGGAGGCTTCTCCGGAGCATGATTTCTCAGGTCCGGCGCCACCAACGACCCCCTTGTGGTCTCCCCGTGCAAGAGCTCGTTGACAACCTCAGAACGCATCTTCAGCAGAAGAGGTATGCCTCAAACTCGATACGTTCAGATGTTTAGTGAATTGAGATGAATTTGTTTAGTGCCCCAGGGTCAATTGCTTCGTATTGATGTTCAAATAAAATCACTTCAAGGCAATTCGCTCTGGGTCACTAAACATTTATTTGATGAATTTAGGCATCAATAACAGGCTCTGGGTCACAAGACAGATTCATCTCTATTCACTAGACTTGTGTACAGAACTCCAAGTTTCAGATTCATTTTACTCTAGTAGTAATAGCAGCATAGGAAATTCTGGCAACAGAAAGATGAATACAAGGTGAAGAAAAAAAGAACATAGATCTGACTAATGATGTGAAACCTATGTTTTCTTCTAACAAACTGTGTGCATCAAAGGAAAATTTTAAAGCATCTTACAGTGCCCTGTGTTTTTGCCTAATTAGCATCAGAGCATACAAATTATGCATCCAAATTTATCAGGCCAAAAGGTAGCGATTCTGGTGAATAATGTATTACTAGAACAGAAGGGAACCAGTGCAAGCCACCATCTATATGTTTCATAGTTTTGCCCATGCTTCATTGTGGTATTTTTGTTCTTGTGTATATTGATCCTGCCCAAAATAACTCTTAGAATTGGATTGGTTGGCAGGTATTTCATTGTTATTGATGGTTTATGGGAAACGGCAACTTGGGATGTTATTAGGAATGCTTTTCCGGAGGGTACTCATTGTAGTAGAGTATTAATAACGACAGATATTGAGGAGGTTGCCCTGGAGTGCTGTGATTACCTATCGAATGCAAGTGTTAATTCAGCACCTGATGTCCAAGAAGGTATTTTTAAGGTGGAGCCGCTGAGCACAGAGGACTCCATGGAATTGTTCTACAACAGAGTGTTTGGCTCGAAGCCTGAATTCTCTGATCAACTGAAGAAATATTCAGAAGAAATTATAAGAAAATGCAGTGGTCTGCCACTAGCAACAATTATCATAGCTAGCGTGTTTGCAGGTCAAACAGACAACTCGGAGCTCTGGCACCATATTAAAGAATATTTATCTTCCAGAAATATTCTTTCTTCTGAAGACCTGCTAAAAGAAGTAATTGGCCTGAGCTATTACAGTCTTTCTCAACACTTGAAGACATGCCTACTATATTTTAGTTTGTATCCAGAAGGGTATACATTCTTGAAGAGTGATTTGGTGAAGCAGTGGACTGCCGAAGGTTTGATCAGTGAAGTGGCAGGTAAAGGTGCCAGCGAAATTGCAGAGTGCTATTTTGATGAGCTTGTCAGCAGGGGACTTGTACAGACTAATCATATCAATCTCGCAGATGAAGAAGTGATGTTCTATACAGTACACTCAACTATATTTGAAGTTATAAGGCACAGGTCCGTAGAAGAGAATTTCACCACGGTAATAGACTACTCTGAAACTATTCCAAAGCTATCTGCAAAGGTCCGTCGACTGTCTCTCGGCTTCAGCAATGCTAAATATGCAACCAAGCCCGAAGGTTTCACACCATTGCCAGTTCGATCACTCACCTTCTATGGGTTAGTTGAGTGTCTACCTTCCATTATGGAGTTTAAGCTACTTCGAGTTTTAATCTTTGAATTTTGGGGTGATCGAGAAGTGTTCGACCTAAGTGGAATTAACATACTGTTGCAGCTGAGGTACATTAAGATTACAACTGATAGCATTATAAAGCTACCGGTCAAGATGCAAGGACTCACATATTTGGAAACACTGGAAATATTTGCAAGAGTATTGACTGTCCCATTGGATATTGTTCTTCTTCCGAAACTGTTGCACCTCCGCCTTCTAGGTGATATAAAGCTGCCCAATTATGTTGGGCAACTGAGGTCCCTACGTGAATTGCAGTCTTTTGACCTGAGCAGCAACTCTGAAGACAATGTACTGAGCCTTGGTGAGATGACGAACCTGCATGACCTTCATATCACCTGTTCTACAGCAGTGCCTGACCGTCTAGAGAGAAACTTGATAGCTCTGGCCTCTTCGATTGGGAAACTTGACAACCTAAAATCTCTTACTCTTGCTCCAGGTGTTTCATGCAGAAGCATCATTTACACAGACTTCTCTAGTATAGTATCTGCTCCACCTGTTTCTCTTGAAAAACTCGAGTTGTTGCCGCCCATTTGCATCTTTTCAAGACTTCCTGAATGGATTGGACATCTCCAAAAGCTATGCATCCTGAAAATTGTTGTTAGGGAACTGAACATGGATGATGTTAACAGAATTTCTGGATTACAGGAGCTTACTCTTCTCTTGTTGTATGTCAGGCAACCAACTGCACAAAGCATTGTCTTCAACAGCGCATCATTCCCAACTCTAAAGTATCTCAAATTTAGATGTGGTGTTCTACGCCTTGCCTTTCAGGCCGGAGCAATTCCAAACCTTCGGAGGCTCAAACTAGAATTCAATGCCCACAGTGGAGAGCAGTACAGTGATATGATTTCCGGCATTGAGCACTTGTTAAAACTCCAAGAGATCGCTGTACGAATTGGGGCAGCTCCTGGTGCAGAGGACTCAGATAGGACAGCTGTGGAATCTATATTCCGGAACACCATTAGCAAGCATTCAAGGCATCTGAGCATCGGCATACGATGGGCTGACTCTGTTGACGAAGTGTACGTACCTATATTTTCCTAAAAAAACTCTAAAGTCTTACGAAAATAATACTTGCTGTTATTGCTTGTGGACAGGATCACAATACATGAAAATCAAACAAATAATATTGCAATTAAATAGTCATTGTCAACCAATGGTATTTGATTGTAACTCATATTGTGCGTAGGATTGTTAGAGTGTATATTCTGGCCCATATAGAGGCCCATGTATAACACTATTTACCCCCCTTCTAGGGTTGAAAGAATACAACAGAATATTCCTCTCTAGCATGGTATCAGACTAGGGTTTCCCTCCTCCCCTCTCTCCCTCCAATCCACACGTGCGTCACCAGCTGCAGCCGGCGCAGCCACTATAGCTGCTGGCCAGCAGTCGTCGCCGGCGCCTTCCCTCCCCTCATCCTCTTCCTCTGGTCCTGCGCCGCCACCACCTCCTGGCGCACATATGGATCCGCCGCTGCCGGCTACTGTTCACCCACCGCCGCCGCCGCCGTCCGCAGGTGACCACCAGGCGCCGCAGCAACCGCCGCCGTTGGTGGCCCCTTCCGTCTTCGGTCACCAGGCGCAGCAGCAGCCGCCGGCGCCAGCTGTCCTCCCTGCCGCTGGCCACCTCCTGTAGCCGCCGCCCCATCCTTCTCCTGGGGGCGCTGCTGGCACGGAGCAGCGGTCGCAGCCATCTCTGGCTTTCCCTGCCACTGCCGGTGGTAACCTCCAGCCACCACCGTTGACCTCCGCCGTCGCCGCCAGGTACTATGCTGAGCTCGAGGCACTCGCATGTCCTGTGGACCCCGTGGGCCTTGCAGCCCTTGCGGCCACCGCGGGCTCGGCAGGCTACGCGGCACAACACCGGTCCATCCTCGACAAGGGGAAGCACGTCTCCTCCGATGGTGCTGCTTCGTCTGACGCTGTCCTTGCCGCCGCCCTCCTTGCGGCCAAGTCCGAGGCCGCGGTGGCCCAGGAGCGAGTCCGGGCGGCCGCTGACGCTTGGGAGCGCGAGCGCTCTGGATCTGACGCCCTCGGTCGCAGGGTCGCCGAGGCCGAGCGCTACCTCCACGTCGCTACCCACCCGCAGCCTGTCGTCCACTACCCCGACTCCGGCGCGTCCACCTCCCACCAGGCTCGTCCCCCCGGCTCGGGGCCCCGGTACTCTGCGAGTGACCCGATGATCGCGCAACTCCACTTCCAGGCCATTGGGGTCCAGAACCTCCGAGCCGTGGTCACCGTTGTGCTCGAGGCCGGATCCTCCCTCTACAGCCGCTAGCAGGACCAGGTCCTCGCTCTCCGTCGTTACGCCCCTGACGACCACGTCGTCGACGACATTACCGATGCGGAGCAGGATACGGCCTGACAACTCCTCGACACCGTCGCCCTGTCCTGGATCTTTGGGACTGTGTCCCTGGAGATCCGGAAGAACATCAAGACTCCAGGTGGCACTGCCCGCCAAGCCTGGTTGGCGATCGAGCACTAGTTCCTCGGCAACGCCGATTCTCGTGCCCTTCAGCTCGATGCGGCCTTCCACCACCAGCAGCAGGGCGACCTCTCCATCGACGAGTACTGTCGCAAGATGAAGGCCATAGCTGACGACCTTCGGGACCTCGGTTTCCCGGTGGCTGATCACATGCTGTTGCTTAGTGTCTTGCGTGGTCTCAACCCCTCCTATGACTATCTGCGGACATGGATCACCCGCCAGAAGCCCTTCCCCACCTACCTGGAGGTCCGGGACGACCTGCTCCTCGAGGAGCTCACTCGGGGCCATCGGGACACTTCGTCATCCACGTCGACCGCCCTCGTTGCCGCTACCCCTGCCACCCCGACATCATCTGCCTCCTCCGCACCACTTTCCTCCCCGACACCGCCTGGCACCTCTCTTCTTGCCGCTCCTCCCTTGGGCCGAGCGGGGGTGGGGGCCGTGATGGTGGACGTCGCCGCCGGGGGAGTCGTGGTGGTGGCTCTGGTGGTGGCCGCCGGGGGACTCCGACTCAGGCACCCGGGCCTACTCTTGTTGGAGGCACTCCCTGGCCATCCTTCGACAACCCATGGTTAGGGCGCATCTCCATGTGGCCATTTCCGGGTTAGCTGGGGGCACCTCGTCCGCAGCACCAATCCGCGGCCATGATCGCCGGTCCTGCAAACCAGGCGTTGCTACCCTGGACCCCTTAGCCCACCTAGCCTCCGGTCTAGGCTGGGGGTTGGGACCAGGCGGCGCTGGCCCAGTCCTTCAGCACCATGGGGCTGACTCCACCGACTTCTGCTGAGTGGATCGCCGACTTTGGCACTTCGTACTACACCACGCCCAACCCTGGTATTCTTTCCACTGTCTATTCCCCACCTCCCTTCTTCTATCATGGTTGGCAGTGGCTCTTGTTTACCTGTCACCTCTGTGGGTTCTTCTCCTGGTCCTTTCCGTCTTTCCAGTGTCCTTGTTGCTCCATAGATGGTTCACAACCTTCTTTCCATTTGCCAATTTACTTCTGACAATTCTTGTTCCGTCGAATTTGATTCTTCTGGTCTTACTGTGAAGGATTTGGCTTCCCGACGCCCACTCCTCCGATGTGACAGCGTGGGTCCCCTCTACACCTTCCATCTTCCAGCTTCCGTCGCCCCAGCTTCGCCTCTTTATCCGTCTGCTGCTTTCGCCACCACCTCTACTTCCATGACCTGGCACCGCCGGCTCGGTCATCCCGGCCGCGACGTTTTGGCCTGTCTCAGCTGTAGTGCAAATCTCCCATGTACTAGGGCTCCTGATGAGCTTCTTTGTCATGCGTGCCAATTAGGTCGTCATGTTAGAATACCTTTCTTCTTCGCATGCGAGTCATGCTTTTGATCTTGTTCACTATGATTTGTGGACATCTCCTGTATTGAGCATCTCTGGTTATAAATATTATCTTGTGATAGTTGATTTTTCTCACTATTCCTGGACTTTCCCTCTGCGTACGAAGTCTGAGGCATTCACCACTCTCCTCCACTTCTTTGCTTGGGTTTCCACCCAGTTCGGCCGGACTGTCAAGGCTGCTCTGTGTGACAACGGTTTGCTACGTTCTTGCTCTCCCTAGGGTTTACTGAGTGCAAATCGGACACTTCTCTGTTCGTCTACCGTCGAAGCACTGAGACTGCATATCTGCTGCTATACGTTGATGACATCATTCTCACTGCCTCCAGTCAGATTTTACTTCAACGCATCATACATTCATTGCAGCAGGAGTTTGCCATGAAGGATCTGGGTGTCCACCACTTCTTGGGTATCAGTGTTGAGCCTCACCCTTCAGGCCTCTTTCTCCACCAGCGGCAGTACGCGCTTGATATTCTGGAGCGGGCAGGGATGACCAACTGAAAGCCGTGCTCGACTCATGTTGACACTCAGGCCAAGCACTCTTCGGACATGGGTGATCCTGTGGCTGACCTGACTGCCTATCGAAGCCTTGCCGGTGCCTTGCAATATCTCACTTTCGCCCGGCCGGACATCACATATGCTATCCAGCAGGTCTGCCTTCATATGCACGACCCCCGGGAGTCGCATCTTGCTGCTCTGAAGCGTCTCCTCCACTACGTCTGTGACACTGTTGACTACGGTCTGGTTCTTCACCGATCTCCCTCCCAGAGCTCGTGGTCTACACCGACGCTGACTAGGCAGGCTGTCCTGACACTCGACGATCCACCTCTGGGTATGCCCGTTTGAGTGCAGAGGCGGAGTACCGCACCGTGGCAAACGGCGTGTCCGAGGCGTCCTGACTTCGACAGCTCTTGGTGGAGCTTTACAGCCCGCTCCTCAAGAGCACCCTCGTCTACTGCGACAACGTCAGTGCAGTGTACCTCTCCACCAACCTCGTTCAGCACCAGCGGACGGAGCACATGGAGATCGACCTGCACTTTGTTTGTGATCGCGTCGCCGTCGTCCATGTTTGGGTTCTTAATGTCCCGACCACCTCCCAGTTTGCGGACATCTTCACCAAGGATCTACCCTCGACGTTCTCGGAGTTTCGTTCCAGTCTCAACATTGCTAGTGGCTAGTTGTGACTGCGTGGGTGTGTGTGCCATTTCTTTGTATGTATTCTGTTTCCAATCTTGAATTCCGCTGCCCCAGTAGTTCAGACTCCGGGAGGGGGGGGGTGTAGAGTGTATATTCTGGCCCATATAGAGGCGCATGTATAGCACTATTTACCCACCCTTCTAGGGTTGGAAGAATGCAGCAGAATATTTCTCTCTAGCAAGGATTATAACTTGTAATGACTGCAGTCACGTTTTGTAGAACTAACCATAACAGTGAGCATTTCATAGCGATAGTAATTGTAACTCGTACTTACTGCAATTGTTCTCCTTTCTATTTTAACTGGAAGTGAAATTCCCATTTATAATTGGTGACTAAGCAAATATGGGAATTTCCAGTTATTTTACTACAACTATAACTACTCCCCGTTTTTTATCTGCGTCCAAGGAAATAAAACTTGTCCACGAATGGTTTGTGTATCCCTGGTTGGAGCAGTTTGCTCCTCGGGCCGATCGCGTGAGCTGCGCGCACACGCCATCCGCTTTCAATGCAACGCCAAGCGGCTGACCCATTCGCTTCATGCTCCCGTTCACTCATACTACATCGATGCACATGTTTTTCATGGAGTGCTCGCTGGAACGGGCGGGGAAGTAACTCTCATCCTGCCTCCTTAGCTTCTCCGTGGTCTTTGCGTTTGCGATTTAGACGCAGATAATAAACGGACGGAGGGAGTATAAGGTAATTATGAGTTATGACTTATGGCCGATAACTACGAGGACTCTATAACTTAAGGTAATTGTGAGTGAAAGCGTATATGGCGGAATAATTTGATTGATTAGAGAGGCAAAGCTCGGTTACATATATAGGCAAGGAGGTCCAAGGGTTTGGTTTATGGAACAGCACGAACCGGAGGAGATCCTTGCCTAATCTAAACCATCCATATATAATACCCAGGATGGGGAGGCGCACGGCCAGAAAGGCCTGTGCGGCAGCTACTCCCAAAGGACCATTGGGGAAGTCCAATAATCACACGCTACTTATGGCTGATAACTATCAGGCCATTATTTCTTATGACTTACGGCCGATAACTACTAGGTTCGGACAGAATTTCTAGAATTTTTCTCCTTTCTATTTTTGACATATTAAGTGAGAATTTCGATCTGTCCAAGACCAAGAGAACAGATTCTTTTAGTTTTAGGCTTTATTTATATTAAAAAACACTATTATCAATTACTAGCCAAAGTCATAATTCAGATTTGCTTAGTCAACAACTCGGAACAGAAATAGATGGTGTATAGTTGCATACTTGCATTATGACACATATAGTTAACCATGCATGTCTATACAAGTGTGAGGCAAATCAATATTAAAAATAGATCTAATAATAGATTTGCGCACAAATCTAGATTATAGTATATGTTTCAATTCAAATACTGAAGTAGTCAATAGACACCATATGACTATCTCGACTTGTTTTAACTGAATGATTGTTTATTTTCTCAGGGTTCCCCAATTTCCTGATCCGGCAGCAAGCTCATCCCGTTTAGGTACTTCTATTTCATTCCACATAAAATCTAACATATCTATTAGTGGGAAAATTTAATTGACAGACCAGGTAAGTATTAGAAATTAACCAGTTGTTAAACAACAACTAGCCCAATGGGCGACACAATCAAGGTTTACTTTATAAAAAAAAAACCTGGTGGTCGCCGAGAAACATATTTATCGGTTTTCTCGAAATTTCTCGTATTTGATGTTTTATTTTCGTGAAAAATTTAGGGAAAAAACTCTTAGTTTGTACACGAAATGAACCTAGATACATAATGATGCATAGAAATAGTGTTATTGGGAGTCGGGAGATAGTTTTTTTGGGCCGGGCTTCTTTGGTTTGGACATAAATTCAAAAGAATCGAAAATTTCGAGAAAAAACAAAAAATTGGGCTCAACCGAGAAACGTGTTTCTCGGATTTCTCGTTTTTTGCGCCGGGAATTTTTTCCTTGGACACAATTGTGCTCTAGATTTTAAAATATATATTTTAGAATTGTATGTCTATGATTAAAAACAAAGATGTATTTACGTTTACAGTTATGCCTATGTTTTCGACACTTATGTATGTTCTTTATTATATTTTTGGTGGCCCTAAAACACTTTATTATGGCCAAGTTGATGAAGCCCTAAGATGTTGTCTTGTGCACATTTAAAAAAATATAGTAGGATTTTGCATAATATTTGATTTTACATCCATATACAATTTACTAAATGACAAACACAAATTTAAACAATATGCACTTCCCCCAATGGAAGGAATGATGTCCAAATTTTGTTGTGGGTGGTGCATACATGGTCCACTCCAGTTATGTGTGCAGCTAATTGTTATTCACAATCTATGATTTTATCTAAAGAAGAAATAAAATTTCCTATTATGTTTCTATTTATTTTTGCAGATGACCTACTGCATAAGCCTTCTACTATGGCTGATGTGACCAGTCAATCAAATGAGATAGAGCCGGTGGCTGAGTTTGAGATAGCGTCCCTTCATGAGACAAGAAGTGATCCAAACATACAAATAGACCAGGTACTTTTGACAAGCCATAGAAGTTACATTGAACACAAGCTTGTGGTGGTGGACTTCCGTTTGTGGGTACGTGTCCACCGGGATAGACGTGCCAAGATGGCAAGAACATAGTGGTGGAAGCTTGGAGAAGCAGCGCAAACTTTTAAGGAGAGGATGGTAGAGGAGGGGCCCTGCGACGAAGGAGAAGATATAGATGACATGTGGCTAAAGATGGCAACATGTGTTCGGAAGGTGACTACAGAAGTCTTTGGTGTGAGTAGGGGAGGCAAACAGGAAGGGAAAGATACCTGTGGTGGAACGATGAGGTGCAAAGGGCTACTAAGGAGGAGTGGTTCAAACGTCTCCACCTTGACAAGAGTGCAGCCAACATCGAGTCTATAAGGTAGAGAAGAGGGCCGCAAAGCGAGCTGTGAGCAGGGTTTTTTTTACCGATCCGGTAGCGGCTATCGCCGGCCACCGGTAGCGGTTAGACAAACCGGTTTGACCGGTTACCGCTAGAAACCGAACAAATTTAAATTCCAAATTCAAATTGCTAGTGTAATCGGTTCGAAACGATTAGCCGACCGGTTTGGGCGGTAAGCCGGGAGGTTTGAAAAAAATAACCACAGATGCATACAAATATCCATACACAGAATTGTACATTGGCCTTGTATTTACCATAAAAAATACCAAATGAGCAAATATTTGTATATTTGTCTTATACAAATGACTACTTTTTTCTTTTTTGTTTTTTTATTTAACTTGTATTTGCCGCAAAAAAATACTTGAGTGCTGCTGCTGCTGCTGCCGTGCTTGGCAGTGAGCACTTGAGGATGCTGACTATGCATACATATTACTCGCTCCGTTCCAAAGTATTGGATCTTAGATATACATATTAAAAGTTATGTATCTAAAAATGCCAAACCGACCTACCATTTGGAACGGAGGGAGTAGGAAACACTATGCCTAGATACATATTAAAAGTTATGAATCTAAAAATGCCAAACCGACCGACAATTTGAAAAGGAGGGAGTAGGAAACACTTTGAATATAAAAATGCCAATAGCTCGTACAGTCCTACTAGGACCAATTTTTTAACTACACTGATAGTTCCTCGTTGCTTTTTTGAGTGACTGACGCATTTTTCATGTAGCCGGCAATATATACTGCAATTTGTACACTACTGCAAAAATGTTTTGTTCAAGTGCCCCGGTTTTTGCTTGATGGTATTGGTTAACATGTTCTGGGCCTTCACATATATTTCTCATTGCCAGCCAATAGCAACAAGCACATTTCCTCGCCAAACACCTCCAGAAGCATCTGAGTCCGTCGCTCATAACTTGCTGGTGGGAAAGTCACCAGCCAGGAAACCCTCCAAGAGCAGCAGCCAGATCGCCAGAAGTATCAAACGAGGTACGTACACTCTTGTTGGTAAAAAAATTGTATTTCCTGCTTAGATCATTTTTTTGACAAATAGATATCATCTGAGTTCTACAAACATAATGCTTTTCACCAAATATCTTATTGGGAACACATATAATGGGCAAAGGCCACTGTGCTGGTCACATTCCTGGTAGCTTTTTTTGGTTGAAGCTTGTCGCGGCATTTTTTTTTTCCATGATAAATAAACAACACTAAGATACATCCAGTCCTCCCACCGCTTGCTGCCTAACACGGATCTCTTTCTGTGCGTTCAGCGCCTTTGCTTCGAAGGTTCTTCAATTTCTTTCTTTCCATATGTTCCACGATGCATACATGAGCAATGCTGCAACATTCCTTCTCTGTTCGTTGGGGAATGGACCAAGAGAATTCTGCCACCAGCCCTCAAATTGTCATCCCAGCATCTGGTACTTGAATTAATCCTGCTGACCACGAATTCATGTGCACCCAAACCTCCCTTGCAAAAACACAATGCAGGCACAGATGAACTGCCGTTTCCTGCTCCTGATCACATAGGGAACAGACCAGTTGTTTAAAAGGCAAAGAGCCATGCGAAGAACTTGTGAATTGTGCCAGATAAGCTGACGCTGATGTGTATGCATCATCAGCAGTCCATCTCCATGTGATTGCATCAGGCCACTGAGCAAATGGAATGTTCTGAACCCGATCCCGCAACACAACAAATTCTGCCATCTCATCAACTGTGGTCATTAGCCATAATTCCCGTGTCCAACTGTGATTGTTTAATTTCTCTTTCACCTTTCTGTTCTCGCGCCAGCCAACTTGAAGGGCCTCAGCTTGATGTCCATGTGGCTTGTTGCGGCTTGTGGGCTTGGCTTCGGTGTTCCTCTATGGCCTAGCGAGTCCGCTCAGCGGAGGTTCATGTGCGATCGCACACGTGGGGGCAGAGCGTGGTTATTTTCCAATTTTGGATCTAACCAACGTGCAAGCTTGTGTTTTTTTTCTCGGTGGTACACGGTTTCAGACCCAGCGCCAAGTTTTAAGCAGATTCTGATTTTGACATACCATGGTAACAATATTTTGCTATAGTAATATATAAATATAGGTATAATAAAGATAAAGATTTAATAACCCTAGTTTATCTATTGAATTCTTTGCTAATGGTCCACATTTTTTTTCAGAAACGGCTTGCTGCTTTATGTTTGGGAAGAAAGCAAAACAAGCTATTGAACGCAATGATGATGGTTAACAAATTTTCTCATGGCTATACATACATTTGATCTTGATGTGATTTTCCATTCTTACATGAGCACGCTTTGTTGTTCCAGATGTACATACCGTCAGAGTATTTTCTTTCAGTGAGTTGAGAGAAGCTACAGACGGTTTCAGTGTCGCAAGTAAACTTGGGGAGGGTGGTTTCGGTTCTGTCTTTCGGGTAAGTATGCAAGAACATTTTTCATCACGTTATCAGTGTTTTGTGCAGACAATATGAAAATCATTGGCTTAAATTTTTAATTTTCATTGATCAGGGAGTGCTTAAGGATAGGACAGTAGTTGCAGTGAAAGTTCTACCTGCTACTTCAAGGCTAGGTACCCGGGAGTTTTTGGCTGAACTTGTAGCAATAAGTGACGTCAAGCATAAAAATTTGGCCACTCTTATTGGTTGCTGCGCAGAAGGCTCTCACAGAATCCTTGTTTACAGTTACCTTGAGAACAACAGTCTTGCGGGGACATTGCTAGGTGACAAATTGTTCTGCCTAACGCCTGTGCTGATTGTTAATATCTTTGTAAATTTCATACTTACAGATGTTTTAGCTATGCCATTTCAGGAAGCAGAAATAGTAACATTCGGTTCAACTGGTGTGCTCGTGTCAAAATTGCTGTGGGCGTTGCACGTGGACTTGCCTTTCTCCATGAGGAAATCAAACCTCCCATTATCCACCGGGACATAAAGGCGAGCAACATTCTTCTTGACCAGGATCTCACCCCAAAAATTTCTGATTTTGGGTTGGTGAGGCTCCTGCCACCCAATGCAACTCATGTGAGCACCCGAGTTGCAGGCACATTGTAAGCATACCCGTAAATCCTGGTTGTGAAGTTTCTTTCACGTAACTTGCTGTAGTTCTTACTTCTACTTCCATTTGCGTTTAGGGGGTACCTGGCTCCTGAATATGCAATCCGAGGTCAGGTGACAAAGAAGTCCGACATCTATAGTTATGGGGTTCTCCTTTTAGAAATTGTTAGTGGCAGATGCAACACCAACACAAGATTACCATCTGAAGATCAATTCCTCCTGGAGAAGGTAAGCCCTTCTTGCTACATATCCAATAAGTACCCTACGAGTAGCAGCTTTTGGCAATTTTGCCTTGTGGCATAAAATTGGTCTATCCTGAATCAATGTGCAATAAATATCACTGAACTTGACAAACATACTGCTGCTCTTATAGACATGGGGACTCTACGAGGAAGAACGTTTGAAAGAGATAATTGATATCGACATCGGTGATGACTTGGATGTTGAGGAGGCATGTCGATTCTTGAAGATTGGCCTGCTATGCACACAGGACGCGATGGCGCGTCGTCCTAACATGACAAATGTCGTCCAAATGCTCACAGGGGAGAAAAGAATCTCTACAGACAAGATCACTAGGCCGGCCATGATCACCGATTTTGCAGATCTCAAGGTCAGGAACAAGGAGCAAAGATCAAACGCGCGCACACCCATGACGAAATCGTTCACTACATCAGAACCATTTTCATCGTCAGAGACGCCCACACAATTATCCATGTGAAACTGTGGGTGTTAGAAAAGTCATTAATCCCCCCCCCCCGTTTGTATATTGTGTGAACTGTGGTAGATAGGCCGGGCTACATGCCATTTTTGAAGAGTTTCTTGTTTTATTTGTTACGAGGAAAGATCTCATAGTTTATTGCTTCTTTGTTTGCTGTAAATATCTGGAAACGACGATCACAAGTTTGGTGGAATGAATGATGCAGCTTCATTTCTTGATGGCCCCAAAGAATATCTTTGCATTAACTTTTGAATAGTTTTTAAGGAAATAACTTTTAAATACTTGGTCAACCGCTGATCAACATTTTTAATCTCGCTAAAGATTGCTAAAATTTTAGTCGTAAAGGTGTAGCTGACGTTGACAGTACATCACGCTGACGTAGGTAGGAAAGCACGTCCAAGTGTCGCACATCTACCAGGTACATTGCAGTGAAGGTTAAGTGGGCTCCGAGATTTTGCACGGATGACAAACGTGTCACCGTCGTCATCGATATTCGCCAAGAGCATGGCGAAATTTGCCCGGCATGAACACGTCAAACATGTATAGGCTTGTCTGAATCGATGCCATGTCCTTCAACCCTTTTAAAGTGAGAATGATCCTATGCATTATTCAGAGATCACATATTCGCATTCTATGAAATAGGATACATCAAAGTTCTGAATGGCTTCCAGAAATGTCTGATCTGACTGCAAGATTTCTGAACAACAGTACGGAGGTACGCCACATAGAAAATCGAGGTATGGGATTTTCTGACAATGGACAAACAAACTTGGCCACAAGGAGGATGAAGAACGAATACTGCATAATTCATACTGTTTCTCTAAAAAACTAATTCATACTGGTTACTGGACAAGAACAAAGAATTCTGAACGACTTTAACGGAAAAAAGAGGTTCCAGGTAAACTGAACTGAATGCTCTATGCTCTCCTGCCAAACATTCAATCAATCGAGACCTCCGCGAAAAAGGAGTGTGTCATTTCTGAATTACAAAGTCATTATAAAGGAGCTAAGAGCATATCCCAAATCCTAATTTACAAGCCCACATGTAAAATTTAAGGGTCCAAATTTGCATCCAACTCTAGTGGGGCATGCATCCATACACTAGTGAGACATGAAAAATGGTGGGATCCATGGGTTGAGAAGGAGGATGATGGTTTGAGAGGGATGATGAGAGACTCCCAAATCTAGAGGCTTGGAGGGAAATTTGGAGGGTATGTAAAATAGGAGGGAGTTTAGAAGCCCCACTGGAGAATGATTTGGGAGCCCAAATTTACAGGCCTCACTAGAGATGCTCTTAGGAGCCTCACTAGAGAATGTTTTTTTTTGCTTTGGCTCCTAAAATTTAAAGTAGAAGCTCATTTAGGAACTCCCACTGGAGATGCTCTAAAGGTCAACAAGAAATGGTTAGCTTGCTAAACCAGCAGCATATACTGAAGAGAAGGCAACTCAGCACCCCATTTGTAAACGAAGACACCGGGACGCTCCTTGACTGCGAGCACCTCCCAGTCAGCACCATCTTCCCCACCTTCCGAGCACCAGGAATGAAGCAATATTACCTCACCACGGGGCCCTCTGTGACCGCCAATTACCAGCAATCTGTCACCACAAGCCTTGAAAGCCCAGGCCCAAACCATTGGATGAGTCAGCTCTAACAGGCAATGGCTTCAGTATGTTCCAGGTGTTATTTGCCTTGTGATACTTCTTGACCACATTTGTAGACTGATCAGCGGCATAGAGCTGGTTATTCACGACCGCAACAAGAGGAGGTGATTGAGATGCACTGGTTCCACCAGGGTACATATAAAGTATTCTTCTCCAGGTCCTTGTTTCAAGGTTATATTCCTCTCTACAAGTCAATGAATCCCTCTGACTCGATACACCCCCAATGACGTAGAACTTGCCGTCCATGAAGATGTAAAGTTTGAGGGAACGTGGTTGCCTATCTTGGTTAGCCACAGCTGCATGTTATATAGTGCCAATAGGCTAAGGATTACAACCTAGATTTGTTAGGTGGTTACTCGGTTAGTTTGTTGTACAAGATTCCTATGTTATCAATCTATCTTCTAGAACAATCCTAACCGAGCACCCCATGTCTAGATTTACATTATCATAATCTTAACTAACTCTAACAGCCCATCTCAATCTAAACTATCCTTGCTATGAAGATTTAGATTGCTTCGAAAGAGTTCAAACTTGCGTACAGGAAGTGCCTTTGTAAATCCATCTGCTAGTTGATCCCCAGAAGATATTAGTCTTATTTGCAGCTGCTTACTTGTAACCCTTTCTCGGACAAAGTGGAAATCTATCTCAATATGTTTTGCTCTTGCATGAAACACCGGATTAGCCGCCAAATAAGTTGCTCCTCAATTATCACACCACAGACGAGGTGGTTGACGAGAACAAACACCAAGTTCCTTTAACAAGAACTCTAACCAAATTACTTCAGCTGTGGTGTTGGCCATGGATTTGTATTCAGCTTCAGTGCTTGAACGAGACACAATAGGTTGCTTTCTGGCACTCCAAGAAATAAGATTAGAACCAAAAAGCACAGCAAAACCTCCTGTAGATCTTCTATCATCTATACTTCAGTCAGCATCCGAAAAAGCACTGATCAAGACAGAGCCAGACTTTCGTATTTTCAAGCCAAGGCCAAGCGTATGTTTAACATACCTCAAAATTCTTTTAACTGCTATCCAATGAGCTGTAGTTGGAGCATGAAGATAGTGACAAACCTTGTTCACTGAAAAGGCTAAATCCGGCCTTGTTAATGTGAGATATTGCAAGGCTTCTACTATACTTCTGTACCTTGTATTGTCTTCAACACTAAGAGATGTTCCTTCATAACACGACAACTTTTCAGTTGCCGAGAGGGGTGTAGTTACCGGTTTGCACTTGGTCATACCACTCGAGACAGAATGTCCTTTGCATATTTTTCCTGAGACGGATCTAGTCCATCTTTGTCACGACTTACTTCAACACCAAGAAAATAGTGCAAATCACCAAGATCCTTTAGTGCAAAGTCTTTCTTGAGATCTTGAAGTAGAGCTGCAACTGCATCTTGAGAGGAGCTAGTAACAATTATATCATCAACATATATCAACATAAAAATTGTAATGTTTCCTTTCATATATATTAAAAGTGAGGTATCCGACTTTGAAGCTTTAAACCCAAGATCAAGAAGGTTAGAACTCAACTTAGAGTACCAAGCTCGTGGCGCTTGTTTCAGACCATAAATAGCCTTATCAAGTCTACATACGAGATGAGGTGAATCTTTACTCTCAAACCCCGGTGGTTGCTTCATATATACCTCTTCTTCCAGAATACCATGAAGAAACGCGTTCTTCACATCAAATTGTCATAAGCACCATCCCCTAGAGAATGCAACTGACAGTACAAGTCTAAAAGTAGTAATTTTCACAACAGGACTAAAGGTGTCCTCATAGTCAATACCATAACGTTGTTTAAAACCTTTCGCTACTAACCGAGCTTTGTACCTGTCAATTGTTCCATCCGCCTTCCTTTTAATCTTGAACACCCATTTGCAATCAATAAGATTTTTACCTTCTTGTTTAGACACAAGATGCCACGTCTGATTTATTATCAAGGCACCATACTCATCTTCCATGGCCTGTCTCCAGTTTGGATCTCCAAGTGCTTCTTGTATATTTTCAGGTTCACCTGTGCTGCAAAAATTTCCATACCGAATTATGCCTTCATGGAGACGGCACAACAGCCACACCAGATCTGGATGATGGTATAGATGATCCCGGTGCAGCTGTCGAAGGCGCCCCCACCGTAGCAGCCGCATCCGGGACAGGTGGCGCAGCCAGGAGAGGAAGACGACGCTGGTACTGGTGGTGTCGCAACAGCAGGCGGATCAGGCGAATCTGCCCCCCCCCCCACGCGGCGGCGCCGGATTGGCTCCAGCTAGGTGGGAGGCAGCAGGCGGATCGCCCACGGGATCGCTGCCAGATGCGGCAGGCAAATCCTCCCCGGGTACGGCACCGGGATTGTCTGTGGCTAGCGGATCTGTAGGATGCAGCATACTGAAGGGCAACGCTGCTGCCGGTGTTGCCAGGGCTCCGTCCAAAATTTCCTACGCAACTACAACTTCAACAGGAGAATTAGTAGCCATTGGATTAGTACAACTTACATCCCCTGTGAAGATGGAAGAGTCGGGCAAAAGCAAGAGTTCCTTGCGTAGGAGTGCGCCGGCATTTGGGTGGAGCTCAGAAAAGGAAAAGACGGACTCGTCAAATATAACATCCCTGGAAATATATACTCTACCCGTAGTAGGCTCAAGGCACTTATACCCCTTGTGTTTAGTACTGTAGCCAAGAAATACACAACGGATGGATCTAAAACCGAGCTTTCGAGAATTATAGGGCCTAAGATTAGGCCAAACCTCACAGCCAAAAGTCCGTAGGAACATATAGTCCGGTTTGGATTGAAACAGACGCTCAACAGGTGTAGCATAATTAATGACACGACTGGGAAGAAGATTAATCAGGTAGGCGGCGGTTAAGAAGGCTTCATCCCAGAATTTGAGTGGCATGGAGGCATTTGCAAGGAGTGCAAGTCCCATCTCAACTATGTGATGGTGCTTTCTTTCGGCGGCTCCATTCTGTTGATGGGCATGAGGATAAGATACTCTATGAGAGATTCCTATCCTTTGAAAGAAAGAATCAAGAGCTTGATACTCCCCGCCCCAATCAGTTTGCATAGAAAGAATTTTCTTGTTAAACTTCCTTTCTACTAGATTTTGAAAGTCATGAAAGACTTGAAACACATCAGATTTCTTTTTCAAAAGATAAACCCACGTGTACTTGCTATAACCATCAATAAAACTCACATAGTATGTGTGCCGACCAACAGATACCGGCGCTAGCCCGAAAACATCGCAATAAACCAAATCCAGGGGACTAGTGGAAATTTTATGCGATGAGAAATAAGGAAGTTGATGGCTCTTGTCCATTTGACAAGCATCACACACTGACTCATGACTTGTATCACTAATGAAAGGAAGATTATTATCTCTAAGGACTCGACTAACAATGGGGAAAGCTGGATGACCCAAACGACTATGCCATCGCGATGAGGATGGTTTATTGACACCATAGACTTGCTTCTGCGCACCCCCTTATGTTGCATCCACCGTGAGAGGATACAAGCCACCTTTGCATCTACCCTGATGGAGAACTCTTTTCGTTGCTTGATCCTTGATAAGAAAGAAGGTAGGATGAAATTCAAGGAAGATATCATTGTCAGAGGTTAAGCGATGAACTGAAACAAGACTTTTATTTGCACTTGGCACATGGAGTATATTTTCAAGATGTAAAGGACGAACAGGGGTATGTAAAGGTGCTTGTTTCAAGCCATAGAGAGCTTTATCTAACTTGCAAACATACGCAGGAAAAGATTTGTCCTCATACCCAGGTGGTTGTTTCATATAGACATCTTCCTCAAGAATTCCATGAAGAAAAGCATTTTGAACATCTAATTGTCTAAGAACCCAACCCCTCGATACTCCTATAGAGAGAACAATCCTGCTAGTTGTCGTCTTAACTACTGGGCTAAAAGTATCCTCATAATCAATGCCATATCTTTGCTTGAAGCCTTTAGCCACCAAGCGAGCCTTGTACCTATCTAGGCTCCCATCTTGCTTTCTTTTTATTTTATAAACCCATTTGCAATCAATAATATTGATGCCTTTCTAAGGTGGAACAAGATGACAGGTGTTGTTTATTTGCAAGGCTAGATACTCGGTATCCATAGCATTTTTCCAATTAATATCCCCTAATGCTTCTTCAAAATTTTGAGGTTCGCCAGTATGTGTGAGAAAACCATACTTGATAGTACCATCTGTATACATTTTTTCTTTTTGAATACCATGTTGCGAACGTGTTGTAGTACGTTGAGAAGGAGGAACCTCAGTATCAACTGCAGGAGATCCAGGCACCACAGAAGATCCTCCTGTCTCTGGCAATGAGGGAGATCCTGCCTCCCGTGGTGTCGTTGCATCAACCCCCGGTGGTGAATAGGAATGCAACACGTGGTCTTCTGTCGGTGGAGATGCTGCTGGTGGAGCACACATGCGGGCACATCTATCGCTGGCACCTGTCCTGCCAAATCCGATCCCGAGGCCAATCCTGTCACACCTGGTGCAGGTAAATCTGCTTCGGTTCTCGTGTTTATCTCCGCCGGCGCAGCATCCATATTTGATGCTGTTGTGTCCTGAAAATCGCCATTTTCTTCACCCAAATCATTAGCATCAATAGGAGAATTAGCCACATTATCATTAGGTCGATAAACCCCATCCCCAAAGGTATTAGGATTAACAAGTTATGATGGTAAAAGGTTAATCTCATCACGAAGACGCCAGCCAGCATTTTCATGAAGAGAAGCAAAAGGGAAAATATCTTCATAAAAAAACCACATATCGTGACGCATAAACACGATCAGAAGAGGGATCTAAACATTTGAACCCTTTGTGAAGAGGACTGTATCCTAAGAAGGTACATTTTGTGGATCGAAATTGGAGTTTATGAGAATTAAAGGGTCTCAAATTAGGCCAAGATGCACATCCAAAAATGTGTAGACAGGAATAATCTGGTTTTTCATGATACAGATACTCTAGTGGTGTTTTATATTGTAAGACGACTAGGAGTTCTGTTAATAAGATATACTGCCGATATAAAGGCATCTTCTCAATACTTTAGGGGCATGGATGTTTGTGAAAACAAAAGTATAAATACGAAGACAAGAAAAATAAAAAATATACACGGGACACATGCACATATTGGTGAGAACATATATTTCATGAATCTTGATCTTTTACAAAATCTATGAATAAATGACTCGCGACTTGTCTTCTGCGTCAATGCTTAAGGAGAGGTCTGACTTGAAGAGATTACGTAGTTCGCTGATTCCCGGGGCCTGTCGAGCGCAACCGGTTAATTACATCCGCAGGATGAGCCTACAGAAAACCTCCGATTAAGCTGCGCTCTTGTGGTCACGTCGAATTCATCTGCTCGTCATCCATATATAATATATGGATTAGGGTGGAAACATGTGATGCGAGTAACTTTGTTTCGCCAAGACCCGGCCATAGTAGCACCATCGCCATGTCGGTGGTAAACGGAGAAGGTATTAGTGAAGGAGTGACTTTGGCCTTGTCAGTGCCCAGTCATATAGCCCAGCTTCATCAAACAAGAACATATAGAAGTTGCCTTTGCCTCGCCGGTGCCCGGCAACATAGTATATATCCGAACCCATTACTTGGGACATGTCGATGGAGTCGTGACCTCGCCTTGTCGGCACTCGGTCGGCACTAGACATGAAGTATTTAGGAAATAATTTACCACAATAGTGGTGTAGGAAAAACAATGAGAGCAAATGCTCCCTCATTTCTGAGTCATGAGGGACTTAAATTATCGGCCTTCCGGTGAGCTTTTGGTTAGATTAAGTGATAGCCAATCATAGACTGTAGTCATCTTTGTTCATGGAATAGCTGTCTCGATTTGGGGACACTGTCGCTATGAACGTAGCCGTATCGACCCAAGGACACTGTCGCTATGTGATAGATATATGTAGCCGTCTCTACTTGGGGACACTGTCGCTACGATTGTAGCCGTCTCAACCTAAGGACACGATAGATATATATAGCCGTCTCTACTTGGGGACACTATCGCTACGATTGTAGCCGTCTCAACCCAAGGATATTGTCGCTATGTGATTTGATCATCGAGCATTTGATCTCCAAACCTCTCGGTAAAGAACTTGGTTAAGTTTTTAATGTATCTCACCGTGAACGGCTGCGGGGAAAAAACGCAGCAGGCTTCACGAAGAACGGAACCATGAGTCATTGAGGTCTCGGCTTTTGCTGGCTGCGCTGCATATCTTTTGATCACGCCACCGGCTTGCTGCCATGCTTCTCGTCTCGGCATGGTGGGGAGCAGATGCTCCTGCCTTCTCGGCGGCGGCGAGGTGTCTCCTATATTTTTTTTCCTCCTTCCCCGTACAGCACAGCAGGGGTTGCATCGCTTTATATAGGCCGGGGGCTGCAGGGTCTTAACCTTGGTCAAGTAAAATCCCTACGCTGCCGCTGAGCACTAACAGATTGATCGTATCCCTTTAACAGTGCATGCTTATCTCTAAATGACGTAGATATTTTCTCATCAGTACTTGATCCATGAACGATAGCAGGTGGGCTGCTTTGTGCATGGGCCATGCGTTAATCAATTGGTGTTCGCGGAAGCCTCCCAAGGTGTCTCATAACCATATTCAAATGGGGCCTATGTGTCATAGCCTCAGCCATGACTAATGAATATCATATATAATTATTTTACTATCTCTGATTATATTTTGGTAAAAATAATTATCAAACAATGGAAGCATGAGCAAGAAGGGAAAGTCCAACTTCAATAATATGCCGATGCTTTCTCTCAGCAGATCCATTCTACTGGTGAGTATGTGGGCAAGACACGTGATGTGCAATACCAATTTTGTTAAAGAAGGAGTGAAGGCTTTGATATTCACCTCCCCAATCAGTCTACATGGTAATTATATTCTTGTTGAATTGGCATTCAACAAGATTTCTGAATTCATGAATTTTTTGGAAAACTTTAGATTTAAACTTTAAAATATAGATCCATGTGAACTTGCTATGATCATCAATGAAACTAACATAATATTTGCCTCCTGTGGAGGTGGCGTTGGGCCCCACACATCGGAATGAACAAGCTCAAAAGGATGAGATGACACACTTTGAGATCAGGTAATTGATGGCTCTTGGCTCTTTGACATGCATCACAAACTAAAGGATTTAGGCCCCTAGCATTGCGTTATAGTGAGTTTTGGTGATTAATGACAACCAGATGTGCGGAACTAACTATTTCCATGAGATTGTGTGGTGGGTTGAGTTCCGACATAAAGATGAAGAGGTTGATACTTCATTGGTTGAGGATCTACAATTTGAGAATGTGAATGAAGTAAACATCATGAGTTGATGAAGATCAAAAGGAAGAATATCATAATATGATGATCAACAACATCAAGACGAAGAACTTGAGATGTTGATGATAAATAACCATGAAAGAATATGTTGAGTTGATGATCAACATGGTGATCAAAATGAGAAAGTGAATATATTGATGATGCGTGATATAAAGTGGTTTTGTATGGCAAGATGGTGAAGGGTAAGCAAGGCTCGGCTGCGATGGACTGTGCAAGGGTGAAGGGTAAGCAAAGGGCTTGACGCCGATGGACCAAGGCAATGGAGAAGAGCGAGTAAAGGCTTAGCGCGGATGGACCATGAGGAGGCCATATGAAGCTTTGGATTATCTATATCAATTTTATGAAGAATGCATGAGGATATAAAGTGAAAGCAAATGATATACTTCATGTGGTGAAGGATATTACAAGGCTTAGAGAAATGAGTAATTATATTTCCATCATATGTTGATGAGTGTCATCAAGTGATAAGATGGAAATTATGTGATAATCAACATCAAGCATATTGGTGAAATACATAGAATGGATTTTATATGTTGATGGACATCAAATGCCTTGAAGAAATGATAGTGATGGATATTCTATGCATATGAGCATAAAAAAATACCCAATGCAAAATGGATTTTCCCAACTGGAGATGGCGGCGGTGCTTCTGGATTGAATATATTGTATATAATCTCATCCAGAGACAGAGGTTTGCGGGCAACTCTGGGTTCCTGAGATGAACTGCTGCCTGCCACTACTCCCAGGACTAATTGGGTCTTCGGCCTTGGAGACACTTTTACCCTTGGCTCTGGAATAATCTTTGCACGAGGTTTTGCAGTCCTTGGCTTCTTGGACACAGGAGCACATGGCTCTGCTGCCATCCTTTTCAATGTACCACTCTTGGTTGAGGATGACAACCCTATTTTGGAACAGGGTTCTTCAGCATTCTTCACCTCCAAAGCACAAGATTGGTCGTCAATAATGTCAGTGGCATCTTCTGCTTTAGGTTTATAAAAGCTAGGATTTTTTATGCCCACCTGATCTCTAATGTTAGGATCCACGCAATGGGCCATGACCCTGGCTTCTTCGGTGCTCATCGGATCCAATGGTGGCAGACTCACATACAAGGCTCGCCTTGTGTCAGCGACTTATGCTGACTAGGTTCTCGAGGGGATGCCCCGAGAGAAGGGTTTGAGGAGAAGTCGTCGAGAATCTAGAATCGAAGGTGACGAGACGATTTAGACAGGTTCGGGCCGCAATATGCGTAATACCCTATGTCCTGTATGGTGTATCTTGTATAGATGAGATGATGCAATGCCTGACGGCGTTGCTCGATACAATACCTGACGGCGTTGTTCGATGGTTTAATCTAGGGACCTCTGCCCTCCTTTATATATCTCAGGGGGCAAGGTTTACATGGTAAATCTCCTAGTCAGTTACAACCCTGGGCCATTATGTGATGGATCTGACTCTCCAGTATATGCATACCCAGGGGTGCAACATTGTTTGCAGGGTTGAATTTTCCTCATCAGGAATGGCATATACACACTAGCTCCAGTCAACCGTTGCTCTTTCAAATCCCAAATCATATTCAACAGTTGGGGTATTTGCATTGCTTGATTCACTCCAATGGGATCGCACCAATGTGTCTTTACTACTCGAGGGATTCCTGATCGAGCTGGCAGTTGTGGTTGATGATTCGAAGCATAAAACAATTCCTTGGTCCAATCCTTTAGGCTTTCCTTGGTGGTGTAATCCAGGTGCAATGGTTTCATCCCATGCCTAAACTGAATTACTACTTTGCCAACAACTTGGGATGGACCAGTGGACACCTTCATACGGAACAAGTGATGAAACAGGGCATAATGTGGTTCAATGCCTAGGAATGCTTCACACAAATGGATGAAGATGGAGATGTTCAAGATGGAGTTTGGTGTCAAATGGCAAAGTTCTACTCCATAAAAACCAAGAATCCGACGGAAGAAATCACAAGTTGGCTTGCCAAAACCAACCTCATAAAAAGCCTTCCAGACGGTGATCTCTTTTGTTTTTTCCGAGGGATACTCTTGCTGATATGCACATCTCCAATGACTGATCTCCTTGGACTCTAGAAAGCCATCTGCTCCAAGGATCTTGATTTGATTCTCCTTCAAATTACTGGACGGCCAATCAAAGCTTGGGTCTGCAAGCTCTTGGACATCTTTAGTTTTGCTTGGCGGATTCTTTCCGCCAGACGTGGCATCCTTCGCTAACTCAGATTTTCTCTTGAGATTCTTGCTTCGGCTACATCCTTCTCCGCCTGTCATCTTGGTTCGCTAAGAAGGGATGTGGAAAGGTCTTGGGTTTGCAGGCTTGCGGATGTGCGGTTTCTTGCATTGCACATAGAGCAACTGCTGCCTAACCATAGATATGTTTTTCAAGGCTGCATGATGTTGACGACTCTTAGCCACGTCAATTATGTACCGCAAGCGCACGGGTTGGTTGTAGCTTTTCCCTTAGAGTACTCCCCCAAGGTTTATCAATCTGTGGATCGACAATGAACTACTAGGGTTTTCTACCTATCTTAATGAATCTAATCCTATCATGAAGCATGTATTGCATATATGGTTCAGCATGTGGATGTGTGAGGCGATGAATGTGAACACTTGGTGAATGATCACAGCCGACCTCCTCGAGATAACGCGACCTTCGGTAGCACGAGCCCACCATCTCCTTCATTGCAACTCCGGCCTAAGTGATAACCTAACCTATCTCGTACTTCGATAAGTAAACATAAACCCACCAAGTTTAGTAAGCCGATGCATTTCCCTCCCACACTCGTCACACGACGCTAGGGGTAGTCAATCATCAAACAAAGAGAACTTATAAGGAGACATGGCTCCACAATACATGTTTCACCGGCCCTACTCCTCCCGCATACTGTCACTACACGAGGCATCCCAGTGATCGGCTTCCCGCGCACCACTAAGATGTATCCGCAAGACTTAGACTAATCACCACGATTAGATCTAATCTCACTAAAAGCATATGCTAGCTAAACTTATAGACTAATCACCATTATTACATCTAATCAAAAGCTAGCTAGACATATGAGATAAAGCAAGCATCTTAGAAGATCAAAACAATGAGATAAGATTAGATTGATTCACCATTCAATGTACATGTGCCTTGATACATCTAGGCACGGCTCCGGAATCCCACCATGGCTTCACCACGCAGGGCCAACCATGGCGGCTAAGATCTAGCCTAAGCCATCTCCTAGGCAACGTCGAAGACGGCGGCCGTCGGCTTCCTCCGTTGTGTGTCCCTCGATTCGGCGGCTCCCTGGTCCAAATTCGCGTAGGGTTTCAATAAAACATAAGCTTTAAATAGTCCGAGGGAACCCTAACTCGAAGGGGAGGCCGAGGCGGCGCAAAAATGCTCCAGGCTAGCCGGCTAGGGCCTATTGGGCTGGCCGGCCCACCCTATTTTTGGCCCACCTTGGCCTCATCTTTCGAGTGGAGACTCCTTGTAACTTTGCTTACTTATGTCCTTCATATATGTGGGCCTTTTGACGTCGTTTGCTTCGAGATATGATTGGTTCTTTTATATGTCCGCTGGATTTACTACGAACCTGAAGTCCCGGGTGTGTTCTTCAAGCCTTTGCCCGTGCACATCCTTGGTGGTCAGTCACGATCTCGGTCTTCATCCAAATGTGCTCATTTATAGCTCAAAAACATGCATAAACTAACATTCTCAAAAAATATGTGCATATGCGAATATGGGGTTATTTCACGTGCCAAGTGGCGGATTAGTATATGAGTTAGTCCAAAACCTCCACCTAAATGGCACCAAAAGTGTGTCGCTAAGGAGTGCCAACACATGAACAGAATAGGGGCAGACGAACCGTTTATATCGGTCTTTTGAATCGTTACTTTGGTACTTTTCACTTATGGTCCTTCGGTTATTTAAGTTTTCAAAACATTTATTCTTGTTCCTTGATCCTATATTTGATTTAATTCAAATTTAGGCTCGGGGGCTGCAGGAATATTTTCAGGGAATATTTTTCTAGAATTTTTGGCATAAAATGTCAAATAAAGAAAAGAGTTTTAAAAGGACTCAGATTTCTTCAATACATCGATTCTCTTCAGATGCGAAATATGAAAGACCCTCGATTTTCTTCTTCAAAGCCAAACAAGGCTCGGGGGATGCCCAATTGGGTGCACCTATTCGGTGTGCACCAATAAGATCTTCAAGTAAGCTTATGACCACTTCATGGCCTTTTGTACAGCATGGTTGAAAGTATTCAAAAGAACCCAGTTGGACTTCATAGAACTCGGCTAGACTTCAACTCAGTTGGGCTTCAAAAAACCCTGAATTTACAACAACATTGTCCTTTAGGCGATAAGGTGTTCAGGGGCTTGACGGTATAGAGTCCTAATGGACTAAACAACCCGGATGGGCCGCCATATAGGCTGGCCCATGTACAAGACTTGACGGACAAGACTGGGATTAGTTCTAGTAGGTTAGGATATGCTATACTAGGAAATTAGAGATTAACTTGTAAAAGTCTTCTAGTCCTATATGGTTCCCATGTAACCCTGCCCCTCGGCATATATAAGGGGAGGCAGGGACCCCTCAAAACGTCCCGATCAATACAAAACACACGAAACAAGACGTAGGATATTACGCGTATTGCGGCCTGAACCTGTCTAAATCATCTCTTGTCGCCTTCGATTCTTGATTCCCGGCAACTTCTCCCTAAACCCTTCTCTCGGGGTACCCCCTCGAGAACCTTGTCAGCATAAATCGCCGTCAAGGAGAAGCTTGCGAGCAGGAAGCCGAGATGAACAACATGTATGATTTCGTTCAAACCCTTTCGGTTAACCTTCAACAACCAACGTCAGTGATGTTGTACCCTTCGCTGCCTCCTAGCACTCCTTAGGTGATTCGCTTTACAAACTAGTAGATTCTTCGAAGTACTAGAGACTTAGATAACCTAGAAACTTGTAGTCACTTAGAGGCTCAATGAAAAGTATAATGTTTTAGATTTTAAGTTAGTTCAATATATTCTATTCTCTATAGGATCAATTGGGTGTGGCATCAAACACGGTTGACAGGTCGCCGGGCATGTCACCGATGCTCCCGCCATAGCAATGGTTCCCACCTCTCAACGCAGCGCTGGTGTTTGCCGCGCCACTGCTCGACCAAGCTCAGTGAGAAGTTGAACTTGTGAACTCGTGTCTGTGTTATGAACCAGTGGATGTTCTACACTTGTTATGAATTAGTGTATCGTTGTGTGTGAACCGGTGGATGTTCTGGACTTCTTATGAATTCATCTATCATTATGTGTGAACCTCTGGTTCTATGCATATATGTACTGCATGTGTTGTTGGTTGTCAAATACTATTGATTTATATGAATTTTGCTTGAGAGGGGTCCTTTACATGTGAAAAAACAAATAAAATAGAAAAAACAAAAGGAGGCACATGACAAAGAGATCGTCCTGGCTTCCAGGATGGTCACTTTACTGTGCGCCAAAAGGAGGCACACGACAAAGTGACCATTTCTTGCCGTGTGCCTCGGATCTGGGCACACGGCGAAGTCGCCAGCTAGCGGCCCCGTACTAGCCAGCCGTGGGCCCACAAGGCACACGGCAAAGGCGCGCGACAGCGGTCCCACCTATCCAGCCAGCGTCGTCACCATTCCGTCCCAGACTGCGCGGGGCTGGCGGGGTCATGTGCTCCTTTATTTTGCAGTGTGTCTGGTTCTGGCACACAGCAAAGTAGTCGTCGGGCGTCTGACCTTTGACACACGGCAAAGAAGGGGTTTGCCGTCTGGGATGGTAGCCGTCAACATTTTGTCGTGTGCTACCTTCGGCATTTGGTTCGCCGTGTGCTATTGGTCCTTTGTCGTGTGTTCGAGGAACACGGCAAACGACCTGCCTCCCCTAGTGTTAGGGGGAATCCATGGCTTGTGAGTGGATAGGGGGGCTTGACCCCCTCCCTCACCCCCAAACCCCTTGGATTCAACCCTGATTGTGGTAGCTACCCACACCTTATATCCATTACATTAGAGATTATGATTTTACCGATAAGATTCTACTTTTGAAGCCTTCATGTGAAGGCATGTAGCATCCTAAATGGACAAGAGAGAAATTTTAAAATTAGAAATATCTGGCCATCATTTTGATAACTTGCAATCATGATAAACAATAACAATCATTGGATCTCCTATAATTACTCACATCTGCCATTATAAAAATTAAAAACAGATACAATAACTCCCTAAGTTTGCATATGAATTACCATACCTTGCCATTATAAAAATATCAATGTAAGACCCTTAATTTATATATAAATTACTCACCTCTGTCAGTATAAAAATAATTATAACAAATGCTCTAATCTTCATCTAAATTACCGAGATGCACAATTAGAAAATAATAAGTAAGGCCGACATGCTCACAATAGATGTTACTAATCCTTCTGATTGGAAAATAAATAAATCATATCTTTAAAAAATATAAAAAAAAATACATGTCCTATATTTTATGGATATATTATAGTAAATGAATTTGCTAAAGTTTGAATAGTTTCAAAGCATTCCTTATTGTTCACCAGCAACAAATGGTGATAAACAAGTGACTTGGGCTTGGATTACTCACTTTTAGGTTTGTATCTGCATAGATTGTCTCTTAATGCTGAATTGTCTTGTCTTATGCTATGGCTAAAAAGATAAAGCGTTTTGAGTATGGCAAAGAATGGTGACTACAAAGTGCACCATTGACATTACTTCTCTGGTGATCAGTATCGCCAAGTATGTCGGTGTTTTAACAAATGCATGTAATTAAGAATCTAATGAGTTATTGGTCGTTAAGTGATGTTTTCACCAATTTTTGTACTAGAAAATCAGAGTTTACAAAGCAACGGTCGCGTGGGTAGACAAATCTTCTAATCTTCATCTAAACAAATCATGAAGACTGTACTCCGTTTCAGGACTCACCATTGCAATTAATTAGCGACAAAACTCGGAACAAACACACATTTACCTGAATATCAACATATGCATGACTCCAGATGAACTAGCAACACAGTCTAGTAGCCAATCGAATCACAATCCTCTAAGTAAAACTGGGTAGAAGTGGAATACAGACAGACACTTTGTGCAGGAGTCAGGCACGTTAAGTCTTTGAACAAGAACGGCGAGCATGAGCATAGCAGCAGGCAGGTCCCCTAGCTAGCGTGTGCCATTATTTGCCAGCACACGCAGTAGGGTACCGAGGCCCTGGCCGGCCGCGGGGACGTCGTCGTGGCCGTAGCTATAGCCGGGAGGGACGAGGCTCTCGCTCCCGGTGACGGCGAACCAGTGGTTGGACTTGTTGGCAAAGCCGGGGAGGGCCACGTGGCCGCCTATCCTGAAGGCTAACCTGCCCCGGCTCTCAGTTCTACCTTTCACGGCGATGAGCATGTAGCGCTGCCCGGCTGGCGGATCGAGTTGCGCCACCGCACCAAGGCTGCCGGCGGCGAGCACGAGGGCGAGCAAGATGAGCACCATGGGAGAACGTATCGCCTCCATGGTGAATATACTCTGTGTGGGGCTGTGGGAGCCGCAGAGTGCATGTCATATATATAACTTGCAAAACCCAACCACGCATGTCGCGTTGGACATCTGTACTAGTAGTTGCACCATGCAAGAATCATGCGCTGCCACAACCACATGGTTAGTTGTTGTTGCTCAATGCTCTATACAGACAAGGTGAATCATTGACACCAAAAGTGACGCAACAGTTGCTCTCTGTTAAGGGCTTGTTTGGAAGAGCAGGGATGTTTGCACATTTCTACCCAATATAAACTCCTTTTCAAACAGATTTGGAAAATCTCTATGTAATGTATGATGAGAAATAATTGTTATCTCATCCAGATTGTGAGGAATATTTTATTTTCCCATAATTTTTGGAAACCATTTGATGTGATAAAAAATTCAAATAAAGTTTCAGAAGTAGTATAAAATTCTGCGAATTTTAATTTAAAAATCTAAATATATATGCATGTTTTTAAACAATATGGTTTCATCTTCATTTGTTCTGTGACTAAAAAAGGTTTCTCAACTCACGAAAGTGACCAAAATGTCATTAACAAAAGATAGTTAAGCACTCATGTCATATAACGAACAAACAACGTTGTTTAGGGCTAATAAACTGATTGAGTTATCTTCCAATGTTAAATAAGAAATTTTGGCATTAATAAAACCCTTTACATATCAAGGTATCATATAGTTTTATTTCCGAGGAAACCTACGGTAGGGATTCACCCACCTGAAACTTTATTTATCAATCATATAGTTTTACAGACAAGTCAAGATATTCAGTTGGACGGGCCCTTTTTTTTTTTAATCAAGTTGGACGGGCCCTTGATAGTGGTAGGGATTTCCTAGCCCACCATTTGATCACTCATGGTTTTAGTTGTCTCTCCAAACCTTCCAATTCGCTTTCAACTTTTCCTCCCACCGCTACATCTTATATGCACCCGCTTGCTTTCGCAAGGAAACCAGAGGAGCAGAGCTTCTACTGGTATATTTAGGAAAGAAAATTATTTCACGTAGAAAGGGTAAAACGAGATAGCCCAACTTCAACTCGTAGGCCATGGTAATGTCAAAGCCTTTGGGCAGGCATGAGGCTACATAATAGAAGGAAAAATTAGATATATATCATTAAAAGATTGTAAAGTTGGATATATACTATTAGATCCACATGTAATTGACTCATTTGAACCCCCACATGTAAGTGAGATAGTGATGGTATGTATCCAACTTTGTGATCTTTCGATGGTAGAAAAGTAGCCAATGTTTCGATCTGCAGCACGCAGCAGCCATCAACTTGATGGAGCCCCCTTCACACATATGTATGTTTCGTCAATGATGGTCAAAGATACGGGGGAGTAAGATTAGTGCACTAATGCAAATTATAAGGCCCCTTCATTTGCAAGCCGAGCTCGGTTGGTGCGTCTCCGAGGTGAGGAGCGCACCCGCCCGGGGTTGAACCCGGTGAGTGCACCCTGGCCCCTGGGTGTAGCTCCTCTGCGGCTGCGCCTAGGCCACCACGGTGGCACCGGTAGGTCCCTCTGTTGACCCTACTTTGAATAAGACCTCTTCATTTAGGAATGAAAGAACTCGGTCATCTCGAAAAATCTTTTACAAGCCTTCATGTTATCAAGCAATACACATCCTTTTCTACCCAACCTACCAAGATTGATTTTTTAACAACCTTTTGATTTAATACTATTTCAATGTTAAAAAAAATGCAACAAAGATTCAATATAAAGCTTTAAATGAAATCAATAACAAAGTTGTAGATAACAGATGATGTAAATATAAAGAATATTAAATTGAGAGATTCTATGAAATCAATATGGATTATCACCCTTAGATAGGCTCCTTTTTGCAAAACCATATGCCAAAATTTTTCGCATTTTATTTGGTCCTTAGGTTTGACGAAAATACGTTTTGACCATTTTATCTAGCGAAAATTTCTATCACCAAATTTTTTATTGCCAAAATAGTAACTTTGGCCACACGATCCGATATTGTTCCGGAAACTGCATCGGGAGAATTATGTTTTCAATTTCTGGATTTATAGAGTAAATTTCATTACCGGTCCTTAAACTTGTAGTATTGTGTCATTTCGGTCCCTAAACTTCTAAAACGCACACTTAAATCCCTAAACTTGCTAATTGTGTCATATAAGTCCAAATCTTTATTATTTGAGTTAATTTGCCTACACGCTGACTGTGCTATAAAACGAAACCTGCGCCGCCCAGAGATGCGTGGGCATGCACAGCCATGGCAGAGGCTCTGGCTAGTAGCTACCGTGACGCGCACATCGGCACATGTGGAGCTACTAAGCACTTTCAAAAAAAAAATATGGAGCTAAGAAACGTGGGTTGGGGTGTTCTGTTCAAGGCTTCAAGCACAGAGGAAGCCAGGAAGGAAGCTTCTTGATCTCATGGAGAAGAATGACGAGAGAGGAGAGCTGCTGTTGTGTTGTTTCGGTGGAGAAGGAACAGGCTGTAAATCCAAGGCTTACTGGTTGGGAAGAAGAAAATGCGGCCGTGTTGCTTGTTCGGCTGGGGAAAAAACGAGAAGAAAGAAGTTGATATGTACCGAGTCCATGCCACGTAGGTTGCTTAAATCAAATTATGAAGATTTAGGACTTGGTACAATTAACAAGTTTAGACATTTTATTCTCTATTCTATAAGTTTAGGGAATTCTAGGGACCGACGTGACAGCAAGTTTAAAGACCGGCGGTAGACTCTACTCAGATCTATACTCTTATGCCTCGCAGATTCTCGCATTGCTGGCTCTCTCCTCCTCGAGTTCTTGATGCTCCAATCCTTTCGTTGCTACTCATGATAGGAATCCCACGCCGCGTCGGAGGTGTTGGGATGGTCTCCGCCTCTGGTCGGCGCAACCGTCCTCGATCTACTCCTCAGTCTCCCCGGCCGCGTGCACCTGGGTGCTGCTCACCGCCGCTGCATCCGGTCAGCAAAGGAGCAAAAGTTCCTTGTATCTGGATGCCGCCGAGAAGCATAGGCCCTCACCGCAGAAGGGGCGGCCCGATCTGGCCGTGTCGGAGATGTGGGGATAGATCAGAGATGGATTAAAGCCAGTTGAGGAAGGAAGAAAGAACACGGGGGAAGGAGAAGGTAACGAGGAAGGTAAGGTCAATTGTGTCATTTCCCGTGACTTGATTTTTTGCAATTTTCTTTTCATTAATCACAAGAGATGACGTTGGCTAGCTGAAAAGGGGTCCACTGACTTTTAATGACAGTTTGGCAATGCGTGTTTTTCATGGCAAATACCGATTCAGAGGTTGAAGCAGTGGTGAATAAGATATTTGCCCTTCGAATAAAACCCCCATTCCCGCTCCCAACATAAACAAGGCCAATCATTCCATGAATTTGAAATAAGATCTATAAATTTTAATCCAATCCATGTCCAAATAGACGATTTATATATTTTCTCAGTGGTTGAACAACTCTACACAAGCTAGTACCACCGACAACACAGGGCAGAGGCTGCACCTTTTTTGAAAATTCAGCAGAGGCTGCACTGGCTAACTGTTACTGCTAAGTTATATTATTAATCATGTCTCTCTCTGAGAATCGGTCATTGCTAATTAGTCAATGCAATTGATGTCCATAGACTTCGTCACCAGTCTAAAGTTTGAGCCTTGCGTGTGGAATAAATGAGTTCCGTCTATTATCAGCTTGCAATTGTGATATATAGCAGCTATGAGCGTACAAGGCCACCCAACGCTAGATGAATTAGGATGGCCTTTCAGGTTAACTAGCCTGATGCTTTTCATGAACTTGCTGCTATGCTCATAGCACTCACAATTTTGCTAATATCCTGCAGGTGTCATTTCTCCTCGGTCTTTCCTCTGTCCTCACAGCATGGATCTATTCTGAATTCCTTGGATATAGGGCATCATCATCTCGTGAAAAACTGTAAGATATATATATCCCTTCAGAAACCCCTGTCAGCTTTATCATAGACTGAAGATCTGAATCAATCTCTCTCTTCGATCATGACACTCATGAACTCGTAAATGTTTCATGATGGAGAACTCAACTGAAACAGTGGCAAGTAGTGTTAATTGTTGTTTACATCTTACAGTAGTTGCATCGCGAACAAGTTGACTAAAAAGCATCCTAAGCTTCCTGCGATTATTGTTTGATCATCTGTAGTCACTCTGATGCCTCCTTGGGGAACGAAACCATCAAAGAAGATGACAAAACAGTATTACTTGAAGGAGGCCAATCGAAACTGCCATCCCGGGACAAGTCTGCCAAGGCAAATTTAATCAGGTACTGACGAAACGACTAGTACGAAAAGGCATCAGGATTATATATATCACATACAGTTCACTAAATGTTGATGTCTCTGTGGTTATGACTTGTGAGCTGCAGGTTCATAACACTGAATGAGTCCTTTCTGCTTGAAAACCAGGGCGTACTGAGAGCCATGTAAGGTCGATCATTAAGAATTAATGACATATCTGCTCTAGTAGTTTTGGGTATATATGTGATGAATGAGAATGATGGTCATTATGTGCCTTATGTACCATTTAACCATTTCCAGGTCTGAATTTGGCATTATTCTGGTTTACTTTTATATCTGTGATCGGACAAACATATTTGCAGAAAGCAAGAAGGTAAGAATGAACTCACTCATGTTACTTATTCTTTATGCTCTCAGCAGGGTAGCTAGAGACAAATGCAACATAGGTTTTATTGGTCACATTTTAGTTATAGAAAGAATGTTTCAGATATCTGAATATTGTCCTTGCGACTTTTAGCTTTCTGATATACTACGGCCGCAACAAGCTCATACTGTTTCTTTTTCGACAGAGCTACAACCGCGACATGTTTCTGTTTTTATACATTCTTCTTGTCATTGCATCGACACTTACTTCTCTTAAGAAGCACCATGAACAGTCTGCAATTTCAGTAAAGTCCATTCTATATCTTAATCGCCACCAAACTGATGAATGGAGAGGGTGGATGCAGGTTGGTGATCTTACTAGTTCTTCCAAGTTCAATAGTGTGATTTTTAGCTATCTATATAACCATATGGATTTCAAGAGATACTTTGAGTGTGATGACATGCAAGATGCATTGTTGTATTTTCTTGGTGGTGTTTGGGCTGACAGGATGTCTTATTATTCAATCTGCAATTCCAGGTCTTATTTCTGATGTACCACTATTTTGCTGCCTCAGAAATATACAATGCAATTCGTGTGTTCATTGCTTGCTATGTCTGGATGACTGGATTTGGGAATTTTTCGTATTACTATAAGAAGAAGGATTTTAGTATTGCAAGATTTGCTCAGGTGCCCATTCTAACTCAAATTTAGCTACTTTGTACTGATGATAAATTTGAGTTGTCTAGATTTCTTGTAACTCCACCTTTCAATCACTGAACACCAACTTTACTTTCAATGCAGATGATGTGGAGAGTAAATTTCTTTGCAGCATTCTGTTGCATTGTCCTTGACAATGACTACATGTTGTATTATATCTCCCCAATGCACACTCTATTTACTCTAATGGTATATGGATCACTCTTTCTGTTCAACAAGTACAACGAGATACCATCAGTCTTGGCTGTGAAGATTGCTTGTTGCTTTTTGACTGTCATTTTGATATGGGAAATTCCTGGGGTATTTGAAATTTTGTGGGCACCTTTTACTTTTCTGATAGGTAAGGTATCTCTGTGACTCTGTATTCTTTTATGTATGCCGTTGTCGTTTTCAGTTGAGGACTGAACATAAATGTCCTTTAAATTTAGGCTACAAAAATCCAGAGCCTTCTAAGGTAAATTTACCCCTGTTACATGAATGGCATTTCCGTTCTGGCCTTGATCGATACATATGGATCATCGGGATGATCTATGCTTACTTTCACCCTAATGTAAGTAATTCAAACAGAGATATATCATTCATTCCCATTGAACTGCATGCACAAGTATTACATGTACATACAGTTGTTCTCTTGGTATGTCTAACATCATGTTAATATAACATAGAACCTTCTGTCCTAAACAGGTTGAAAGATGGATGGAGAAGCTGGAAGAGTCTAGGACCAAGGTTAGACTAT
The DNA here is from genome assembly GCA_015342445.1 of Digitaria exilis. Lineage (NCBI taxonomy): Eukaryota > Viridiplantae > Streptophyta > Magnoliopsida > Poales > Poaceae > Digitaria > Digitaria exilis. The sequence continues at coordinate 1,429,288 of JACEFO010002840.1, forward strand.
CAATCAAGGGAACCATTGTGACAATTTCCTTGATGGTAAGTTCTGTGATCATCTGTTAGACTGTTACCATAATTGTTGCATCGACTAGGATGAGCTTCATTGAGAAAATAACTAGGGGTTCTATTCCTTTTTCTAGGCTGGCTATCTGTGGTATGAATATATCTACAAGCTGGACAAACTTACATACAACAAGTACCATCCCTACACATCATGGATTCCTATAACGTATGTATAACAAATATTCTTGCAGTGAAATTCCTAAATTATATGGAAACTTCTCATTACAGTTGACCCCATATGTTTCTTACAGTGTTTATATCTGCCTACGCAATTGCACCCAGCAATTGAGGAGTTCCTCTTTGGCTCTTTTTGTGTAAGCATTTAAAATTTCGTGTTTCTCATGGCCCTTGCAAAGATATCAGGAGCTATCAAAAACTAAAACCTAAAGATTAGATTTGGCCTCCTAAGTTACCAAAATTTTAAATGGTACATTAGAAAGGTACCAAGATATATACACCACAAACTCTCAAGGTGTATACATCTTGGTACCTTTCTAAGGATGGTAGATGGTAGGTAACCAAGGTATTTTCTTTTAAAAAGCTGGGTTACTCCATCTCTAAGTGTTTAATCTCCTTTTTTATATAGTTGGCTTGGCAAAATTACAATGGAGAGCTATGTTTCTCAGTTCCACATTTGGCTCAGGTATGGGAGTCATCTTTTTTACTTGGAACTCAGTATATTCCTTTTTCCAGTTATTAATTAATATAGGGCAAGTAACAAAGCCTAAGCCCAAGAAAAATTGGGCTAAAACAGATATGGAGGGGGTAAGAGCTCGGCAAGGTGTTCTGCACCTGAAGTACACCATGCCTTCATCTTTGATCTTTGTTATAACTTACAAGGGAAATGGCCTACTTGTGTTTTCTTTGGAAGAACTTGGTTATTAAACCAAGTTATTAAACTGAATTAAAATAAATTTTTCATATACTTTTGACTTTCTGAAGTTTTCACACTAACTGCTAAGTGGCTTCTTTTACAGGTGTGGTATTCCAAATGGACAGCCGAAGTTTCTTCTATCTTTCATACCAGATTATCCACTGCTTAACTTTCTGCTTACTACAACGATATTTCTATTGGTAAGCTGCAGCTTCAAAGTAATTTTCATTCACTGAAATCATCAAAGGAATACTCACCACATGACCTGTACTGCAGATATCATACCGGGTGTTTAAGCTCACAAACGTACTGAAAGATGCTTTTATTCCCACCAGAGACAACAACCGTCTCTACAAAAACTTTGTCGCTGGGATCGCGATATTTGTTTGCCTATATTTCAGCTCATTTATTCTTCAAAAAATACCAATTGTGTAGGTAAAGCGCCCAGCTCACAAGGGTTGACACCAGCTCTGTCTTGAGCTATGTACGTACCTAGTATAACTCTAACTCAGATAGCACATTGCTTTCTAGGGAGGAAGAAACTCCAAGTAAATGAACTTGATAGTTCGTTGCTTTTGCAGAATGATTGGTTGATGTAATGCTCAACTCTGATTGAACTCAGCTTCACAGTTGGAAGTAGTTTTGACTGCCTCAGGAAGTTGCTCATTTGCACAGAGAATTTTTGTGATACATGCACGTGGGCTTCACATCACCGGCCCATCAGATGAGATACAATAGGCCAGCTCCAAAGGCGTTGGGCTCCGTACGTTGCGAGCACAAACTGCCAAGCCTATAATCGGCCTAATGGCACGAGGTCCATGGATGGCCCATAGCATGGGAATTTGTCCAGGTGTACCCGTGCACTGTGCATAAATACAAGCGCGAAGAATTTTACAATTAGATCAATCTCTGATTATCAACTCGTTGACAACTAAAATTGGCACATATTGGTTTCTACTGCTGGTATAGGTAAACTGGAACCTCCGATTTTAGTACATCGGTACTTCCGATTTTACTAATGTTCTCAAAATAGTAATTGGACTTCACCAATGCGTAGCCATCGTCGAGACGATCTAAATCCATACATAGAACGTCCGATTCGAAGTCCTATAAGGAACTGCATCGTAGAAAACCGGGTGTCCAGACTGTTCGAGTTAGAAGTTGTATTTTGACACGAGATTTGTATAACCTTCGACTCCTACTGGATCTAGACCTTTCCTCCCTTTAAATATAAGAGGTCACGATCGATTGAAGTAATCCCAATCGAAACAATCATTATGCATCTGCTTTTTATCTCTACCCTAAACTTTTTCAACCTCTCTTGCTATCCATCGTGATCTCCACGGCCATCGATGGCGTTCTAGGCTCGTTGGTCGACCTAGGGCACATCCGGCGACGTCCACGCCTTGACGGGGTCCCTCCTGGGTGTGAACATCGACGGCATTTGCTAGTTTGCTCGTAAACTAGTCATTTTTCGTCACGTAAGCGCGTTGCTTATCTCTTTGTAGGTTTGCTCGTAAACCTAGCCGTCCACCACCACGTAAGTGTGGTAGTTACCCTCTCGAACGACCGATTCCAGTGAGACCCGACAAAATCGGACCTATCGGTTTGGCCTAAAACCGGTCCTACCGGTTTTGTGCAGGAGTTCACCGGGAGTTGGTTCCGACGACCGCGCGATCTAGCGCTTGCCGTGTGTTGCCCGGAATTTGCGTTAACACAACTATTTTATTAGAGTTTCTAGGGCTATGAAATAAAACGAGATGCTAAGAAAAGTTAGGTCAACTGGCATATCACAAACATGCATGGAGTGTCAACTTAGTCAGATCCATGCTACAAGGTTTCTGAAAAAAAAATTTGAAAAATTCATGTTTACAACGAATCACAAAGATAGCCAGCAATGCGACGGGCTCCATGGTTCTTCTTGATGTCAATCTCAATACAAGTGACAGCATATGCGCTGAGCAAAAATCTCCTACCCTTTTCACCACCATGGCTCCTGACTCCCTATTCCGGCCACCAAGATGCACCTGGCGCTGGGCAGTAGCTACTGGAGGCGTAGTCTGACGAAGTAGATCTCCCTCTGTTTTTTCCTCCGCCTTCATCACCGACGCTGCTTGCGCCGGCGCCGGTGAGGCAACTCCGCCGCAGGAAATTGCTGCCTACCACAGCAGCTGGCCTACAGGATTGGAAGAGGGAAGTCAGTGACAATGGAGGGTTCGAGGGCTGCGAGATTGGAAGGAACATCAATATGGCAGGGAGATTGCTGCAATTCTGGAGAGGGTGGCGGGAAAGGTCGCGACGCGCGAGAGATCAAAAGCAGTTTTGCCGCCGGCGCGAGGGATCTCTGCCTCCGCGACGGATGAAACTGGAGCTGTCTCAATGCGGTGTCGCTGTGTTACCGAGGTCTTGGTAACCGGGGAAGAGCCGTGTCACGGTGATGAAACAATGGTTTTCTCTTTCTCCATTAACACAGTGCCATGTCATCAAATTTGTCTATATGACATCCTATCATAAAATCCCTACTGAGACTAGCCTCACTGTATGCCTGTATCTCTTTTTATTTCAGTACCAGTTTCTCAGTTTCTCAGGAACGAAGTCAGCGATACTGTTGCTGCCATCATGTTCTTCTCCTTCTGAGCCCTTATACCTGACCGGACGTTCAAACAGCTCGGCCTGTCAGTGTTCAACCCAATGGTGGTACTTAAGACTAATTATTCTACTATGATCGATGAGTCTGGAGCAGTAAAGTAAGTCATTATATAATAGGATACGTTACGCGCATGTAGTCTAGTCACGTTTCGTATCAGCGAACTATATATATTGTTTCGTATCATGTCATCTGCTGCGACATATATGTAATGTATTCAGTTAGATACCTAGAATGATTTATTGCTGGTGCTTATCACCGTTTTTCCCAGTCTGGTTTTTTTTGTTTACCGTACACTCTAATATAATAAAGCTGGTAACAAATAATACACGATCTGCTGCTTTGACTGGACCTCATCAGGAACATAGTACAGTAGTCGTACGCGTATGTACGACCCTTCTCATTCGCTGCCAGTTTGAATGTGAGTCTGTGACGACCGTCCGTTTCTAACTATTGCATAGAAATACAATACTATAGTTCAGATTTCAGAGTGTATATACATATTTCAAATGCTAAAGTTTTGGTCCAATTAGCTGCGTGCTAAGAAGGATAAAGCATGGCGACCTGATCACCTAGAAATTGGCGAATCAAATGAGCGCCGTCCACGCTTCTACAACACAAATTGTTTTCCTACAACTGATTGCCGTGATGAACATATTATATGTAAAAATGATAGACAAGAGGATGAGATGAGCAGAGACAATCATATATTCCATTCAACGGCTGACTGCGGGACGTACGTGGCAGATAGCTTCACGAGACATTAGTGATTTGACTGGTATTATATCAAAAACAATTGCTTCTGAAATTATGTCAATACATTCCTCAAAAAACTTTACCCCGGAGCTCTTTTTTTGGATAAAGGATGGAAATCGATCTGGTATCTATCCACAAGTAGATACATACGACCAAATGTTTGCTTAGACTCCAAATTGTTACATGAGTATTAAGACTCTAAATCTAAGAGATGGAAAAAGCTAGAAAGACAAAACTTCAAACTTCTTCTGTATACTATTAACGGTACCTATTAACTACATTCAAGGGATCATGTGGTGTGGATTCATCAGAGCGTCCTTGTGTTATCTTGATAGACACACAGCTTGCATTGCATTACTCAAATATATGTGCAGCTTCTATTCAATGTAGTTTTTTTTTCTACAAAAATTGCAAATTAGTTTTTCAAGTAGAGAGAGAGAGAGAGACACCTCCTTTGTATGGAATACGTGTCCATTTTTAAAGAAACATTTCAGTAGGCATGCTTGTTCACCATGTATAATTGTGTATAAACATTAATGAACGAATGTGACAGATCCACTTGCCTTTTTATCAATCTCCGTTCTATTTAACAATAAAATCTCAGGCAAACCCAGGGTTGCCTTTGTTTCCTAAAAATACAAAAATCTTCCTTTGTCGACACATGGAGTTATTGGTATATATTCTTTGACCAGCTGATTTCAGCTCTTACGACTTGTATTCATTACCATTGATCGACTGATTTTAATTATAAACCTCAGAATGCAAGTTTCAAGGCTGACTTGAACAGGAAAATTGCAATGGTGTCTCTCCGAGCATACCCTTTGAAAACAATGAGTGAAGTTGCTAAAGAGGTGTCATGGGAGGGAGAAAACAAGAACCGAATGTAACCGATGATCATTGTTGAGACTTACATAACCTTACTCTTAGTTAATCCAACCGATAAAATGTTATCAACTACTATAGTATACACCAAATTAAAACCACACAACATAGCAAGAATCATACATAATCACAACCTTACCCTTAGCAGACCAAGCATGATTACATACACAAAGCATCTTCTTTTGGGGGGGTTATAGATGGCCGTGGGTCGGTTCGGCCCAATGGTTCGCCGAACCGGACCACGAAAACGATCCATTAGGGCTCCACAAAAATGAACCGGCCCACATTAGGTTCAATAGCATCGGAGGCCAGGTTCGAGCGGTTCGACCCTCCGCTCGCCGCCTGCCCCTGAAAGCGACGGCGCGGACCGCGCCATCTCCCATCCCGGCATCCCGCCGCCACTGCCAGCCTGCCCTCGATGCCCGACGCCACCGCCAGCTCCCATCCTGCCGCCGCTACTCGCCTTCCCCCGATGGCCGACGCCACCGCCAGCTCCCATCCGGATGCCGCTGCCCGCCTCCCCCCGATGGCCGACACCACCGCCGTCTCCCATCCGGCTGCCGCTGCCCGCCTCCCCCCGATGGCCGAAGCGGCAAAGACGGCGGCTGGAAGGTGACCTGCTCCCTCGAAGCGGCGAAGACAGTGGCTGGAAGGCGGCGGCGACCTGCTCTCCCCAACAGTGGCGGCGACCTGCTCTCCCCCAACAGCGACGGCCGTGGCTGGAAGGGCCTCGCCGGTGACAGGATCTCGCCATGGATATGTGGACTTCCAATCAAACTATAGGATATATGTGTGTCACATCTCATTTTATAGATGAACACTGGATGATGCAAAAGAGGATCATAAAGTTCTCTTTTATGAAGACGCCACACTCAGGTGTTGCTATGTTCAATGTACTTCTAAAATCACTTCAAGACTGGAAGATTGAGGATAAGTTGTTTGCAATAACATTGGATAATGCCAGCAACAATAATGCTACGGTCAAGCTGTTGAGAAAAAATCTGTTAGACAAATACATGCTACATGGGAAAGGAAAGTTGCTTCACACTAGATGTGCCGCTCATGTTCTGAATTTGATATGCAAAGCTGGTTTTGAAATCATCAATCCAATTGTGCACAAAGTTCGGGAGAGTGTGAAGTTTGTTAAGGGGTCAACATCACGAAAGCAGAAATTTGAGGAAATAATACAACAACTTGGGATTCAGGAGAAAAAACGTCCCAACATTGATGTATCTACTCGTTGGAATTCGACCTACCTTATGTTGGAAATTTGCTTCCTGTTGAAGAGAGCATTTGAGTCCCTCGCAAAACATGAGCCGGAGTACATAGATTTACCCTCAAGTGAAGAGTGGGAAAAGGCGAGGATAGTGTGTGATTTACTAAAGACCTTCTACGATGCAACTAAACTCATATTTGGATCACTCTATCCTACATCAAACCTGTACTTTCATGAACTTTGGGAGGTTAAGGTTGCTTTGGAAAAGGGCATTGCAGAGGCAAATGCTGACCTTCTTGAGACAGTCAAGTACATGCACAGAAAATTTAGTAAATATTGGAAACTAACATGGCTACATATCTCATTTCCTGTCATCTTGGATCCACAATTTAAGTTTAGATTCATTGAGTTTTGGTTGAAACAAGCTTTTGGGAGCGACGTTGGGTCAAAGGTTGCTACACTGAAGAAGGTTTTGGTTCAGCTATTCAGAGATTACTCCCAAACAAATCATGACAGTACTAGTGCAGAAATGACACAATCTGTTGCCATTGGATCTTCAAGTGCTAGATATGCAGACTGGGATCAACACTTGTACCAAACTACATCCTCAACAAGTGAACGACCCTCTGAGCTTGAACTCGAAACATATCTAGTGAAGCCTACAATTCCTCGAGTTGATTTTTTGATATACTCAATTGGTGGAAAAGTAACTCATCTGAATATCCTATTCTTTCACGTATGGCCCGAGATGTCTTAGCTGTCCCTGCTTCTACTGTCCCCTCTGAGTCAGCTTTTAGCATTGGAAGGAGGACAATATCTGATTTTAGAAGCCGATTAACTGCTAACACTGTGGAAGCACTGATATGCAATCAAGACTGGATAAGAGCAGACTCTGGTATAGTCTCTTTGTTTTTTCAGTTTGGTAGCAAAGCATTGTTGATTTACTTTGGCAGGTTTAACCATTTTTATGTTTTACTTTGGCAGGTTCGTCCCAATTTTGCACCAAATCAATTGATGATTTCATCGAGCTGGCTGATCAGCCATAGTGAATGAGGTAACTGTTAGCTCTTCCCAATTTTTAGTAGAAAGGACCATGCTCTGTTAGCTCTTATCAAGAAAAGATTTTAGTAGAATGTTGAGCTGACCTTTTGGGACATCTTATTTAGCCAAGGCTGAGAAGTAAAAATGCTGACCTTCACCGTTTCTGGTGTGACATTGCTAGGAAGTGATGCAAGAGGTCGTTGAGGGCTTCACATCCAGAGATCTGAATGGGTTTTCATATCACTAGATCAAGATCAGAAGACGCAAGCAATACGAGACCTCTCTTACTGCATGTACTCTATGCCATAGATCATGCAACATGTGTGTTCTGTATGTCACACTCATCAATGATGTGCAAATGGGCATTATATTAAACCACTGAATCGAGCTCTTGGACAAATTTGTTCGTGTGTTACTTTCTTGCTGTTCTTCGGTTTCCTCTTCTTTTTTTCTCTCTTTTTCTTTTTCTCCAACAGTTAACAGTCAAAGCATTAGAACTTTAGAAGATGTTGCTTTCTTTTTTTCCCAGACATTTAGCGAGCACACAGTTGCATGGAGTCAGGTTCAGATCCACATTTGAAGATTCAGAGAAGGAAGAAAGGAACACAAATGTTATTTTCATAAGAATGCCTGAATTTTCAGTTGATGAGAAGGATAGGTAGGATAGGCAGCAGGAAGGAATCAGATTAATAATTTTGGAACAAACGATCCATAATAACCATGGAGCACCATTGGATCGGCATTAGTTAAAACGGATAGTCTAGGTGAACCGTTATAACTATATGGATCGGTGGGTCGGTTACGGTTCGCTCCGCGGTTGATCCATGCCCATGTATATGGGGGTAAACATCAAATCCAAATAAGCTACATCTTGGGCTGCATGTCGAGCTGCTGCCGTCGCCGCCACCTGGACTGGAAGTAGCACACAGCCACGGTGACAATGGCAGCCGTGACAGCCACAGACCCCAGCACGGCGAGCAGTATCACCCACCACGACGTGCCTCTTTTCTCCCGGAAGCTGTCCACCGTCAGGTCCCTGCAGTGACGCGCGGCGGCGTCGCTGTCAATCCAAATCGTTCTCGTCGTCGCTGCAGTGACGTTGGGCGTGACGGTGACGTTGAGCCCCACAGCCGGGTCGTCACGGCCGTACGACCTCACCGGGCCGACCTCGACGGACGCCAGGGTGTCCACGGCGACGCTGACTCCATCGTACGGCGAGCTGTAGTTGCCGGAGCCACGGAGGCTATCACGGCCGCCCAGCGTCGGGTACCTGTCGATGAGGACGACGAACGCGACGGGCGCGGCGCCGGCGAGCTTGAAGCTGGTGTGGAAGGACGCCTCGAGGGCCGGGATGGCGGTGGGGCCGGGCCGCCAGACGTCGACGGCCCGAGAGAGCAGGAGGAAGCCCTCGGTGCGGTTGTACTTGGCGAAGATGTCGCCGCGGATGAAGAGGACGGAAGCCGATAGGAGGAGCCACGCGTTGCTTGCCGCGACGAGGTCTTGCGTTGTGGTGGCGTCGAAGGATGGGTAGCTGAAGGTGTCCACGCGCGCCGCCGTAACGCCGGTGACGGCGGCCGCGCAGAGCAGCAGCAAGACAGCCAGCATGTGCAACATTGCACGGGTGATGATCGGTACGGATGGATGTGCACGTAGTACGTACGAATGTGCCATACTGCCATCAGAACGGGTTGGAGAGATCACTTTATAGCTAGCCGGTTCCTCCAGTTCTCCTAGATGGGACGTTGACAAAGTCAAAGCGTGGTGAATTTGCTGCTGCGAAAAGCACGTGGAGAAATGTCAACGTCGGTTGGCAGGCACGTGGAGATGATTCGGTATGTACTTTGGTCAGAGCCATGCAGCTGGTGGAGTACCTGTCACCAGTGATTATTTTTGTGGGTGTTTTTTTTTTTACTTTTTCAAAAGAAGAGCTCTTGTTTCGAAGGATTACCCCTACCGTTGCTGATGTCTTTCTTGTTCTTCCTTCTTCCCAACCCTCCCTTACCGGACGTTCAAACAGCTCGACCGGTCGGTGTTCACTGTTCAACCCAGTATGACGTGACGGCACTTAAAACTAATCTACAAAGATCGAAGAGTCTCCAGCAGTAAAGTAAGGCATTATATAATAGGATACATTTAGCTGCGTGCTAAGAAGGAGAAAGCATGGCGACCTGATCTCATAGAACTTGGCGAATCAAATGCGCGCCGTCCACGCTTCCACAACACAAATTGTTTTCCTATAACTAATAATGGCAGTGATGATTTGATGAACGATCACATATAAAACTGATAGACAAGAGGATGAGATGAGCAGAGGCAATCATATATTCCATTCAACGGCTGACTGCCGACGTGGCAGATAGCTTCACGAGTCATTAGAGATTTTTGACTGGTATATATAATATATATCGAAAATCAATTGCTTACATTCGATCAAATGTACAAGGGTACTTAGAGTCTAAATTGTTACATGAGTATTCAGACTCTAAATCTAAAACTGATAACATAAGAAACAGAAAAAAAAAAAGCTACAAAGACAAAACTTCAAACTTCTTATATACTCATTCCTCATGAGCTTCTTGCACAGGGATAGATAGGGGCACCTCCACAACGGCTCCTAATGGCACCTATTCACTACATTCAAGGGATCATGTGGTGTGGATTCATCAGAACCTCCTTGTGTTATCTTCATAGACACACAACTTGCTTTACTCAAATATATGTGCAGCTTCTGTTCAATGTAGTTTTTGTTTTTCTAAAATATGCAAATTAGTTCTTTAAGTAGAGAGAGACACCTCCTTGTATGGACGTGTCCATTTTTAAAGACACATTTCAGTAGGCACGCTTGTTCACCATATATAATTGTGTATGTACATTAATGAATTAATGTAACAGTTCCACTTGTCTTTTTATCAATCTCCGTTCTATTTAACACACCATACGGACAAAAAACATAATTTTTCATATGACCACGAAACTCATCTAGACCGTTCATCTTAAAAATCAATGGTGAGATAAATCATGTGTAGTTGAAAGAATCATGGATAGGTACTAAAATATCAACGGTTAGATGAATATCATGTCAAGAAATGGACGACTGAGATAAGCCATGTGGCCACATGTGCATGTGGATATTACGCGCAAAAAAAACATGTACATGTGGATATGCCTTCAAACATTACCTCCTAAGATCAATGTACAATGGTCACATTCAGAATAAAATTAATCCAAACAGAGCCAATTTGAAGTTGATTCTTTGATGCTATTTTGTGTCTGTGGTAACTTAGGATGCATACTTGTATTATCACCAAACCGCAACAATGCAAGGACAGAGAGGATACTGGAACAAAAAGGTATTCCCTCTTGTATCAATTTTCAAATTTCAACCGGACACATTTCCCATTGGTGCTACTCAGTAAATCTACTCCCTCTATCCCGTATTTACTGTCGTTTTAGCTACAGCTCAATGTCCCATAATTACTGTCGTCCGCTACTACTTTCCATAGCTGCTGCTGTGCTGCAGCACATCATGTGCATGTCTTATCGTATTCTCTCCACACACGGCCTCACACAAATTACAATGCTTTACAGATAAATTGTCCGGCTTCCGTGTAGAGATCAGAGCATGGCATGTGCCGACACGGAAGTTTATCAGTAAAAAATTCAGGAATCTTCATGACATATTTCGTAATCTTCCTTTGCCGATACATGGAGTTAGTATATATTCTTTGACCAGCTGATTTCAGCTTACGACTTGCATTCATTACCATTGATCAATTGATTTTTATAAAATAAGAATGAATAAGTTTCAAGGTGGAAACAAACCTGCAGGCTGACTTGAACAGGAAATTGCAATGATGTCTCGGAACAGGCACTTCCGAAACAATGAAGTTCCCAAAGGGGTATTGTGTCTACTTCCGAATTGAAAATAGCTTTCAGGTATCATGGGAGGAGGTAAAAGAAAGGGAATGTCTGCTGTGTTTATCAATATCAGGTGGCTAGAAAGAAACAAAATTACTCTTGTTTTTTCAACTGACTAAATTTTATCAACTTCCGTGGTATCACTGGGGAGCTGGGTCGTTTGCCGTGTGCCAGAAACACACGGCAAATGACCAAATACACATGATGAACTAGTTGCCGACGCTAGCGCAAGGCAAATTGCCTACGGCGACCACACTAGACGGCAAACCACATCTTTGCCGTGCGCGGTCGCGCTCACGGCGACTAATTTGCTGTGCGCCAAACTGAGCACACGGCGATATAAAGCGTCACGCGTCCGTTAACGGGGCTGACGGCACACATCCTCTTATTGCCGTGTGTCGCCTGCTGTCGCACACGGCAAACATATGACACGTGGGCCACCGTACGGCCATCACGGGTCCCTGCGAAATAGTTTGCCGCGTGGCGGACCTGAAACACACGGCGAAAAAATGGGCCTCTTTGCCGTGTGGCGTAGCAGGGACACACGGCGAAGCTGGCGTCCATGAATACAGAATGGGCCTCTTTGTCGTGTGGCCCTTGCTGGCACACGGCAAACATGACCCATATTTTTCTTTTTTTTTATTTTTTCACTTTAAAGGACCCCCTCTCAAACCAAATTCACAGAAATCAATAATATTTGACGATGAACATCACAGAGGTTCCACAGGTAGTACATATATACATAGAAATAGAGGTTCACACATAACAATAGATGAATTCATAAGAAGTCAAGAAGATCCAGCGGTTCATACACAACGATACACGAATTCATAACAAGTGTAAAACATCCAGTGGTTCATAACACATAAACGAGCTCACAAGTTAGAACTCCTCACTAAGGATGGTTGGATGGCGTGGCAATCTCCTGCTGTGCGTTGGGAGGTGCGAACAACTGTTGTGGGGGGAACGTCGGTGACATGCCCGGCGACACGTCCACCGTGCTTGATGCCGCGCCCGATTGATCCTGCGAAAATAGGATGTATTGACATGTGACATGTGCTGTAGGAATTATCTTAAAATCTAAAACATTAAACTTTTCATCTAAGCCTCTAAGTGACTACAAGTTTCAAAGTTATCTCGGTCTCTGGTACTTCGAGGTATCTACTTGTTAGTCAAGGGACTCACGTGAGGATTGATGGGAGGCAGCGAAGGGTACAACATCACTGGTGTTGGTTGTTGAAGGTTAACCGAAAGCGTTCTAACGAACCCATACAGGTGAGCCATCTCGGCTGCCTGATTCGCCAGCTGCTCCTGAGTTGCTGCAATAGTCGCTTGTTGTGCCTCCAACGCCTACTCATGGGCTGCCTGTTGTGCCGCCAGTTGCTCCTACAGTTCACCTTCCCAATGTTACAATGCAAAGCATATATATTTAAATATGGAATGAATAATGCATAAATCAGAAATGACCTGTAGCTGTTGAACTCATAGATCTGCCATGGTTTGACGTGGGCATATGGCGGGGCCACTACCGCCTGTGTCCCTCGCTCGAATCTGGGACAGAGTCTGAGTATTGGCCGTGTCTAAAATATCGTCGCCTATGTAGTACCGGCCATGCTTCTTGCCTCCTCCAACCCTCATGATGACCTCGCCATCAAGAGGCACAGATGCCGGATTCCACTCTGGCCCATATTTCTCCTTTCCCCCCCTGTGTATATGCACTGATGCGGCTATAGGAGGCGGGGTTGTTGTACGCTGATGGCGGGTCGTCCGGGTTATAAGTGACCTCAGTTGCCTTGCCCTTGTGGGTCGTGGCCCAGCCAGCAAACTCTGGCATTCAGTGCCTCCATGTGTCCGTGACTGCAAAAAAAGCAAAGTTAACTACAAATTATGCAAAATTGAGGGGTATAGAATAAATAATTGAATCTGCATACCCATCTAGCGTTGTACTCCTTGTTGCTAAGGCTGCCTTTATGGTGGGATGGACCTGCCATCAGCAAACGTCGTGCACAGCCAGCGTCGTGTAAAGCCTCCCACTCGGGTGTGAACAACTTGTTGACGATGGCTGCCCAGCACACGGCGTCATGACGGCACCATGGCGCAGGCACCTACACATGATCAAATCGAATAACATGTTAGAATATCAAATTAGGCCATGTACTTAATCTGAATAAATGTTCACTTACTTCCATGTATTGCTCCTTGTTCAGCTTAAAGGTCCTCGCATCCTTTTTTGTCATCTTCATGCCCAGGGTAGCGCTGTAGTTGATGACACACTGGATTTGTGCCTTGTAATGCATGTCCTTCACCACCTTTTTGCAACCAGCATGCGCCACATTGTGTGCCTCTCCCTCTTGCCCGGCCTCACACGTGTAGTAATCCTGCATATAAACATGGAATATTCGGTCATGATTAGAATAAAAAGGTGTCCAATGAATGCGATTTATTGAGCAGTGTAGTGCGAGGAAAACTTACCCACAGCTCTGCCACCACCCGCTCCGCCACGTTGCGAAACCGCCTGTCTATTCGGTCGCGTTCATCGCCCGCGACTTTGCAGTGCTCCCACGTCCAGGCCGGCTCTTTCTTTCCATTGAACATAACAATGCCTGGGAAGTGCTCACGAACCAAGAGACCCAGGATGTTCTTGTGCTTGCATTTATGGGCATTACCTAGCGTGACTACTACACAACCCCTGCCAAAATTCATTAAGGAAAAATATTAGTATCAATTGTGATTTTTTAGGAGTGAAATGATAAGGTAGTGGTACCATCTAAGTTTACTCACCTTGGTCTGACGGGTCATATCACTGGCCGCCCTGCAGGAGCTATCGGTCCGTCTGGGAGTCGCGAGGGACCTCGCAGCTAGACAATAGGCACTGTAGCCCCTGTCGTGTCTTCCTCCTCCTCTGTCGACTCCAACTCCTCATCCTCACTTGACTCCTCCTCCTCCTCCACCTCCGCTGGATGGGGAGGTGAAGGAGGCGCAGGAGGAGGTACAGCTTGAGCCTTGTGGCCGCCCTTTCCTCGTCCACGTTTGGGGCCACCCTTTCCTCGACCTTTGCCCCTTGCGAAGGACCCCATAGCCTCACTGGAACTTGGCATTACTCTTCTATAAGCAGACGAACACGCTCGTGGCTCCCCGGTGCCCATCATCTTTATTCAATCACCTGCAAATAAATACATGCAACCAATCAGCATGTATAACCAAGAATAAGCAAAATAAACAAGACATTATTAGAAATAAACAAAACATTTAATATGGATCATACATATATTAGAAATAATCGTCTGGATCAGGATTAGATGGATCATAAGTCTCATCATCACCATCACGCATCTCGAGATCTAGATTTGGCACTTGCTCGGGTGGAGGATTCTCATCTTCATCTATCCCTAATTGTAATTTTTCAAGTAATAGTAAGTCATTAGCATTATGAACCACATCCCCAACATCCTCGTCATCATTTGTTTCGTCATCGTGTATTTCAATTTCCATGGCTTCAGTCAAGTCTATATGAAAACTCCCTAGTAGCCCATCTTCTTGAAAGAACTCCCCGTCATATGTGTTAGGGTTATATTGTAATCTTCATTGTTTGGAACAGGTAGTCTTCCATATGGCGAGACCTTATACATAACATCCCAACCCTCAAGAAGTTTGTCGGTTTTGCATGGGTATGAGAGATAATAAACTTGTGTGGCTTGTTGAGCCACAATATAGACATCGTCTCCTGGATAGATGGATGACTGTCGAATTTCAGCATCGGCTGGATGTACCATATTATCAGGACGGTAACGTTTGCCATTTTTGTGCCATGTCATTTGTTTTGCTGATTCCTCGGTCATGTAAAGCCGTTGGATCCTAGGTACGCACGGAAGGTACCGTAGAATTTTCACGGGTATCTCGGTCTGTTTTTTCTAACCATTACCGGCGTCTACCTCAAGAAACCTAGATGACCCACATTTAGGACAGTATTTTGCATCCGCGTGCTCTTTCCTAAACAAAAGGCATCGATTCAGACAGACATGTATCTGCTCATAGGGCATCTTGAGTGCCTTAAGGAGTTTCTGTGACTCATACATACTCTTTGGCAGAATGTGATCTTCTGGAAGCAAGCTTCCAAACATTGTTAACATATTATCAAAGCCTTCACGGCTAATGCAAAGATGAGACTTTAGGGCCATTAGCCGGCCGATAGCATCCAATTGAGATACTCTGGTATGCTTGTGCAATGGTTTCTGTGCCGAAGACAACATGTCGTAGAAGGCCTTTGCGGTCGGCTCCGGCGGTTCCTCCCTAACCTGACTAGGTCCTTCATTCATTTGTGCTTGATGAAAGTCATCAAGTATGTCTCCGCACCTGGCTTCAGCAACATAATCATCGATACGTTGTCTCACGGCCTCCTCTCTCGCACGATGGGCTTCACCATGACAAATCCAATGGGTATAGTCTGCCACAAACCCATATAGGCAAATGTGTTTACCCATTTCCAACTTTGTTTCATATCTCTCATTTTCATACTTGCTGCAGGGACACAAAGCTTTACTTTGTCCTTTTTGAAATGCCGGGCTCAAGAATTGATTGACCTTGATAAAGAACTCTTCCATGTAGTCACGCTTACCCCGCCATCCCGTGTACATCCACTCAAGGTCACCCATCCTTCGACAATTCAATAGAGAGAGGATATAAAATCAATATCATGTACACAATGTCTAGCATGCTCTGTTAGGTGGAGATATAAACTAGGTCATCATATGTTATCTAGCAAAAGAACCGTATAAAAATGCATATCATCACAGGCAAATTCCGACAGCACCTCCCCTGCACGGTGAGGTTTCCAAATCATCGACAAGTCAACGGCACGATGGCCGGCAAGCACATTCATAGCTTCACACTACAGACATAGGCACATTGGTATATGTTCACGAAAATTTCACATCTCGAGAACTAAACATATATATTACTATCTACATACATAGGCACAATAGAGGTGGAGGTAAACCGTGGGGCTAGTGGCGGCGGCAAGTCGAGGGCGTGGGCTGCTCAAGCGGCATAGCCTTGGCGTATCGCTCCTCCTCCTCCTTCTCCTTCTCACCCTTCTCCTTCTCCTCCTCCTCCTCTCCCACCTCCGGCAACACCTCCTCCTCCCCTACCTCTGGCAACACCTCCTCTCCCCCACCTCCGGCAACACCTCCTCCTCCCCCACCTCGATTCGACAGTAGCTGCGGCGGCATCGGGAGCAGCAACGGCACGAGGTGGCGTCGGGAGCGGCGGCACCGCAAGGTGGCGCTCAAGAGCGGTAGTCGGGGAAGAGGGTATCGGGAGCGGCGGCACTGAAGGGGGCGCTCGGGAGCGGCGGCCAGCGAGGAGGGCGTGGAGCAGAGGCGCTGCAAGGGGGTGCTCGGGAGTGCCGGAGGCACGGCGCTCGCGAGGCGGAGGTTGGCGAGGAGGGCGACGGGATGGGCGGTGGCCCGAGGGGGCGGTCGCGGAGCGGCGACGGTGAGAGGGGGCGGGCTGGGAGCGGTGGCGGCGAGGTGTGTGCGTGTGTAGGGCCCGTGAGGCCCTAAAACCTAATACGAGATTTGCCGTGTCCCCAGATCATGGGCACACAGCAAACCGTAGGGCCCACAGGTCAGGGCCCGACGGGCCCACCGGTCAGGGCACGGCGAGCCGGCCCACCACGGCCCACCAGGGCTGGGTTCTATGCCGTGTGCCTAGGCAAGGGGCACACGGCGAACTTAATTTAAAAATTAGGGGCCGGATGCCTTATGGGCCTGACCACTGGGCCCACAGGTTTTCCGTGTGCCGACGATACGTGGCACACGGCAAACCATGGGGCCCACCGGTCAGGGCCCGGCGGGGGCTGGGTTGTATGTTGTGTGCCTAGGCAAGGGGCACACGGCAATTTTGTGTATGCCGTGTGTTACAGCAGCAGCACACGACGAAGTGACCATAGTGTATTGTTGATTTATTCACTTTGTCGTGTGCCTGTGGTGTAACACACGTCGAAGTTTCCTCATATTTCCTATTTTATTAGAGTTTTTGTTTTAAAATGTCCCCATTCGTACCAAAAATCACAGACAACCACAATATACGACAAATCACATTGCAGGCAGTAGATACCACATAATCATCACAAACATATAGTCCACGGTCAAATCCATAGAAATAGAAAATGGTAGATAGGTTCAAATACATCATCAAAGTCCACATAGGCAAATCCATAGAAATAGAAAAAAGGTACATAGGTTCAAACACATCACAAGTTCAGCACATTGACAACTGAGTTCATATCTCAACTTCACAACGTTCATGACATTTTCAAGGTCACACCATCCCCATACAGAGTAGTGGCAGGCGATATTATCTCGGTGTCACCATCATTTTCTGGTGTCTCTGGTACTTCGATGCCACCTGTTCCCATGTCACAAGTATGAGTCGAACCTTCGTTTGATGAATCGACGGGTTCTTCAATCAAGCAAACTGGTGCATGATGATCCGCATGAGTTATTACAATTTTTGGACTATCTAGGTGCTCAAGTGTGTACTTAAGGGGCGATGTATGGACAGTTTGTAGCATACCTCGTAACTGACGTCCATCTCCACCACCTATGCCGGAATGCCCCGCACCACCTATGCCAGAAGGCCCCACACCACCTATGTCGGAAGGCCCTACACCGCCAAATGTTGGCGGATACAGTGAGTAATAGAGTACTGGAAGTCGGTTTCCTACGGTAAAAGTGACAATTATTAGAGACAAACAAAGTTACATTATCAGAGCAAGGTTCTAGTGTAACAGCACTTACCGTTGGGCCGAGGTGGCTGTAGATCAGTCGGTGGAGGTGGAACTGGTGAAACCTCAATCCAAAATGGCCATATGTTCAAACGGTACCCACCGTTTCCATCGCTTCTGCGGATGGCAACTTGGGCCAGCCTCGGTAAAGTTGATGGTTGTGCATATGTGAACATGGTGAATGCGAGATCAGGTCGCCTCAAACTGACATTGGTAACATGACATATGTTCCTGAACATTATTGGTACTAGGGTTTGTTGGCTCCAAAAGATAAACGGCAGTCCTCTCACGACAAGCTTCAGTCGTTCCCAAGGTTCCTCACTCACTGGGGGTACACGTCGTAGCATTTGCATGGGTAATGTGGAAAGCATGGTTACTTCACAGGAACCATAGTATGACGTCATGGGAATCATGGCAAGGAAATAGCTGCCAATTTGAAGGAATGGTTCAACCAAGATTCTGCATTGTTGTGTTGTCTGACTCGGTTATCACCACATAATCAGTAAGGAAGCGGCAAATCTGCTCTATGTGAAGCACCACATTCGTTTGACGCTCTATTGCATTTTTTTATTGACTCCCGATTGACCTCACCGTCGGTGTCTATAAATAGGTTCCTCATAACGATGACGAGGCCTTCAAGATTTGCCTCATTGATCTCACTCTCATCAAAGATAACGATGTTTGGATAGTGCAACGCCATCAGTTATGTTCTCCTGCAAAATAAGACCAATGTGTAACTTAATTTATAACTTTAATTGGTTCCTGAAATTGCTAACTGAACTTTCTAACTAAAAATGTTAACTAAAATGGTAAACAAATATTTACCTTGAGGTGGAGGAAGGGGTTGGGGACGGTAGGGGCACGGGCCGACCGAGTGGACAAGGTGGCAGAGCTAGGTGGTCTATACCTGGAAAATAAAAAACTTAACAATGTCAGCTCAAAATTTCGGCAACACCTCCCCCAGTGAGGTTTCCAAACTCTCCAACAAAGAAACGGCACGATGGCCAACCACCATATACGCATTGCATTCATATCGCACGAAGCACATAGAGACATAAATATTGATTTCTAATAATTCCCATAATCTAAAAACCTTAAATTTGATTTCCTAGGTATTTAATTGCACATTTATATCACCTTGATACATACATACATTCTAGATTTATAGTATTGATACAGTATAGCACATGTTTTATTCAATGATGCTTATCCAAATATCACATAATGCAATACTAATTTCCAAAAAATATCACCTTAACGATGACAGATGACGAGAACACGAGGGCAGCATTGCTCCTCCTTCCCGGCTGCGGCTACGTCCTCTCGTCCTCCTCCCTGGCCACAGCTAGCTCCTCCTCGTTCTCCCCTGTCGCCGGTGAGATCCTTGTACTCCTCCTCCTCCTCCTCCACAGCCGGCTACCTCCTCCTCCTCTCGTCCTCCTCACGGCCGCAGCTAACCCATCATGTAAATCTTCCTCCTCCTCCTCCTCTCCCTATCCCCCCTCGCCGCGGGGTGGTGGGCTGCGACAGGGGTGGCGCGGCGGCCTCTCCCTCTCCCTCCTCGCGTGGCGCTGCTGCTGGTGGTGGCGCGAGGTGGCGCAGGTGGTGGCGGCGGCGGGTGGCGTGGCGGCCGGCGTGTAGATGAGAGCTAGATGAGAAAATAGTGTGTGAATAATGAAGAGTAGGGGGAGTATATTTCCTAAACTTCACCGTGTGCCCACCTCCAAAGCACACGGCGAACTTAAAATATGTCTAATAAAATATAAGTTTGCTGTGTGCCTATGTCCAAGGCACACGGCGAACAAGGCACCATCCGGCCGCCGTTAACGCCGCAAACACGTGTGGAGGAGTGGGGCCCACTGGTCAGGTTTTCGCCGTGTGCACGTCTCCTGGCACACGGCGAAGACAAGTTTTGCCGTGAGTCTACGAATTGGCACACGGCGAAGAGTACTTTCGCCGTGTGCCGCGTTGACACCGTGTGCTTCTCTTTCGGCGCACGGCATAGGACTTGTTCGCCGTGTGCCCGACGGAAAGCCCACGGCAAACAGTTTGGCACATGGCGATGTCCCATTTTCCCGTAGTGTATATAATATACATTAAATTAAAACCACACACGACATAGCAAGAATCATAACCTTACTCTTACCAGATCAAACACCAAACTAATTATAAAGCATGCATGCTTACATACACAAAGCATTTTTTTGTTGGGGGAGGGGGCGGCCAAACATCTATTCCAAAGAAGCTACATCGATGTTGGGCTGCTTGTCGAGCTGCTGCTGCTGCCGCCGCTGCCGCCGCCTGGACTGGAAGTAGCACACAGCCACGGCGACCACGGCAGCCGTGACAGCCACCGACCCGAGCACGGCAAGCAGAATCACCCACCACTTGGTGCCTTTCCTCCCATCACCCTCAAAGCTATCCACGGTCAAGTCCCAATCACGGACACCAACGAAAATATCCTGTATCGCGGCGGCAAAGAATCCGACGAACGCGGTCTCAGTAGTCCGGCGACCGGCGAGGCCGAGTGGCGCGTCGAGGAGTGCCCTCGACGGCCTCGGCTCGCCATCGCCGGCGACGCGCACCGACACGCGGTGCGCGGCGGCGTTGTAGTCAATCCAAACCGTTCTGGTCGTCGCTGAAGTGACGTTGGGCGTGACGGTGACGTTGAGCCCCACGGCCGAGTTGTCGTCGTGGCCGTACGTGGCGTACGACCTCACCGGGCCGACCTCGACGGACGCCAAGCTGCCCACGGCGAGCTCCGGCGAGGTGTAGTTGCCGAAGCCACGGAGGCTGGTATCTTTGTCGATCCAGAACGTGTCGAGGAGGACGACGAACGCGACGGTGGCGGTGGTGGTGAGGGTGAAGCTTGTGTTGAAGGAGGCTTCGAGGGATGGGATGCCACTGGACACGGGCCGCCAGATGTCGACGGGCCGGGAGAGCACGAGGTAGCCCTCGGTGCGGTTGAGCTTGGCGTAGCCGTCGAAGTTGACGAAGAGCTGGGACGCCGGCCCGAGGACCCACGCGTTGCTTGCCGCCGTGAGGTCTCGCGTCGTGGTGGCGTCGAAGGACGGGAAGCTGAACGTGTCCACGCGCGCCGCTGCGGTGGCGCCGGAGACGACCGCCGTGCAGAGCAGCAGCAAGACGGCGAGCCTGGGCATCATGGCAGGCGTGATGATCGGCATCGTGGAGCGATCGGTACGTACGGATGTGCCATCGGGAACGCGGTTGGATTGGTCTTTATAGCTAGGTAGCGCGGTCCCTCGAGTCTTCCACCATGGAACGTTGACAAAGTCAAAGCGTAGTGAATTTGCTGCTGAGCACAGTACAGCACGTGGAGAAATGTCAACGTCGGCAGGCAGCTGGATAAAATGAGATTGATTGGTTTGGTACTTCGGTCAGAGCCATGCAGCTGGCCTGCTGGAGTACCTGTCACCTGTGATTAGGCACACGAGAATGGTCGTACAAAGTATAACTCGCCCCCAAATGCTTGGTCAATCAAACTCCCGACATGTTGGTACAAATTCTCTTAAAAAACAAACTGGCTGGCTATTATATAGATCAAACATCGCCCATGCATGTATATATATATATGTATGGCATTGGCATGTCTCCATCTAAATACAAGGATTGCCAGGCTACTATTTATTAACTAATAGGACCACACAAGACAATTAATTTCTAGAGCGTTATTTTGGCCATTGACCTAATAATCCGGCTAGACATATTAAATGTAGCTTTATTTTGGTACAAATTTGAAACGCTAAATGCTAGTAGTATGCACACATGAAACTTCATAATCTAAAAAAACGAGTCCAAATGTACCACATCATTTGTTTCACAAAGATAGCCAGATATACCAAGGAAAGATTTACAAAAAGTCATGACAAACTATACTGTATCGTGGATGGGTCAGCTAAGTTCAGTACTTATTACCGACGAACACCATGAGGCCACATATATCTGCATCGTTTTGAGATGGTCTGGCATGAAAACATGTAAGTCAAGATTGCATGCTTCAACACTTTTTGCACTATAGCATGCAGAATATCGCCTGAACTATCACAACTTTGCCCACATATGTTCCATGGCCACATGAGGTTGAAGAGAGATGATCTATCAAAACTGAAAGTTGCAGACAAAGTATTATCCACCTGGTATAAAAAGGACAAGAAACGGTGGAGCTATGGTGTATAAAAGCTACCAAGACTGTGTATATATCCTTATTTTATTGAACTTGATTCACATAACTATAAAAGAAAGACTCCGCTCAAACAGAAGTAATTTCTCTTATAAAGTTAAACCTTCAAGATAAGTACCTTATGTTTCATCGTTATGACAAGCCTCAGGTGGGACTCAAACAAACTATTTTGAAAGTCTATGTAAATAGCACAAACAATTCCAGTATTCTTATTTGTTTCTACCGCGAACATGAAAAGCTAGCAAACAAAGAGCTATTACCTTGAACTAGTACTATCTGATCTGAGCAATGTTCTCTTATGTTAGTTAGTTAGTAGGCTACAATGCATATATTGAGGAGTACATCGGAAACATAAGGTTCATTATACTCTACTATGCAGTGAAGGTGAAGGTAAATAACAATATTGGAACAGCAAATCAGTGCAGCATTGAGCAAATAAGTATTCACAGAGTTAAAATATTGTCTGCAACAGTGCCCCAGAAATATGGTCAAGA
The DNA here is from genome assembly GCA_015342445.1 of Digitaria exilis. Taxonomy (NCBI): domain Eukaryota; kingdom Viridiplantae; phylum Streptophyta; class Magnoliopsida; order Poales; family Poaceae; genus Digitaria; species Digitaria exilis. Next base: position 1,452,163 of record JACEFO010002840.1, read on the forward strand.
AGTTGAATAAGGTTCTAATCTGAGATGTAATGTTCCAATAATCTGGCAAAACCTATTATTTTATTCAGAACCAATAAGTAAACTTAGAATAAATAACACTGTGATTGCAACTTGTTTATGCAGCAGTGCATAAAGGAAACTTTAAAGTAGTAGAAGAATGTTTCTCAAGTTCAAGCTATATTTCAGTGTTCTGCAATTGTGAAAAGTGCTGTCTCTATTTACAATTTCATTAATCAAATACAGAAAGAATTGAACTAATCAAGAACTAGAATGATCACGTATCTGAATAATGAAACAACACACGGCACACAGCAGATAAGCAAAATGTGGATCGGACTTGTATAATATTGTCTAGCACTGCAGGCCGGGTGATTCACAATATAGGAAACTAACCAGTTTTGTGTACAGGGCATGGGATAAATCCTGAGATGTTCATGTTTGACAACACAAAACCGTGCATAGAAACAACAAGAATAAGGAGGCCTGAAGAATGTACAATTCGAAGAAGACCCTGAACAGTAGGTGGAAACAAGTGGGTTGTAAATGAGACAAACATCTAAAGGGTTAGGGAAAGCAAGCGAAATTGATGAGTAGGAAATTCCAACTCTTTGTTACCTTGGGTAAGTCAGGCTCTGACTATGGGAATGGTTCCAATCAACTTGCGGCACTGCCTTCTTAGCTCCTCGCTATTTCCGTCACAGACATCCAATTCTCGCAATGAACTTGGAAGGTCATCCACCTTTGGTAGCGGTCGGATGGCTGGGCACCTTCTAATCACTAGCTTTTGTAGGGAACCTGGGAGGCAGTCCTTTGGCAGAGACCGGATGGCTGGACAATTGTTGATCACCAACTCTTGCAGGGAAGAACCTGGGAGGCCATCCTTGGGCAGGAACCGGATGGCTGCGCAATATTCGATGCCTAATCTCTTGAGGTTGGGAAGTCTGTGCAGCCCAACAGGGAGGCACTGCAGCTTGTCGCAGACCCAAAATCTGATATCCTCGAGGGAGGTGAGGAGCTGAAGGGCCACCTCTTGCTCCTTCGTGAAGCGCTCCACCTCTTTTCCCAACCAAAAGTGCAATTCAGTGAGCAAGGAAGAGAGGAAGGCACAGGTGGGCGCAGCAAGGACTCCCACGACGTCATCCGTCTCAAGCTCCTGCAGTTTTGGGGAAGAGGATGGAAACTCTTGTTCATGCGGTAGGGAGGGCTCGGAACCAGCGAAGAAATTGGGGGTTCTGAAGACGGTTAATTTGGTGAGACAACCTTGGGCAAGGAGAGGCCACAGTCCCTCCCCTCTTAAATCCCCACAATCCCTTATAGATAAATCTGTGAGAGAGGTGAGGTTTGAGAGAGGAAGCATAGTCTTCGTGCCCTCCACGCCATCGAGATAGAGGCGTTCCAGGGAGGATGGGAAGGGGAAACAATGATAGGAGAATGACGAATAGGAGAAGAACCTGGGGCAACCATCTATCTCCAATGATCGGAGGGAGCACAGAAATTGGAGCGCCCCTCCACCGCCAGTTTGAACTAGGTGTTTGTCGTCATCGAGTAAACCTGGGCAGAGGACCAAATTTTCGCAGTCCCAGATCAGCAATTCTTGTAGTTGGGAAGGCAACAATAGTAGCCCTTCCGACGTTGTTGACATTGTTGCTATTTCCCCCTCTGTTCTTTCATCCTGCTGCTGTTGCTGCTCGTGCTGTGCAATAACTCGTGTCTCCTCCACTTTGTTAGCTGAACTTGACGGAGGTCCTGACAGTGCTTCTTCTGCAGGTCCACAACACCTAATCCTGTTAACTTTTCGCACATATGCACTGTGAAACTACTCAGCTTCGGAAAGTAAGACAACAGACATGACAGTCGCTGCCAGCTACCACCATATTGCTCAATTCTGATAGATTCAACTGGAAATTGATACCCAACATGACCATCACCTTCAGCCGAACAAAAGGCATCACCCATACCATATATCGATAGGTGCCTTAGGGATGACAGCTTTCCAAAGTGAACCAGTGACAGAGAAGGGCATCTCGTCATATATAACGCTTCTAGTTTAGATAGGTTATGAAAGGCAAACACCCTCCAAAATGCACAATCTAATGCATCCTTTCCCTTAATTTCCAAGATATGTCTAGTACTAGAATTATTTCTGAAAGATACATGCTCAATATCTGAACCAGCTTGTGCAATATTAGCTATGCACGTAGTAGAGCTAGACCATGGAATATGAGGCAATGACGATAGTTTAGGACAATCTCTAATTTCGAGCTTCTGTAGTTTCAGAAACCATGTCATGTCCTCCTCCTGTTCATGTCCAGCACAGTGTGAAAATGGCAACTCCATGAGTTTAAGGCAATCTTTGATGATGAGTACTTTCAAGTGAGAGAACAAATCAGAATGGCCATTTCCAACCCATTTTGTCAATTTTGCTATCCTTACTAGTTCTAAGGTCTTCAAATTTGTGAAGCTTTGCTCTGGTATATAGCTCAGACACTCTTCACCATGTTCATCGACAAACCACAACTTTCCTAGAGGTGGAAAATTTTTCCAAGGTACATCACTCAAGTGAAGAAATTCCAACATTTTTACCAAAAGGTTCACACCAAGCCATGAAGGGCAAGTGTCACCTCCGTGCCCTGTAATAGATAGCCTGTAGAGATTGCTATGTGGTCTAAGATTTTCAAGGATATTCTTTTCTCGTATTGGATCCTTTTCAGAGCGATTAATATCCCAATCTAGTATGAGCTCTCGCAGTTGATTCTTTTGTAATAGCTTCAATGCAACTGCTTCCTTTGCTTCAACCTTCTCAAGATTGTAAATGCCTAATACTTCAAGCTCTAGTAGTCGTGCTAGTTGGCTCAACTCGAAACCATTCTTTTCTTTTTCAGTATTGAATCTCCATAGTTCTCGTAGATGTTTAAGGTTTCCCATATTTATAATGTCTGAGTGAAGGCTATCATCATGGTCAAGAAAATATTGCATGTTTACGAGGTTGCTTAAATTTCTTGAAGGAATAGAATGTTCTATGTCTAGGATCTTCAAATGATATAGTTTTGAAATACATCCTGATAGAGTTGTTTCCAGAAAATATTGACTTCTGATCCTTAGGTATCGAAGATGGACAAGTTTTGAAAAGTTCTGCAACATATCCTTCATGATATATGATGGTCCAGCCAAAAAGATAGTACGAAGGGATCTAGCTTTCTTAAAAAAAATTACCAAATGTCGTGGAAAAGCTACCCATGTTTTCACCAAATATCATCAATGTACGCAGGTTTTCAATTTGTAGAATTTTATCAAGTCCACCAAGATCCTTTGCACGATCTTCAAAGGTAATTCTATCCTCAACATCTTTGTTATCCACAGTGATAGACAAGTGGCGCACTGATGCAGGGATTTGTATATACCTTACTTTAGAAGTTGGTATGGTAAGACAGTCATACCTTGAAACTTTCACCGCCAGCTCATGTAGTAGGTCATGGATAACATAATAATGACGATCGTTGCCTTTTTCGATCTTCTTAAAAAACCCATAATTAACCAAGTCAGTTAAATAACTCTCACCAATGTCTTCTAATCTTCTGCTATGATCACTTGGATGTAAAACATCTAGTCCAATCCAAAAGTGAATTAACTCTTTGCTGTCAAATTCGTAATCTTCAGGAAACAAAGCACAGTAGGAAAAACATTGCTTCAGATTGGGTGGAAGATAATCATAACTGATCTTCAGTGCTGGCATAATATCATTGACGTTGGTTTGGAGTTCCCACTCTTTACTCTCAAGAACCCTTCTTCAGTGCTCGTAAGTTAACTGTTTTCTTAGTAATCCCCCTACAGTTTTTGCTGCAAGAGGAGAACATTTCAATTTTCTCACTATTTCTTCCCCAGTTTGAAGTAACTCAGGATGATCTAACCATGACTCATGTTTAGTAGATGCACATGCGTCAAAGAAATTCCTAAAATCTTATCTCCTAAACGACCCAATTCTATTGGCGAATCACCAACCATTTTTGCCAAATCTGACATTCGAGTTGTGACTATTACCATATTACCTTTTCCTCCACCTTTTCTAAATGGTGCTAACAGTTTTCCCGCTCATCCTTATGACATTTCCATATATCATCCAGGACAAGTAAAAACCGTTTGCCTTTTAATCTTGGAAAAAAGTCCATTTTTGGCCATCCAACTCTTGCCTCAGTTTGGTTTTGGCCATCGAACTCCAAAACCGGGTATCTTTGACCATCCAACTATCAAAGCCGTTCAAATTTGGCCATCGGGCTGTTTTGATGAGTTGTTTTAACTTTTTTATTTACAATTTAGTCCTTAGATCTTAAATGATTATTACTTTTTGCTCGTAACTCCGATTTAGGTGATTCTTGTGGTCACGTGTTACTAACGATGAAAACTATATTTTAAAGTGATCTTTACACTATTTTATTACTATTTGTTATATTATTTTTTTTGTTGTTGCATAGAAAAAATAATATAAAAAAATAAAAAAATAATTATAAAATAATATAATCAATATTTTAAAATGTAAAGCTCATCGTCACAAACACATGACCATTATAATCACTTAAAACAGAGATGCAAGAAAAAATTGGTAATCATTTTAACATCCAAGGACTAAAAAGCACTAAATTAGTCCATTTTAATCCTTGGATCTTAAAATGATTATAATTTTTTTCTTCTATCTCTGATTTAAGTGATTCTAGTGTCATGCATTCATAACGATGAACTTTATCTTTTAAAATATTGATTATATTATTTTATAATTGTTTGTTTTACTTTTCTTATATTGTTATTTGTACGCAATGATAAAAAAAATAATATAACAAGTAGTGATAAAATAGTATAAATATCACTTTAAAATATAGTGCTCATCGTTAATAACACGTGACCACAAAAATCACCTAAATCGGAGGTACGAGCAAAAAGTAATAATCATTTTAAGATCTAAGGACTAAATTATAAATAAAAAAAAAGTTAAAACCACTCATCAAAACAGCCCGATGGCCAAATCTAAACAGTTTTGATAGTTGGATGGTGGTTTTGGAGTTGGATGGCCAAAACCAAACTGAGACAAGAGTTGGATGACCAAAAATGGACTTTTTCATTTAATCTTTGCCCAATCAGCTCTTGGACACTACCATTTTTGTTTTCATATTTAACCTCGGGCATTTTTCAAAGCTTCTTGTGACAATCTATTTGCATTGAAGTCGAGAGAGACACATATCCAAATTGTAACCTGGAAATGCCTCTTCACTTCCTCGTATACATGTTGTGTGAAAGTTGTCTTCCCAACATCGCCTGGGCCAACAATTGGAAGCACAGTAAGTTCATTGGCAAAGCATTCACCTTGGGTAATGGAATGTACAACACTGTTTCTCAGTCTCCCTCCCATACAATTTGGGCTCTGTAATTTCCTCACTGGTTGTGGGCCGTTCCATGATGGTGGCCGTGATATTATCTTTGGACCCGAGCAGTTCTCGATTAAGAATTGTGGAGACCTTGGCACATATTCGCTTTAGCTTGTCTATACAACCTCTGTCATCTTTGTAGACATGTTGACCCTATCGAACTTCAGTTTTGGTGTTTGCACAGTTTGCCTTGTATGTGATACCTTGGATGGCCAGACGCCACAGAGATGACCCGGGCCTGGCATGTTGGGGCTAGCACCATGCCATCCTGAGGAGGGCTTGAATTTATTGGCAACATATCTGGCAGTGTGGCGGGCATTGAGGAGGAGGTCATGAGCGCAGCCCCCGGCGTGCGCGTCGGCGGCATGATAGGTGCCATCGAGCTCGTCCTGAATGCTGAAGTAGTCGAGCTCGTCCAGCACGTCGTCGGCGTCGTACGCCAGCAGCCGCAGCTTGAGCAGCAGCTCGTTCAGGGCTTGGTTGTCAATCTCCCTGCCACGGGTGTTGTTGAGCATGGCCTGCGCGTACAGCAGCTCCGCCGTGATGGCGTCGGTCTCGGCGCCGAGATTCTTGCTGGCGGCCCACGCCTCCAGCAAGCCGTCTGCGACGGGGGCGAGGGCCTTGCTCACCACCCACCGGGCCGCGCTGAAGGTGAACTCCATCCTCAACTCCATCCTCACGGATCACAGTAGCTCTGGTTCCTTCTGAAAGCATCCCAACACAACAGCAGTGCAACTATCATTAGTTCATTACGACACAAGGATATCTCTACTCTCTAGTATTCATTCAGGAGTAACGTAGAAAAAGATTGGTGAACTGTACGTACCACAAAACCAATGCAGAACACTGGCTCAAATCTGTCAGAAATTTCGTCTTGCCAGAGGAATGTGCAGACTGATGGAGAAGACACGCCAAGATCGGAGACAGGACCCTTGCAGAAGGTCGCGCGCGTGTCAGGCGGCGCGTTTCAAGCTTTCAGCTCCCCAGGCTTGTCGGGATCGGGTTATCACAGCGCCGACTCATCATAGCTCCCTGCAGAGTAGGTTCATCATAGCTCCCTGCAGAGTAGGTTGAGGACAGAACGATCGTATGGAATTAGCAAGAGGAGGCTGCGGAGGTGACCAATAGCATACGCTATCAAGGGATTTGTGCCAGAGCCCAGAGGAGGTCAAGCACGACTCCCCCGCCAGATACTAGTCGCTGCTCAGTCCTCGCAGAGTGATTAGTAACCGAGAGCAATGAGGATTGAACCTGATAATCAATTGATCGTAGCAGCTAGATCATCGTCCAATACCATCGCGGAGTCGTGCTGCAGGCCAGCGATTTTGGGTGGCGCCAATTTTAGAAGCTTGACGGCGACGCCAACGGGTCTCTCTCGGCCGGCCGGCCAACTGCTCCAGACTCGAATAGTAGCGGTGGAGCTCTGTTGAGCATCTCCAGTGGACCGTGTAAATTTAGGTCCACAAATCCTATTTTACAAGCCCACATATAAAATTTAGGGGGCCAAATTTGCATCCAACTCCAGTGGGGCATGCATTCGTACACTATTGAGGCATGAAAAATGGTGGGGTCTATGGTTTGAGAAGGAGGATGATGGTTTGAGAGAGAGGATGAGAGGCTCCCAAATCTAAGGGCTTGGAGGGGAAATTTGGGATGGCATGTAAAATAGGAGGAAGTTTAGTAGCCCCATTGGAGAAGGTTTTCTTTTGCTTTGACTCCTAAAATTTAGAGTAGGAGCCCATTTAGAAGCTCCCACTGGAGATACTCTTACGTCGGCGCGGCATACCAGCCGTGGTGCTGCAACCTGCAGATACAGCCGATGAGGAGAGACCAGTGCCTGGAATCTAAACAACGCCAGAGCATCAAAGTGTCCTGCGTTTGGGCGTTTGTGTATATTTCCTTCATTCGGCTGCTTGTGGTGGATCAGCTGTCCGTTCTAGAATATAACAACGTTTATGTTTTTTTAAAGTCAAACATTGTTAACTTTGACCATAAATTACATAAAAATATATAAACCGGTACCATAATAATTATGTTCATCGTCATGAAACCAACTATTCAACATAAAACTTTTTGCTTGAATTGAATTATATTTTCTAGAAATACCATTGGTCAAAATTAAAAATATTTGACTTTGGAAAAACCTAAACATAGGTATATTCTTGAACGGAGGGATTACATGATTTTTGGATTTAATGTTCCTATAATAGTTGGTACAATTTGAGCAGTATCATTCTATACTTTGTGCTACCTAAACAGCAGCATGCACACAAGCCGCAGCAGTGGCAGCCGCTGAGGCCATAGGCGGCGGCGTGGGATCCTCAGTGGCGGCGGAGGTGCCCAACGGGTGGGTGATAGTGGTGCATGGGAGAGAGAGGATATGATAGGGTTTGAACTGGTAGATCAGATGGCTATAAGTGGTTGCATGAATCTCAAACATTGTAAGGTGGGGAAACACAAATCTACCGAAAGATGAATAGGAAATCCACATAAATCTAAGAAGCTTCACAGTAACTGTCCATAATGTTACTTTTTGGCCTGACCCAACCTAGATGGGTGTTGTGGTTCTCAGTGTCTAAACACTATTACCTTATATAGTTGTGAGTTTTTTGAGCCCAACACAATTACATTGTAGTTTTTTTTTAGAATTCCATATTCCAAATTGTAAGTCATTTTAAAATTCTTGAAGAGTCAAACTATTTTATGTTTTACCAAAATTATAGAACGGAAATAGATATAGTTTAAATATGTACTTAATGAAGAAACTAACGGTACATATTTGGTATCATAAATTTTAGTACTTCGTTATATAAATTTGATCAAACTTAGATAGTTTGACATTTTAAGAATCTTGAAATGATTTACAATTTCGAATGGAGCTAGTACATTGTGGTTTTGAATTTAATGTTGCATCATGGCATATCACCGTATAGTAACAACACTCAAGTATGAGTAGGCATTCAAATGGACAGCTTAATACATTAAGATTGTCGTCCGATTTTATCCTAATAGAAAATCGAGCAAGTTTAATGACTAAGATTTACACTATGGTCAATACAAAATGGACAAACTGAAACACATAGACAAGTGTAATAGCTTTTTTATAGAAAAGAGAATATATCAATCATATTCCGGCCTCTGTATTGATCGATACATATAACTGTCCAAAATACCACACTCACAGTTCATATTACAAAAGGTAACTAAAACAAACAAACGACAACCCCACCTATGGTGCAAGACTAGGCACCAAAGAAAATTAATTGACAGGAAGTCTATTATTATTAGGCCAACCATTAGAAGCAAAAAAACTCCATCATTAAGGTCTCAAGGGCACGACAAGCTGGAATGATACGAAGCCGGTCTTCCTCTTTTTCAAAAAGCGCCCAAAACCGGACCCAATGAGTCCCCCGGAAAAGCATCTGCATTAGAGAGAAAACTCTTGCATTGTTAAAAATACTATCATTCCAGACAAGTATAATAGCTATTCGTACATTTTACTCAAAATCTAAATACAAAGGGTTGCAGCTAAACTAGGAAATACAGAAAAATGTGATCAATTCAGTTGACATGGAAATTCGGAAGGTAATAGTAGCGCGTGCACAGTGTTTGTTTTTGGATGTTTTCATTGATATAAAAGAGCTGGCATAAGATCAATAAATAATGTATGAAAAAAATGAAAATGCAGAGAGCAATTCGCTTGTGGCTGCAGTTTGTTCCCGGATGCATCATGTCCGCCCAATTATATATATTCCTTTAGGCAGTGGAGTGGACTACCGTTAGTCCGCTAGTGGACACCCAATACGCCATGGAACATGGACATAACTCACTAGCTGTCTGCTGCAAACGCTTGCTCTGATGTTCTAAAAAACGCAACAATGGAAAACCAAGGTGCACAACCACCGGTTGTTGGCACGCAGCTATCAAAATCGATGAGGTTGGGGGTAGGGCCACATCTATCCTTGCATCGTCGATCTCCTCGACCTGATCATGTATATGGGATCATCTATCTGCAGCTACTCCACCTTTCAGGTTTGCTCAACCGCAAAGCTAGCTACCCGCACGTTCCATGGAGCTGCTTTAAGTATGAATCAAGTATTCAGTATGAATCAAGTATTCTTCTAGCACTAGTGCACTACACACATTATGCGAGGCAACATTAGTATTATTAATTATATGGAGTACGAGTGTGATTGATCATATCTGATCTAACTGAATGCTACTGTCTTGGGAAATCTTGTGGTTTTCATTTTTAGGTTTGTTCAGTCATTGACCGAAGGGATTTCAAGAAATGTGTGCAAACGTGTGGTGTGGGCGTCCTCCTTCAGCCGGGGGAGATTGCCACTGCTGGACCAGCATTCAGTTTCATGAACGACAGAGATAATTTGCAAGATTTGTGTCGGATTCCGTGCTGCAGCAATACTCTTGAATTGCCATTGTTGAGCTATTTGTGTTCTAAGTTTCTTGTGGCAGTTGAGTTCCCGGCACTTGTATTGATTTTTTTATCCTAAATCACTTTATTGCAAGGAAAATCCTAAATCAACTTTATAGAGTATTTTTAGGGTGTCGATTTAATATATGATGAACTGTACGAATTTATAAAATACTTCCTCCGTCCCAAAAAGAATGCAATTCTCGTATCCCGAGTAGTCAATCCATCCCAACTTTAACCAAGTATATACAAGAAAATAAAATTATTTAGGATACCAAATGTTTATACTTATATTTGTTATCAAATATATTTTTACATTATATATATTTGGAGTTATAAAAGTCAATAATATTTTCTATAAACTCAGTCAAATCTAAGAAACTTTGACTCTATCTGAGAATTGTATTCTTTTTGGGACGGAGGGAGTATAAAACAAACCTATGGATCGGAAACCATGAACTTAGCGTTGAATGTCTACAAGATTCTCAATACGAGAATTTCTTGTACAGCCGTACAGGTAAAACAATACTCCTACTTAATTTATTCAGAGTTGCTAAACCACCTCAGAAGATGATTGTTCCTTGACAAGCTTTGCCATCATTGACTAGAAACTAGACTGCTCCATCACTCATTCACTCACTCACTCACTACCAGGAGCGGCATACAAAGGCCACACAACTACTAGCCACGATCATCATCCACCCTCTCCATCCCCACACACACAACGCGCGGCGCAGAAATTCGACACAAAATCGATCGAAGCAACAACAACAACAAGCCGGTCGCCGGAAGCAGAGCAGAGCAATAAATGCCGACGCTGCGGCGGCGCAACCCGGAGGTGCCAGTGAAGGCGCTGGAGGGGATCGTGTCGGCCAACACCTTCTTCACGGTGGCGGTCTTCATCGGCATCACGGGCACCATCACGCCCTCGACCACGATCCACCCCGCCTGCGTCGCCGGCGACGACATCGCGCGCAACTTCTTCCTCTTCGAGATCCTCTCCTTCGGCTTCTACCTCCTCTCCAGCCTCGTCGCGCAGGGGATGAAGCTCGCCGTCACCCTCCTCGCCGCCGACGACTTCTTTAACGACGGCGAGCAGAAGCCTCCACCTTCCGACGACTGCGAGGAGATGCCGGCGTGGCGCGCGGCGGCGCCACGTGAGCGGCGACGGGCCGTGCTCAGGTTCGCCCAGCCCATGATGCTGCTCGCCGCCGCGTGCTCCATCATGGGCACGTTCTTCTTGCTGCTGTCCATGGTTGATGCCATCCAGCTCAAGTTTGGCATCGTGTCATGTGGCACACCGCTCGCCGTCGGTGCTACCTTGGCGCTCTCCGCGCTCGTCGTCGGTGGGCTCCTCTTCTACGGATGCACCGTCGCGTACGCACTCACGCACTACCTGCCCTGAATAGGCCTGGGTTGGTGATCCATCAGTTAATCGATACTACTAGTAGCTTCTTTGTTTTGCATTTTCTTTTTTTATTTAAAAGCAGTAAGTGTTAGTATGAACAGTGGATTCTGGAATTTGATTGTATATGCACCTGCACTGCAAAGAGCAAAAGGTCATGTTCCCATTCTTGCATCCGAATGGTTTGTCTTATGCCCTGTTCAGATTTTAAACTACTCACTATTTATTCCAACTTTTCCCTATTCATACTATTCTTCCATCTCAGAGAACATATTTCTCAATACTTAGCTACAATGTTTTTTTAAAGCTGCAATGTTTTTTTTCAGCTATTTGAACCCAACCTTAGCTTAATTTTAGTTGAAAAGGGAATGCAAAGAAATGTTCACATTGTCGGTTGCCTGGAAATGAAATCATGTGTTCAACCATAAAAAAACACATGGTTTCTTTAGTAAATTCATGTGTTTCTTAATATTTGTTTTTAAAAAGCATGGTTTCGTGATAGGGACGGGATACAGTCACTGTGGCATGGGCCCCTTTTTTCAGAGAAATGGTATTGCTCCGCTAAAGGAACCCAAGCAAACTTACCCCAAAAGCGCCCGTCAAACGGCTCATAGCTCCAGTCAGCAGTAAAGCGCACACTCCGCACCCCAACCCGTGTCGAGCCTCACTCCAGCTTTCTCCGGCTCTCCGCTACGACATGGAGCCGAAACCCTCGCCGCCGCCCGCCGCCAAGCCGCGCCGCCGCGGGGCGGCGACCAAGCGCAAGGAGAAGGCCGCATCCACGGCGCTCACCGCGTCCCCGCCGCCGAAGCGCAAGGCCCGGGAGCGCGCCCGCGTCGATCCACCTCCCCTTCCCCCGCCACCGCCACCGCCGCCTGCGCCGCGCAACCGTTCAGCCTCCCGCAAGTCGCGGCGCAAGCCCGCGCGGAAGAAAGCGGCGCGCCGCTCCGTGAATACGCCGCGCGAGCAGCAGGAGGCGGTGTTGGTGTTGCCGCCGCCGGCGGCGGCGCCGCCACCTCCACGGCCGTCGCTGGAGCAGGAAATGCAGGCCGCCCTGTCCCGCGGCGCCAACGTCCACGTCGTCCCCACCTTCGCCGGTAAGCCCACCGCAGGAGAACAACAATGTACATAGAAATGAGATCCCATTCTTTCTCTGTTTCGTCAATGTGGCCTTTTGGTAGGGTATTTGGGTTGGGCTTTTTGCCCAACGAAGGTGGGCTGTTTGTTTAAATGCCTGCAAGGAGGCACATTCTGCTCCAACGTTTAGTAAATTCAAGTATTTAACTACTGGCACCTACATTCCCGTGCCAGTTTGCATATAGATGCAGTAATCAACTACCATACGATTATATCTCGATTTCTTACCAACTTACCATGCTGCTTATCTCTCTGAATGCTGGTTGTGCCCTACTGCCCTCTTTATCCCATAATTTGAATTAGGTTCAGATTGATCATCTGTAATTTAATACCAAATACATGTTTCACATGGCATTGCCTATGCCCAACATAATCAGTACATTCATACGACCCAGCCTATGCAAATCACAATATTCACTAAAACAGCTACCAAAAGATAAATGTGAACTGCAAGACGTCTTGTAGGTCACATTTACCTTTTGAGAGCTGTTTTTTTTAATATTACAGCTTGCATACGCTATCTTTGTGGTGTAATACATTCAATTATACTGGTATTTCTGCATCAATGCAAAGCCATGTTTGAATTTGTCTATTTGGAAGTGACTGCATAGTGTAAATTTAACCTAATAAAACCTCTGGTTATTCCTTTGCAACACTTATGCCTCCTCTTTTTTTTTTCTGTTGCTTTAAATCTTCGGAACTGCTGGCGCCCGGACGTCCGTTCCGGGTGCTAGCATCCGGACGGTGGGTTGAAACAATACAAAATATAAAAGTTGCAACAACCAAAAACTGAAACATTGCAACATTGAAACATCAAGTCAAAAATTATAATATTTCGCTGAAACATTGAAACACTGCAACATTAGGTAAAAATTGCAACATTTGGATGAACCACATGACTATTCCTGTAACATCCATGTGAAAAATGTCTGCAACATCAAGCCCAAACATTGCAACCATTTGGATTCAATATTGAAACATTGAAACATACCGATTCGTATAGCATCGACATGAAAAATATTTGCAACATCAAGTCGAAATATTGCAACAATGGAACATCGAAAAACATTGCAACATCAGGTCGTGTAGAACGAATGGATAAAGGCGTAGAAGTTTAGACGAAAGGAGTGAAAAGACGATAAAAAACTACGGTAGGAAATCAAAAGGAGAGAGGGCGGCTCTGGAATGACGGCCAACTGCAGGGGGGTGAGGGTCGACGGTTATGTGACGCGCGTCCGTCCGATTTTTGCTTTGGCATCCGGACGCCTGATACGTAGCATTACCGTTAAATCTTCTTATTGGTTGTCTAGTGCTCAGCAGGCTATCGCAGTTCTTATATACACTATATACAATAATACAGTTGCTCCAAATCTCACCCTTTAGTTGCAATCAAGTTTATCAAATTAGTTCTATCGTTGAAGAAATATGTGTTTTAGCCAGAAACATATTTCAAAGCTTAAGAAACTGCATACATGTGTAATTCATATTCTGGTGCTATGTTATGTACATTAAGGAAAGAAAGTTTCCTTTCCTGAAATGATCATGACGACATGGATGGAGCACTGAAATTATTTTGTTTCCCTTGTTCCGCTTGATGTGCAACAATTCTCCTGAAAAACTGCTCACATGTGCCGACTAAAAAAATTTGACCCTTAATGTTAGCAAAGTGGTGACACTTTCTGTTAAGCTAGGATTTGCCTCTTTTAAATTTTACTTTTTGAACACTTGCAGTTAGGCCTACACATATATAGCACCCTCTGTATCTATTCAAGATGCTATCCACAATTTCACAATAGAAGTACAATATTAATGCAAGTTGTTTCTCCACCACCATTTCCTTCCATTTTATAAACCTGGAACAACCAATATGCATATAATTCAGGATTTTTTAGTAAATATCTAGCAGTTGCCAATATCATTTATATATAATTTAGTTGTTTAGCAAACTTGTAGCATGTCAAATTCGTGGGAATAGTTATTATTATAACTTAAAAGAAAAGACAGTTCTGTTAGTGCCATGAGAATGCAGTAGTATCAGTTGTTAATTGCAGTATATGACCCTTGATTTCAGGCGCTGAGTCTGCCATATATGTTGAACTGTAACCATTGTATGGTGTGTGAAACTTTCAGGGGCTACAATGCATAAAATGCAAGCACTTTTTTTTTGTGTTAAATGCAGCTGATGCACAGCTACATAAAATTGCACATGCATACTGTACTGTATCACTGTTTGTCTTGTTTACTTGTTGATTTTTTCTAAAGGATGGTTTTCATGGAAGGAAATTCACCCGATTGAGAAGCAAATGTTGGCTACATTTTTTGATGGCAAATCAGAGAGGAGGACACCCAAGATATACATGGGAATTAGAAATTTAATCATGAGCAAATTTCACTTTAATCCTGAAGTGCATCTGGAGTCCAAAGATTTGTCTGAGTTGTTAGTTGGGGAGATGGATGCTCGTCTGGAAATATTCGAGTTCTTGGCTCACTGGGGCTTGGTTAATTTCCACCCTTTTCCACCAATGGCCCAGGAATGCAAGCAAGTTGAGAGCAAGAGTAATGCTGATACAGTGGAGGAAATTTCTTTGATTGAGAAGTTATTTCAATTTGAAACAGTTCAGTCATATTTGGTACCTGTTACGAAGAAAGCTGAAGTCACATCTCCAGTTAAGTTCACTAGCTTGCTTTCTGAACCTGCCCAAGCTGAAGATGCGATAACCACAACCGAGTCTTCTGTTGAGTATCATTGCAACTCCTGCTCAGTCGATTGTTCCAGAAAACGCTATCATTGTAGGACTCAGGTCAGTTTCACTGCTCCACAGAAGGACCTGCATCAGTATGTGTTGTTCTTGTCATTTTGTCTACAAACGTAAAATGTTTCAGAATTTATTTTGCTGATCACTGAAATGTTACTTGTACATTGTATGAGCTTTGGAGAAAGGAGAGTATATATTTGCGGGTGCAGGGCAACAGTGAGAAGCATAGTTCAGTAGATATGGTCGAATGGGGATATCTGTGCAGTGATCATGACCTCATGTACATATTCAAGAGTTCTAACTCTAAAAATACTGAGCTTTCGAGGCAAAGTTGCGTTCCAATTTCTTCTTATTTACAATGACACCTTGTGCCTCCTAGGTTGGTCCAGTTTGTGTCGTTCGGAAATTATTGAACTAACCAACTACTAGATAAGATCTTTTAGCTAATTGATAATTGTTTGAATCCAATTATAAATCAATCTAAAAAAAATGATTCATCTGCTGCCTGCCGTGCTATTCTTTTGGCCGATATGTCTTCTTGGCTGTCAGACCTTGATGTACATGATCTATCTTTGCAATTTGTGCTAGGAATAGGGATACAAGGTTGCAGTTGCACAAACATGGCAGGATTATTAATATCCTTCATTTTTTGGGACATTAGGTGTTTGTTGCCATGGTGACAACTGTGGAGTGGATTTACTGGATAATGTCTGTGGTTGGATCTCTGGAAGTGCTAGCTAAGTCGCAATATGCTCCCAACCACCTAGATCGCCTATGTGCCTTCTAGTCGCTACACACCACCCTCCTACACACCATATCATGATCCTAGGATCATACCGAGGGGATAGCTAAGCGCCATCAGCTGCTATGGGAGGGATACACTTTCGGGGTGGCTTGGACAAATTCTTCCTACTTTATTGTTCCCTTAAAACAGCACCATGCACCCACCTTTATAGAGCTAAGCCTGCCAGTGCTCAATTCCTAACAATAGATCTAACAAATTAACAACTCTTATCTTATATAACTAACATTGATAATGCCTAGTCCTCAACTAATCTTATCTCCCATGTAAGGGTGGGCTAGGCTGTAGTTGTACCTAGGTCCTGCTTCACACCTACAACATTGCACCAAATAGCCACTTGGCACGCCTGGTGACTAAGAGCTAGGTTCCACACCATTGCCTGCCTGCCGAATGTCTGTTTCCTTTTTGATTATTTTATGTGGCATATAAATTGGTTGATTCAAATTTCATTATTTTCTATGCAAAGCTCCAGCTGGGTAACTTCTGCCAACTACCTCAACAGTTGTTGTGGTTCAGAAATAATCTGTTCCTAGTCTTACACAAATCCTATGTAACTGGGAATCGTACTTTGCCATGTGCATTATGGGCCTTGTATGCTTGTACGCAAAAGAGAGCAACCTTTAACTTTGCATTAGGCAGCTTAACCTCATATGTAGTGTGATCATTCCAATTATTACAGTACATTATATTAACCTATTTGTTTGAAACCATGCATATTTTAGATGACTCTGGCCATGTTAAGTGGTATCACCATCTAACTATGGGCTTTTAAGTCACAAAATATTATCGAATTATCTTTGTTGAGCTCTGATATGTCTGTCATTCATTTGGAGGCCTAATGCTGACTAACATCATCGTAATCCTTTCCAGGTAGACTTTGATTTGTGTTCTGATTGCTACAGTGAAGCAAAGTTTGATGAAGGCATGTCAAAAGCTGATTTCATCCTTATGGAATATGCAGAGGTTCCAGGCTCTGGTGGTTCTAGCTGGACTGATCAGGAGACGTTGCTTCTTTTGGAAGCATTAGAAATTTTTAAAGGGAAAGAATGGGATGATATTGCTGAGCATGTTGCTACAAAAACAAAAGAACAGTGCATGCTATACTTCCTCCAGATGCCAATTTTCGACTCCTTTCTAGATGGTGAAGATTTCAACAAAACACCTCGGAAGATCACACAGGATTCAGCAGAAGCTGGCGCTTTTGATGTACCTGGGGAAATGGATGTAGATGACAATACAGAAGGAAAAGAGAGCACTGATGAGAAAATTTACAAGAAAACAAGTGCTAATTCTTCAGAAACAGGAACAAAATTAGCTGACCAAAGTGTTTCTTCTAAAGAGGATACCATGAATTCAGGTGATAATGATCTAGTTGCATCTTCCACACTTGATGCATCAAACAAACCTTTATTGATGGATCCTGCAAATAAGAAAAATTCTGCTGATGTTAATGTGTCTGGGGAACACGCATCCAACTTTGTTATTGATGTTCTGAGATCGACTTTTGAAGCAGTTGGTCACTTTCAGAGTAAAGAAGATTTGTGTTCATTTGCTGAAGCAGGAAATCCTGTGATGGCACTAGTGAGTAGACCTTCTGACTTAATTATTCTATTATTACTAACATAACAAGAGTGCTCTTTGATGTTTGGATAAATAATCTGCAGGCTGCATTTTTGTCCTCTCTTGTTGAACGCGATGACGCTGTTACTTCATGTTGTAGTTCATTGAGAGCTATATCAGAAAGATCTCCAGCTCTCCAACTGGCAACTGGGCACTGTTTTATTCTTCCGGATCCACCAAGTGACCTCAAAGATCCTGCTTCCAATTTCAGGTAACGTAGCTCATCCTAGGAACCCTTGTTTAGTGTAGACCTGCAATTACTAAATTTTTTCTGACAAAAATTTCAACTTGTAGTCCTTGCATAGGCGGTGAGTGCCAAGGAGGCGCCGATGGTACTCGAAATGTGAATGATACTAATAAAGATGTCAGCAAAAGGGAAGGTAGTGCTTTAGCTCTGGAAAAGGAGAATGCTACATTCACCTCGCAGAAGGAACGCCTGGAATTACCTAACACAAAGGAATCATTTGTTGAAGGTCCCCAAGCAGAGGTCAAGTCCAACAGCACAAAGGAATCTGATAATCAAGCTGCTAAGGTAGAGAGTTGTGTTGCATATGATGAGATGAGAGATGGGTATAATACCATTCTATGTTCTGCTACATCAAATAATACAAACGAACCTAGTTCCTTAGTTTCCCAAGCAGCCAGTGCAGCAAGTACAAAGTACACAACTAATCCTGAACGAGTTGAAGGGGACAAGGCAAGTTTTAAGGAATTATCTGATAATGACTCGCCTTCAGAAAGAAAGGTAGAGCTAGAGGAGAATGAACATGTACCTGTGGCCTCGTCTAGCATGGAACAACTTGAGCCCAACCAAACTGGAAATGACAACACTGAAGGTACTTAATTCACCTTATGCATTATTGTTTTCATTGCACATCATTGAGGTATGTGCCCCAGTCCCATGTTTCCATACTACTTCAACTGCGGTTATTGACCAATAATAAGATTTTCTGGACCTAACCCGGATTAAGAAACTGAACAGCTTCAATTGTTCTATGGAAATTGAGGTTATCCAAAATATAAGATGAAAAGTCACCTTTGTTCCGCGTTTAGTTTTATTGTAGCTGGTTCTTATGTACTTCCTTTCCTATGTTTCATTAATGGGCTGCCCGCTCCTATAGATGTCCAGAGACTAAACTTTGACCATTGGTGACGTTTGTGATAGATTACTAGTGAGTACAATTTAGTGTCATATGGAAGTAACTGATTTAAATTGTAGCTGATAACTGATCATCAGTATTGATGAAGTTTAACTTTTGTGTTGCAATGGGGCCCTATATTATGTAGCATAGGGAGTCATTGGTATGTTGGTAAAGTGACCTGTAAATTCAGCTTAGCTTTCATATCATTTCCTCAATAGTACACTGTTTGCAAAATAGTTTCTGTGACATAGGAATAAATTGGCTGATGTGATCACAGAACCTAACAGCAACAAGAACATTGCTGTTGCTGATGATCCCATAATAAGGCTACAGCGAGCGGCAGGTACTGTGATTTCAGCAACTGCAGTGAAGGCTAAGTTCCTCGCGGAACAGGAACAAGATCATATTCGGTGCCTAGCTGAACTTGTGATCGAAAAGCAGGTACGTAATGTGCCAATGATTCTGTGCCGTTTACATTTCCAACAAAGTTTCAGACAACCACGTTACATGTTTTTCACTGATGCGTTTGTAGTAGGAAATGTCTGAAAAAAAACTTGTACCTGTTCTTTCTTTTCTTAATGTTGTGTGCGCTGCCTCACTGGAATCCTATCTTGTACAGTTTCAGAAGATGGAAACCAAAATGTCATTCCTTGCTGAAGTTGAAAATATGGTCCACCGATCAAGAGAACTGACAGAGAAAATGAGGAAGAAGCTTCTGTTGGAGCGGAATGCCATAATCGCTTCTCGGATGGCTGCTATGGCATCCAGAACAAACCAGCCTGGGGCTCCTCCTGCGACTAGACTGCCAGTACCAGTAGCCCTGGTTCAGCAGCTGAGACGCCCTTGAAGCCTAAAGATGCTGCGCTGATCCACTGATCCAACCTTCTAGAAGTATATAACTGATGTAGGGCTGGTTTTTGTAGTCGTGCTAATCCGCCTAGTAGAAAACCAGTGTTACTGCGTCTAGGATAACTTTTGGGTCAAGCTGGGGGCCTATAACCGAGCCCCTGTATGCTGCCATGCTATGTTTAACTGAATTATGTAGTAGCGTGATGTATCAGTATTACTACAGTGGTTTAAGATGTAGGCTTTTATGCTCTCGCCTTGGGTAGTATAGACTCGTAGCAGTGCTTCTGTGTGGCAGTTCGACAGATAAACAACCCTGAACGTTTTACCTGCTTCAGAGCCAGGCTTGTACAGTACAAAACTTCTGTACGGCCTGTAGAGCTGGCAGCTGGGTGGGTGTGTTTAGTTTTCTAAATATCTCCGAAAATACGCTGTTCACAAAAGAAAATTCTAAAAAATATTGTTTATAAAAAAACACTGTAGATAAATAGTATTCCGTGAGTGGAAGGGATGGGATGAAGACAAATAGTATTCAGTGAGTGGGAGGGATAGGATGAATAGAAAAAAAAAATTAGACGAATAGTGATTTTTTTTGGTAGAAATGTTTTGAATCTGGGCCTCAATCCCGTCTCCACCCTGTGTAGGTAGCATTGCGCATCTCGTGGCCAACTCCGTGGGCCCAGCCATTTGGGCAGCCTTCTAAACACCATCTTGCCATGCTAAAAGTTTGAGTGCCCATCCAACCAAACACGGGTCTAAATGCATGCTAAAAGTTTGAGTGTCGATCCAACAAAACAAGGGTCTAAATGGCTACATAACCCTGCCTTAGGTTAACCATGTACGGTTGACCAGGCTTTCGCCATATGAACTAATCATTCACTAATGCTGTTTCTAATAGTGCCACCTAGTGTTATACCTAGAAGAGTAGGGATGAAAACGGTTTCGATATGCATGGATACGAATACAATCGAATACGAATAATATAAAATTTGTCAGTGTATCGAATATTGATATACATTATATATCTACAACAGACATTCAATTTTGATTATACGGATACGAGCGAATATTGGTTGTCCAAATTCGGATACAAATTGTACCACTTAAAAGCTTGTGGATTTTCGGTCAGCAGAAAATATTCATGCCACTTCATCTCGAAAGGGCATGAAATGTTACCCGCGCATGGCCAATTGATGGTCAATTATTTGTTTTCACTCCTCGATTTCGTATTGGTGACAGATTTAGCATAGATAAGGTGTGCAATTCGTTCAAAAATAGATAACGCGTTTATCTTGGACCTGCTTGGTTCCGTGCCGAAGGTTGTCACGCCATGGTGCGGCGCGCCACAACCTGTGGCGGAGTAAATCAGTGCCACAACAGCTGCTGCAAATCTAGTTGACTATGATGTAGGCGTATTGGGGTTGTGGCGTGGGAAACAGTGCCGTGGCGATGTGTGGCATTAAACCAAACAAGAAACAACCCCTTATTCTTGTATGGAATAATCAGCAGATAGTAGTGTGGTTTAGCAATGTTTAGCTTGGTCGTGCATGTCATTCTCTAGTTTTTTTAATACTTCTAACCCCGTCAACCAAGCAAAACACAAAAGCCTATGTAATGTTATGGAAGAAAACGGCTTACAAGGAATGCCCATAGTATCTGATATAATATTTCTTTTTTTAAGGAACAATCTATAATTTTACTATTCATACATAACCTTTTACCTTTGTTAAATGAGACCACTTTTAAGTACACCCATGACCCATGTGTCAGTCCTGACATAAGCTACATTACTCAATTGGATCACGCGACAAAATGTTGAAACTGAAGCAAAAATTCTGGCACGGAGAGAGAGAGAGAGACTGGGTGTCCGAGACGCTCACCGTCCAAGTCAACCAACGCAGCCAACCACCATCCCCTCGAAAAACCAGACGGCCTCCGCGCACGAGCAAAGGCTGCCAAATCCTCCCTCCTCCATGAAGACGGCGGCGCGGCGGCCGCTGCTGCTGTGCGCGCTAGCGGCGGCGGCGGCGCTCTCCTTCCTGCTCGTCGCGCCGCCGCCTCCGCTCCTCTCCTCGCTCCTCCTCGTCTTCCCGTCCTCCCCCTACGCCGGCAGCCCCAAGCTGCTCTTCCTCCTTGCCGGCCAATCCAACATGGCCGGCCGCGGCATCCCGCCCTCCCCGCTGCCCCCGCCGTTCCGCCCGCACCCGCGCGTGCTCCGCCTCGCCGCCTCCCGTCGCTGGGTCGTCGCGGCGCCGCCGCTCCACGCCGACATCGACACCCACAAGGCCTGTGGCCTCGGCCCCGCCATGCCGTTCGCGCACCGCCTCCTCCAAGACCAAGATGACGGCTCCGGCGAGCATCCCCTCGTGCTCGGCCTCGTGCCGTGCGCGGTGGGCGGCACTAGGATTTGGATGTGGGCGAAGGGGGAGCCGCTTTACGAGGCCGCCGTCGCCCGGGCGCGCGCCGCGCTGGCTGCCGGCGGCGGGACGCTCGGCGCCGTGCTCTGGTTCCAGGGGGAGAGCGACACCATCGAGCTGGACGACGCCACGGCCTATGGTGGAAGGATGGAGCGCCTCGTCAACGATCTCAGGGCCGATCTCGGCATCCCCGATCTGCTCGTCATACAGGTCACCACACCACTTCCATGTGTTTCCCTCGTAGCGTGAGCTAAAATTCAGGTTCGATTTGTTTGTCAAGAACGGAAATTCTAGTCTAAATCATGACATCAACATTATTCAGCCTAAAAGTTGGCTCCTTTCTGACTACTAACATCAGCACGCCACCACAGCTTTGGTTGAGTAGACATCCCTTTTGTTGAGATAATGGACAGTCCTGCTTTTACTGAAAGCAACTGACAGAGTTGATGAGTTTAGATCTTCAGCTTTCTCATTTCGATGATCAACGTTTGAATTCAGCTTAAAAGGGGGGAAATCCATGTAAACACAGTTGCTAATCAAATAACATCAAAGCTTAAAGTGCTCTGCTCAGCTCTGGCTTTCTTTCGTGCAATATGATTGCTAAAGGAATTACTCGGCTAAACAAAATATGACTTCTTTTTGGGCAAACTTATCCCTTGAATATGGGTTAATTTTCAATTCCCTGCTTCATCTTGACTAATTATAAAAATCTAGTTTGCCCGATTGGCCTCATATGGGAAAAGAACACCGAACGTCCCAATTATACTTATATTCTACTTTCACTTTACTTGTCTTTTGCATTCATTTGAAAGTCAAGCCACATTAAAAGGATCTTGTCTATGACATACTCCAGCTTCACATGCTGCCTTTGAGTTCATAGAACTCAACCCACATGAAAGTTAAGGGATACATCACAAATTTTATAGTTCTTGTAGAAAGCTCCCCACACATTTGACAATCACTTGTGGAAATGGAACGCTGAAACACACTGAAACTCTGCATAGGGTACAACTTTTGTAGTAGATCAACTTAAGTTAATATATGCATTTTTTTATTTATTTGTTGAAATCATCATTATATCATATCTGCAGGTTTTTTTAAATCAATTGGTAGATTCCTAGATATCCAACATGTAGTATATATGGAACCCCCAGGCAAGAATGGAATGACCGAAACATATATGCTCCTAAAGTTTCTACATAAGTAATTAATTGTTTTTTCTTGCTTGTCATCCACTGAAAGTAATCTACTTGTGAATGTTCTAGCTCACCTTTATGTGAACCATTGGAGTATACAAAGGAAAAAGTCATTTAGCTACCAAGCCTTTTATGAAAAATACATCCTACCAAAAGGTTGATGCCATATAAAGTGGCAGCATACCGAAGAGCAACAAACTAAACATAATAACACATTAGAAAAATATCTCCGAAGCTAGCATTGGTGCCATATATTTGTTGCCTTTGAATGAAAGTGGTTATGTTTTTGGTCTTTATGAGAAATGCACAGGACTGATGAACAATTCAACATTTTCTGATAAAAGTACAATAGACCCTTTTCATCAGGTTTAGTGATCCAGATGTTCTTTTTTCCCCTTGAAGAAGCATAGGGGCAGTTGACTGGGCCTAACACTACTTTTTACCCTTTTAACTATAAGGCACCTACTTGGCTAGCAGTGGTTAATTCACATGCTCTTTGTGATGCTGGGCTCTAATTGAGATATGAACTGGAGTTCAGTACAGTACTCTGTCCTAATGAAATTTCAATGAAATGATGTAGGGAAAGGAACATCCATTAATTTTTGTTCCTGTACCTCTAAGACTAGTTTTGTTTACACATGACACGCTATTTTCCCACATATGCAAGTAAAATTCAGAAAATCTTTGAAGAACGCATTCTGGTCTCTTAACCTCTGCACATTTTAATGAATCTACACCCACTTACCTCTGTACATTCGCAAAATTCAAAACATCCAGTTATCTTTGGTGGAAAGGTCATTAATAGTATGATGTGATGATGTCTTTGTTTGTTCCTACGCCGTTGTATCCTGAGTGAGAAATAAGAAACTATTTCCGCACTCTTTCATTTCAGGTTGGTCTTGCATCCGGAGAGGGGAATTACACAGACATTGTCAGGGAAGCTCAGAAAAATATAAAACTTCCCAACGTCGTTCTTGTGGACGCAATTGGATTGCCACTCAAGGACGATCAGTTGCACCTCTCCACAGAAGCTCAACTTCAGGTGGGTGAAATGCTGGGGCAAGCCTATTTGAAATATAACTCATCCACAGAGCCAAGACAATGACATTGATATTCACTGAACCCGTTGTTAGGTGTAGAATCAAATGACAAATACCATCATTCTTTGGGAATATTCTGTTGTAGAGTGTAGATCATTGTACAAGAGGAATTAGTTTCTACTCATGGTGCACAACAAAAATGTAATAATGGGTGGGTACCTGGTAGAAACTTAGCTCAAACGGTTCAAGTGTTGTATATTAAAAAAGAAAAACAGAGCCCTACCTCCATTCTGGAAATACAATTTGCCAGCATTAGTTGAATTCTGTTGCCCAGTCATTGCCCATTTAAATTATGTTTGCAAACCTTGATCATATTCTATGATTGAAATTTGGAAATATATGGAACCATGGCTGTGTGTGAATTTTACGGACTTTAGCTCAAATGTGCTCAGCAAAGGTCACAACCCAACATTCAGCTGCAAAGTTCAGACTTCTTTTTGGGGCCCAAATAAAGATATCATTAGGTTGAAAAGGAGAACCAATTTGCCAGGGGAGCTAAAAATATCATGAAGATGGAGCTGTGCAGCTGATCGACATATTTTCAAGTATATCACTGAGGAAGAATACCGAGTCACATACAATTTTTTTCAAGCTTCACTCAGTTTGATTTATTTTTATTAATTATAGTCTCTATCACTAGAAATCAAACTTCAATCCAAGAAGCCAAGCTCAGATTGTGAAGGGCAAAGTAGTGTGCAGCGAGGGCACACACCGCCACATAATTTTTCGTTTAATGGGAGTTTGGACCTTATTTACCATACATGGAGAGGCCCAGTATTTAGTAGGCCACTCCATTTTTGGGCCGGGTCTATCCTGGGATTGTCTTTCATGCAAAATCTAATTTTGATTCCGAAAGAAAAATGAGTGTCATTGGAGCAAAAGAGACCAACTAAACAAGCTCTTTTTTTCCCAGCCGCGTAGATCAGACCGACATTATCTCTAAGTCATAACAAAACTAGACAAATTGGTCAGCATATCATCCATGAGTGCATTACAAAAATATAGTACTATATATAAAAAAACAATTCATGGAAGCTAGCGTCTCTTGTGGCGCAAACTATGGTTATGTATGCCCATGATGAATGCCTGCATTTATGATAGAAAACCATCACTCAACGCTATTACAAACAGCGAAAGAAATAAATATATAGAAGCTTATAATTTCAATACATGGGATCTTACAAATCCTTTCCCCAAGAACCACCACGAGATGGATCTCTTTATGGATTTTATTACTCCTACTGAGAAAATAATATCATGATCCTAGCATATTCGTGAATCATTTTGAAAACATTTATGCATGGAATCAAATAGCATAATACATTTTTCTGGATGTAATCCGATGATTCAATATGATCCTGTCAATAAAAAGTGACGATATTATCTTGGACTTGAATCCTGCCAATCTCCCAACCATGCATGGACTGGCCTATATATAGCCTATGCCCCTGTAGTCGAAATCGAACCATACCCTCTATCTGACTGACCTACATCTGGGAATGAAGAGCCTACCTATAGTCAAGAAGAGATCGCCCATCTCAAGCAATGGAGACGAACAAGACCAAGCTTCCATTCTTCTTCCTGACGATCCTTGCCGTTGCCACTTGTAAGTTTTCAAAGAACCAGAACTATGAGAATCCAAAAACCACAGCCAAATAATAGAATTTATTTATGCAGTACTAATCGAATTTCAACATGGATGCAGTTGCCCAGATGGTGGAAGCAGATGGACTGGACTGCAGTGACCTCATTACTTTCTGCTCGGGTTCGTGCTGGAAGTCGGGCCACTGCCAGAGCTGCTGCAGGAGCCACGGCTACCCCGAAGGCAAGTGCAGCCTCAAGCACGGCGATGGTTGCTACTGCTGCAGCTCCACCAACGCCGGCGTTGGCCCAGCAGGCTTCTTGCCCTGATCTGCTACTACTAGTATCTGTAATCCAACTGTCAACACATCTCGATTCTATCGTGAAATTTTAAGTACCACTCACTTCACGATCTTAGTTTGTTCGGTTCGTTGTCCTAGTACTCTATTCAATAAAAGCTACGATTTTTATGATTCTTTTAGTTGTGATTATACGATTTGAGATCGATCCTACCATTGAAACTCCAGTCCGGTTCACGTTCTCATTTCTAAAATCCTCGTTTATTAAATATAGAAAGTAGATGAGACCGTACGTGGATCTTCAATGTGGTGGTTATGCCCGGCTTTGGGGGCGTTCGGTTACTTTGCCTGGCAAGGCAATCCTTGCCAACGCAGGAGGGCTGGACTGGCTCTCCGATAGTAGCAAGGAAAAACTTGCAGCTCTAGCTCTGAGGCAACTTCGCCATCAATCCAAACGTGTAGCTCTTGTGTCTATCCTTGTCTAGCAAGGCTAAATAGTACCTACCAAGGGATCTAAATGGACCCTTTGTTTCCACATTGTGGTTTGCCTAATTATTGGGAAATGTTCTATGTTTTTTGCGAGGTTTTACAAATATTGTAAAAATGTACCCTAGGTTCTGTTCTCGAAAAAAAAAATGTACCCTAGGTTCTGAAATCCTATTCACACAAATCAACACTCATTTACCAGCCCTGACCAAGAGATTTGCAGTATCTACTGTGAAATCCTGTTTTATTAAAAAATTAAAAAAGATTCTGAAATGAAGTGTGTTTTCCCCGTTGGTTTCTCCAGAATGAGAAATAAGAAACCTATCTAGGTCTTTGTTATTCCAGGCTCACTATACAGTTCCTTAGAAAAAAAGGTTCACTATATATACCACAAAGACCAAATTAGAAAAAAAAAATACACCCGGCGGGAGAAGAGCCAGGTGTAGAAAATTTATTAAGAAGGAAAACCTTCTGTGAGTGTAGAAAACTCAGGAATCCCGGTGGCTACGCTGGCGAGGGCAGTTTTTTTAAAACTAGTCGCATAAATCCATGTGTGTGAGGAATTAAATCCGGATCTTGATGCCGTTGTCCAACCTGTTGTTAGGTGTAGAATCATGACAAATGCAGTAATTGTTATATTGTAGAGTCTATCATTCATCATTATTAGTCTACATATATATGTGGATCACTAAAAATGAATGTAACAAACGGTGCACGGTAGAAATTTTGCTCAAACATTTGAAATAATATTGTATGTTACAGTAGAAAAAAACAGACACTTTCGTCCATTTTGTAAAAGGAAAAAGTCTAGATTACTACCCTGAACTATAAGCAAAGTCTACATAACCCCCTAAACTATCTTTTGGTTTATTTTACCCCCTAAACTATGTCATTTAGCCTATTTTACCCTCTAACACAATTTGTCTTTTTTTATTTCTCACGTAGAAGTGTCATATTACGTTCAAATTTTGTGAGATGATAGTAGACATCATAATGCATGGTAGAAAAATACAAAATTATTTTTTGTCATTATTTTGATAGGGTAATATATTTAATTAATCCATAAGATGCAAAATTATACAAAAATGAATAACGAAAAATTCATAATATATTTTTTTCATATACACTATGATGTTTACTACAATCAGGCAAAATTTCAAATTAAAATTTAACTTGTGTATGGAGAAATAAAAAAACAATTTGTATTAGGGGGTAGAATAGACCAAGTTACATAGTTTAAGGGGTAAAATGAACCAAAAGATAGTTTAGGGGGTTATATAGACTTTGCTTATAGTTCAGGGGAGTAATATGGACTTTTTCCTTTGTAAAAATACAAACTAGTGGGAATCTTGAATCATCATCGTATTCACGAATTTGGGTCATAGGTGACGATCCGAAATATTCAGTGTCCTCTTGCTCTGTCTCTTCAACCAGACAGACCACTCGTTTTCTGGTAGCTAAGCTAAGAATGTCATTGCAGTCAGCATCTGAACCGTCGAGCTCACACGATTGATGTGTCTGAACTGTTAGATAGCCAAGGCCTGTGGTGATCCGTCTTCCTAACAGACACCACTACAATACTGAGATAAATAAACACCAGTGAAGCAGCATAAAAAGAAATGGAAGTTTGACGAACAAGATGACAAAGGTCACGGCACCATTGCTGCTGCTACTTCTGTTCCTTGCTATCATCACCTCATGTAAGAAGCTGCTTTTCAATTACAAGTTTGCTGTTATCCAAAAAAACATTACAAGTTTGTTATCATTTGTGCACATCTGGTTGCTCGCTCGATCTTATAATACATGCATGATGCAACTGAAATACACGATGCGTATGCAGGTGATGAGGTGTTGTCTGTTGACGAAGGATTGGACGAGCTGGTGTGCGACATCGTCTTTGAGGTCTGCCTGGGGTCGTGCTGGAAGTCGGGACACTGCATGCGCTGCTGCAAGCACCATGGCTTCGTTCACGGCAGGTGCAGCCTCAAGCACGGCGATGGCTGCTACTGCTGCCACACCCGCGACGAGAAATGAGCAACTCCTCACTCCGTCCGTTCAGCCTGCAGCCTACTGCTACTCGCATCTGTAATTTGTCCAAACTCCAAACACGTCATGTCTACGTTCTTTGGAGGCAGACTCCATCAATTCGAATAAGAATGTGCTACACCTTTTTTCTTGATTATTTTGTGTTTGTTTCCCAATTGTAAAACAGCCAAACGCCACAGCCTTGGCGTTATACTGGAATTTGCATATTTGTTCTAATGAAGTTTTTGAGATTAAATAAAAACCACAGCGCCACACGGTTCAAGATGAGCATTAGTCAGCGTTACATGCATGATGAGACCTGATAAATTCGGCACACCTACTCCACTACCATAGGGGTTATCTATCCATATTTAAAGCCCAATTTGCTCAATTAAACATATACAGGAAGGAGATTAACTGAATATAATGTTCAACATTACCTTTAAGAACGTTCAACATTCTTACTTAAACATGTTCAACATTTTATACCTAAATGTTGAAATTCTGGACATCTAATGTTAAACTGGAAACTCGAAATGTTAAAAATATTAAATCCAAATGTCGAACCACTATTGAACCTTCTTCAACCTCTTTCCTCCTTCAACCTTGTTCACAACCATACTTCTCCATTGACGGACTCATGGCGGCGAATGGCGGGTGGTCGCAAGCAGCGGTGGCCATGACCACGGGCGAGAGATGGCTCGCGACGGCATAGGAAGGGGCGGGCATGACGGCCGGTGGGGAGGTGTGCAAGGCCTGGGGCAAACAGGCAGGCGAGCAAGAGCGCGAAGGCCGGCCACGAGCGTGGCGGCTCTAGGAGGCCTAGAGGCCGGCCGGCCGGCGGTAGCGCCCCAGCTCGTGGGTGGCTACGGTAGGCAGGAGGGAGGATGTAGAAGTAAGGAGAGAGGTGAGATTAGGGTTGGTGGATCCAAGGGCTATAATTGTTTGGTATAAATCTCAAACACTAGAAGGGTGGGGGCTCGAATCTACTAAAGATGAATATGAATTCCGTCTACAACATGTGCACGCTATGGGCCGGTGAAGGGACCGTGACACCCTAAGAGGGAGGTGAATTAGATGTCTCTAAAAACTAAGATTCTAATTGCACATATGAAAACCTATTTCAAATTCCATCTAAATGTGCTCTAGGTTTTCTCTATGTGTTGTTATCTCCACCGCTACAAAGTTTTGCACCCTAGATCCTATCCTATACTAGCATGATAAGTCTAAGAACGGTAAATGCGGAAAGTAGTGCAAGTATGAAATGTGGAAGGTAAAAGGGTAGAGAAGAGCAAACTCCCGGCATGGAGATTTTACCGAGGTATGGAAAGCTCACGAGCTTTCCACTAGCCCTCGTTGTTGGGGCCCTCTCAAAGGGAATGCCTGCGCAAGGGCATAAACTCCCTGGTTGAGTAACTCCGTGAGTGACCACGGGACTTGCTCACGGGCAAGTGGGTCTCTGCTCGTCCCTGCTCGGATGCTCCTCGCCGCCTTCACTTGGTAGAGCTTCGGCCAAACACCAAGGGTCTCTTCTTCTTTGCACAACCACCGGCGGCCACTCCACAGACTCGGTTGGAGGGTCTCGCAAGAATACAAGCCCCGAAATTACAACACTTGGTGCGTGCAAGGCTAAACACCACAGCCTTGGCGTTATACTGGCATTTACATATTTGTTCTAATGAAGTTTTTGAGATTAAATAAAAACCACAGCACCACACGGTTCAAGATGAGCATTAGTCAGCGTTACATGCATGATGAGACCTGATAAATTCGGCACACCTACTCCACTACCATAGGGGCTTTCTATCCATCTTATGGAAGGTAGATAAGTCATCCATCTTTAAAGCCCAATTTGCTCAATTAAATATATATAGGAAGGAGATTAACTGAATATAATGTTCAACATTACCTTTAACATGTTCAACATTTTTATTTAAACATGTTCAATATTTTATTCTTAAATGTTGAAATTGTGAACAGATAATGTTAAAACTGGAAACTCGAAATGTTGAAAATACTAATTCCAATTGTCGAACCACTATTGAACCTTCTTCAACCTCTTTCCTCCTTCAACCTTTTTCTCAACCTTCTTCTCCGTTGACGGACTCACAGGCTCACAGCGGCACGT
This sequence comes from Digitaria exilis, assembly GCA_015342445.1. Taxonomy (NCBI): domain Eukaryota; kingdom Viridiplantae; phylum Streptophyta; class Magnoliopsida; order Poales; family Poaceae; genus Digitaria; species Digitaria exilis. The sequence continues at coordinate 1,482,949 of JACEFO010002840.1, forward strand.
GGCGGCTACACCTTCGTGCACCCGGTGCGTGTCACCGTGAGCGACGCGTCCCTAGCCCGCTTTGCCCTCAACGAGACGTCACTAACCTACGACCTCTCGCCGTCTCCGTGCACAACCCCAATTGGGAAATACACGCCGATCTTCCGGCACCACTCAGCGCCGACATCAACTTTGCCGGCCGGTGCATCGGCGGTGCACGGCTGGTGACGGCGGGACGACACAAGGTCGAGCCGGAGAAGAGCGACAGGATCCGGCTGAAGGTGGCGGAGGAGGTGGAGGGCATGGCTGAGGTGTTGTGGAGCGATGGTGTGGCGGAGTTGGTGAAGGAGATCACGACAGGGCAGCTGGAATCGTTGGAGCTCAAGCTCTCCGGGACAGGGTTCACCTAACCGCGGTAAGACCGGTTCCCGACGGTAAAAAAACCGGTCCGGCTAACCGGTGAAACCGGCCGGCTAACCGGTGGGAGCGGTTTTATAGTGTCAGTTCGGGGGCGGTAACCGAACGGTTTTGTAACCGGGCCGGAGCGGTTTGGTCGGGAACCGGTCAAACCGGACCGGTTCCCAACGGTTAGGTGAACCCTGCTCCGGGAAGGTCAAGTACCGGCCGGTTCATCTCGGTAGGTATAAGCTGGCCGTGACCTGCCCGTTGCGCCTGCCGATGATGACGGCGTCAGGGACCAATGTGGTGGTGGTGGACAATGTCATCAAGTGCCACTAGCGAGCACATGGGGTTTGTGCAGATAACGGAGGGATTTGATTATGTGTGGCAGAGAAGCATAGAGAGCTATCGTGTACTCGTCGGATTCTACTATTATAACCGATGTATTTATCAATCACTCTTATTTCTATGTTCTCATAATGATAAGTTGATAATTTTCGTGCCACTATCTTTTATGTATAAGTAAACATATTGGCAGCTCCATACATTGATAGTGCGAGGGATGACTGAATGTGGTTGCTAGTAACCCGTTGCATTGATAACTGAATGTAGTTGCTATGTAAGAGATAACCAAGTGTTAATGTTAAGACACCATACTGTTTTGTGCTACTAATCTAACAAAATAGTTGGTCGTTGTATTGACAGGCAAGCACAAGTAGACAGAAGGCACTAATGGTCGACAAGCAGCTACAACACAGTCTGCACAGACCCTAAACTTTGGCCTTTGTGTGGGTTCAAGGTTCACAAAAGAAGTGGTATGACACTAGTTTGGTACTACTTATACATCTCACTAGCATACATATAACTGTAGCCCTCAAACACATCGCTATTAATTGTTAATGCTAATATAATAACAGAGAAGTGATTGTGGGAAGTCAATGATATGCTTCTCTCCATAGTGAACAAATACTCGAACGACCCTAAGTGGTCAAGTTCGGTGTAGAAAATAAAGAAAAAAAATCATTTTATAACATATTTTGTTTAGTATGCGTGCGTAATATGTTATGCATCCTGAGACCACTGGGTCGTCGTGACGGTGCTTCGGCGACAGAGAACGTGAACCGCCGCTAGAGCTCTGTATAGTAACAGATCAGAACAATGATGTTTAGATATTAGAACAGTAAACAAGAACAGGTAGGGCTCCAAACTTATCGACGACTTGCCAGCGATAATGCACGCTTCTTCCCCTTTGGGTCCATGGTGCGGCGGCGATCCAGACGAGGCGGAGCGTGGTGCAAAGGACTAAAAACTTGTCAAGCGCGGAGGATGGGGAAACACGGTTGATGAGAAGTGCGCTATGGGTTTTATTAGCTTTGTGTCCGTGCGTTGTTACGGGTCTGAAATCATTTTGATGGCAATAAAAAAGTATTAAAATGAAAAAATCATAAGTAAACATTTAGATAATCAAACATAAAATGAGATGTAATTTTTATTTGAATAGTGTCAGTGACAGCATTGTAAGGAAATTAAAAAAGGCGGATCTTACAATGAGCTATGACAGTGACAATATAAAAGACTTGCCTTTTGGTAGTTGGTACAAACCGCACAAATTGTGCTGCACAATGGACATCTCAATTCATTCACGACTCATCGGTAGTAGATATGTGTGTGCACATTAGACTATAAAACCCCAAAGGAACTTTGCAGACATACCTCCTAAAGGCTCTGGTAGAACTTCATTGAGCCCTTGCCAAATTTGTAGGTGTTTTCTTGGTTTTGTTGGTGTATAACGCACAATCATTATTATTCCAGTTATTAGTACAAATATAAAAGGAAGAATAGCCAAAATGATTTATGTCCTCCCAACTTACCCTGACTGATATCTTGACATTTAGGTACCAATCAAATCAAGGAGGCCGATCAACAATGTAAAGTTGCAAATAACTGACATAATGAATCAACCAGGCATTATGTCTTCGCATCAAATTCTTGCACAAAAGGTTCTTAACTATTCTATGCTTCACCATACATGTTAACAAAAATAAGCAACTGCACATTATCTCTTAATTTTCTAGTCACAAACTCTGCACCTAAGGCTCTGGAATTCAAAAATCTCACCACTCAAGTGAGATCTCAGAACTTTCAAAGGCAAATTGTATTGAACCTCATTGTAAACTCACAATACATGTTAAAGAAAATAAGCAACAGAGATGATGACATGGTTTAGATCAAATCATAATTTACAGCCAAAACATTAAGTCATATGATCTTGCCACTGGTAGTGCTAGAAGCACAAAGATAAAATAAACTTGCATACAACTAAAAAATAGTTCTCAATGCATATTTGTCTTTTAGGCTTAAAGGCAATTATAAATAGAGATTAAGGGTCTCATGGGTTCCTATATTGAGTGAAGTACCTGAAAGAACAACTGTTGGAATAAAAGAGAACATGACAAACTGATTAACTGTGTGGCCAGATGTTGCAACATGAATAGAATGAAAGAGAACATGACAAGCTGATTAACGGTGTGGCCTATACATGTCCAACGGGCCGTGCCGGCCCGACACGATGGCCCACCGTGCCAGGCTGGGCCGCAGCCCGCCGTGCCTGGCCGTGCCGTCGTGCCGGCCGTGCCGTGCCACCACCGTGCCTCATGCCGCGGCCTCGGCCCACGGCCCGACCCATGGGCCGATTGACCGTGCCGTGCCGCCTGTAGGCACGGCGGGCTTTTCTTGTGTCGTGCCGGCCCATGACCCATTAACATTCAAACTTTCAAAGATTCACAAATTACAACTGCACAATCGCATAAAAGTTCTATTCAAGTATTCAACATTCAAGATTTCAAGCAAGAATGCAAGATTTTAAAATCGCATATTCACATTCAGACATTCTATCACATATTCTGATATTCACATAATCACGTTGGGAGGCACCGGGCCGGCCATTTTACGGGGCCGTGCCCGTGCCGTGCCACGGGCCGAGGTGGCGGCCCATGGCCCGCACGACGGCTCGGGCCGGGCCGGCACGGGCCCGCTGCCGCCGTGCCGTGCCGTGCCATGGGCCGGGCCGAAACCCCGTGCCGTGGGGCGGGCCGACGGGCCTCGGGCTGCATGGCCAACTATAGTGCGGCCAGATGTGGCAACATGAATGTGAAAAATTCTGGAGCAGCAACAATTTGCACACAAAAGCAAGTTAGACATATATTTATCTACATGTTCTTACAAGCATAGTATATTCACACATAATATTCATCTCAGGTTTTAAACTTAATGTAGCACATATAACTCATTGATTAAGAGCCTAGAACAATGAATTAGTGTAGGAAATACAACTGAATTAAATTCACCATGTTAAATAAACTCAATTCTTTCATTCAGGTGTGATGCTCTGATGTACTCGCACATGGCTAGGGATAGCACCCGCGGATTCGGGTGCGGATTTTACAATGCAGTCCACATTAAGGAGGATAACCACATGGTCTCTAAATCAACAAATAACCTAATTGATAAAATATTACAGCTAACATTTAAATTAATGTGTTATACTATATCTTATATTGCTTCAATTGCATTTAAATGCAACCACAATCAATAATATGCAGAACTTGTTACAATATGCGGGCGGGTGAACCCACGGGTGTTTTCAGACCCACACCCGCACCCGAACACCCGTGGATCTCGGGTTCGGTTGCGGTGCATGCGCGGGTGGAATTTTGAACCCACACCCGCATCCGTCGGGTCCAAAACCCGCAGATGCCCGCACCCACGGGTTGAATTGCCATCCTGTCGGCGATTTATGCTGACTAGGTTCTCGAGGGGGTGCCCCGAGAGAAGGGTTTAGGAAGAAGTCGTCGAGAATCTAGAGCCGAAGGTGACAAGAGACGATTTAGACAGGTTCGGGTCGCCGGAGCGTAATACCCTACGTCCTGTATGGTGTATCTTGTATTGATGAGATTTTGCAATGCCTGGCGGCGTTGCCCCATGGTCCAATCTAGGGACCCCTGCCCTCCTTTATATATCCCAGGGGGCGAGGTTTACATGGTAAGTCTCCTAGTCAGTTACAATTGAAGAGTCCTAGTAGGACAAGGTGTCCTAGTAGGAGTCTAGCTTGATTAGGGAACCTGGGGTTTCTATACCCAACAAGCCCCCGAGCGCTTCATTGCCTGAAGTACAACCCTGCTGTGAGTCTTGGAATATTGCTGAGTTGTTTGCCAACTCGAGTTCTTCTGAAGTCATCCGAGTTCTCTCAGCTTGGTTGTATGAAGACTTTGAGGTGCTCAAGAACTTCTTGGAGAATCTCATTGGTGCGCACCGTAAAGGTGCGCCCAATTGGGCAGCCCCCGAGCCTCGTTTTGCTTTGAAGAAGGAATTCGAGGGTCTTCAATGAATATTTTCCGAAGAGCTTCAATTTCCGAAGAATCCGAGTTCTTTTGAACCCTAGCGTTGCCTCCGAGATTCGGTATTAACCGAAAAATTCTGAAGAATCTTTGATGACGTACCCGCAGCCCCCGAGCCTTGATCCGCTTTAATAAATCAGATTAAGGATCTGGACTACAGGATTTGTAGAAGATCTGATGTAACTCCGATGGAGCGAAGATGTCCGAGTACTTTGCTGAAAACGTACTCGGCGAGCATCATGGTCCGAGTTCTTTGTTGGAAAAAGAACCCGGCTGGCGTGGTGGTCCGAGTTCTTTATGGAAAAAGAACTCAGCTGGTGTAGTGGTCCGAGTTCTTTGTTGAAAAAAGAACCCGGCTTGCATCAGCCCCCTAGCACAAAAGTGCGCGGAACTGCGATGGTGTGCCGAAGCTTGGTCTGCAAAAATAAAAATATTATGTAGCAAATGCTGAAAAAAATTTGAAAAACTGAAATTTATTCAGTCTTGTCGACGAATCGACAAGATATTGCGCATTGCGCAAAGACAAAAAGTTCTTGGGCGTCTTGATCTTGTTAGGCCGCATATTTTCTCCGGGTAGTTAGCCTGTTACGTTTACGCACCTATCTTGCTAACCACTGCTCATGGAGAGGACGGCTTACCACAGACTACATTGCTCAGCAGGGAGGCTTATATGTAGGCGGCACGCAAGAGTTGAGGTTTCACGGATTAAGGCGTGTGCTACCCGAGTACTTTAGCAACCGTTAAGAGAAAACGTGCAAGACACGAGCATATAAAACCGATATAAAGCACATGCAATTTGTGAAAACAACCCGGCAAGATCGCATGCTTAAGTAGTTTGTCCCGCTAGCCGTGCCCCCCACGATACCCCGGTCAAGAACACATCGGCTTGGAAAAAGCACGGTTTGCATCGTCAGACAAAAACTTCTCAAGACACTCGACTTTTAGGGATAAAACCGAACATACTGAAGAAGTCAGCGAAAACGCAAAAGGCGCATGAAGAAACCGACGAAATCATGGACCGCGAAGGTATCCACTTGTAGATACGAATAAATAATTAAAACATATGACTTAGCTTGATTCGCGGACGATTTGTTGATGAAGTCGCGCCGAGTCCGAGTTCTTTGTTGAAAAAGAACTCGGCTGGTCATCATAGTCCGGGTTCGTGTCGAAAAAAGAACCATGTTGGTTGCTGTAGTCTGGGTTCTTGTCGAAAAAAGAACCCTGCTCGGATAGGAAAAGAACCCTGGTGACACTTCCTACGAGTCACAGGGTTGATCTTGGCCTGGCCTCCTGGATGACAGAGGTCACGGTCCTTACTGAAGTACCCTGGCAGATGTTGGAGATGATCCTCAGGCCGCCAAGTAGTCTTGTACGATGACTATCTGCTTGGTCTTGATACTTGAGGGCAACGAGGCAGAAGTCATCGTTTGTCCGAGTCGAACTGGGCTTCTGCCTCCAGGTACTCCTCCAAGTTGGATACGATCCGAAGATCGTGTTGGAGTCGGAGACCCTTGACGATCTGCGCACGGTGACCCGCGCGGGTGGTGGCGGAGACGCCATTGTCTCGCCGCACAATTCGCGGCGTAGTCTGCGCGGGCGGCGGAGCTGACGCAATCGTCACGTCGCGCAGTTCATGCCGAAGCTTGCCGTCCTGGTTTGCAGTGCAAAGCCAGGAACCGAAGATGAAGGTCGCGCCTTCCTCGAACTTGACGTTGACGGAGGCGCTGAAGGATGCCATCGACTCTTTAATGAAGACTCAACGAGTAGAATCCCACGGACGGCGCCAAAGTGTCGGCGATTTATGCTGACTAGGTTCTCGAGGGGGTGCCCCGAGAGAAGGGTTTAGGAAGAAGTCGTCGAGAATCTAGAGCCGAAGGTGACAAGAGACGATTTAGACAGGTTCGGGTCGCCGGAGCGTAATACCCTACGTCCTGTATGGTGTATCTTGTATTGATGAGATTTTGCAATGCCTGGCGGCGTTGCCCCATGGTCCAATCTAGGGACCCCTGCCCTCCTTTATATATCCCAGGGGGCGAGGTTTACATGGTAAGTCTCCTAGTCAGTTACAATTGAAGAGTCCTAGTAGGACAAGGTGTCCTAGTAGGAGTCTAGCTTGATTAGGGAACCTGGGGTTTCTATACCCAACACATCCCTTCATATGGCTTGCCATAAATAAAATTCAGGTAGGATGCTCTCCCCCGTTGACTGTAAAAAAAGTTTGCAATCAGGCCTGATCATACCGGATTTCTTGCATTAACGCAAGCCACGTTCCTCACTATACAAATCCAGAAAGACAAATAGCCAAGTTCATTTGTCAGAACAACAAGCAGGAGCAATTATTTACTTGTTAACCTGTAAGCATCAGACCATGAACCCCTGCAGAACATGAAATGGATGGTTCTCCACCCAAAATTTAGATTTCAGAATCACACGTCTCTCAGTCTCTGTTCAAAAATTATATATACTGGGTAAAAGAAATGAAATTAGCATCATCCGCTCAGCAAATGAATCACACCCTCATTACGATACTTTAGACATCATCAACAATCATGGGAACCTTTACCCTCATATAGAGATTAATAGAACCATCACAATGCGTACAATAAAACTCTCCTTCCTCATAGAGTAAATAAGAAAAATGAAGTCACGTGCATCTCTAAGAAGGACTCCATTGTGTTCCTGTGCAGGTTGGGGTAGGAGACAGCAATCCTCCCTGCCAGCTTCACATCGCAAAGAGGGAAAAGGCAAAAGCAGTAAATACTTATCCAATTGAGTCGCTCAAGCAGGAGACCAAAAAGTCAGAAACATCTCGGCATCTCGAAATGATTCAGCAGCAGAAGTTCTTCATGTTATCCTCATAGTTATCCAGTTTGTCAGGAAATATTTCAATAATAAGGTCCTTTACGAAGCAACACATATTCTAGTCAGGATATCATACACAAGAAATGGAAAACACAGAGATTCACAAACCCATTGAAATCCATGGAGGATTTGTGCAGACCATGTAACTGTATCCTCTTTCTCTGCGGATTTTTGAAAGCTCTTCTTTGCTTTTATACTTCTTAGGGTCCAATATCTGCAAAACAGGTATTTTTAGTCATGTAACAAAGCAGATAAAGACAAATATATGCTGCTGTAGTCGAATTCAAACCAATTGAAATGTTCTTCTTTGCTTTTATACTTCTGCAATCGGATTCAGTCCAATTCAAATGCTACTATTTACAGTCACTTGGCGAATGTTTGGAACATAATTCTTTAACAAACTTTCACTAATTCCTTCGTGCTACCTAGGCACAAAAAAAATGCAAGCATACCTTTTAATAAAATGGTCATGAACTTTTGAACTCACAGCTGATTGCAATGCCAAAAACGTTCCTCTCAAGCAATGTCGGCGACACCTATATCAACCACACCAGGGATTCAATAGTTGTGCAGCATATGGATAGTTTTAAATATATATAGAGATGATTTAACTATTAGTCAAAAAACATGATAGCTAACCTGAAAAAAGAGATATCATCTCTCATATGCTGCACATAATAATTAGTGTAAACCATGCCATTAAAATGTAATTATATAATACATGACAAATATTGAGCTACTTTTGCATTCATTCAAGCCTCAGTAGTAAACCAGATCATTTTGTCGGAGAAAAGAAAAGCAAGACCCTATATATTAGAAATTTAGGTTAACAAATACTATGGCAGCATACTTACTGGACTGATCATCTTTTGCCTTTTGCTTGTGCAAAGTGAACTCCAGGGCACACTCGTTCTGCAGCTGAACTGGGCAGACAACTAAATATGCATAACAGTGGTTAGCAGTTAGCACTGAGCAAGGATTAAACCTCAAGAATAAACTGTAGATGATGGAGCAATTGGGTTCACGCTGCAGAACCTGCCGCAGAATGGCAAGGAGGAGGGGACACTGCAGAACGGCGAGGAGGGGGGCGGTGCCGTCCATCTGAGAGGAGGATGAGCGTCATGGAGTAGACAATTTGGAAGGCGATCAGTTGCGGGAGGGCGGGCGGACGGGTGGGAGATTTGTGTGCGGGGAGAAGCAAGCGACGTTACGCGGTGAAGCCGAGCGGGGAAGCGGACGACGACGCTGCTGGTGAAGCCGCGACGCGACATCTCTTACGTGCTTTTTAGGAGTAGAGATAGAGGAGAGTGGGGAAGTGGCTGAGTTGGTGAAGGAGACCACAGCGGGGCAGCTCGAATCATTGGAGCTCAAGCTCTCCGGGAAGGTCAGGTACCGGTCAGTGCATCTGGGCACGTATACGCTACGTGACCTGCCAGTTGCGGCTGCCGACAATGGCGCCGGGGACTAACGTGGTGCTGGTGGTGGACAATGTCATCAAGTGCCACTAGCGAGCGCGCAGATAATAACAGAGCGATTTGGCTGGTGGATTTTCAATGCTAAATAGATATTGAGGTTTAATTTGGAGAATAGAGATGCTTGATGATGTGTGAGAGAAGCATATATATACAGAGCTATGGTGATTCATACGGAAAGTGTCCTGTTGAACTTTTTATATGTAACCATTTTTATTACAAATCATATTTATTGAAATCAATTAGTCAAAAACGGCCTTGTGGTTGTGGACCATCAAACACTACAACGGTTAACAAAACTCTCTGTCTCTTTTCTCTATGCGTAAAATGAAGAATCTCAAACTAGATTTGAGAATGCTTATGATGAAGTGGGCAACATGGAAATTAAAAGTTCCACTCAAAATCAATATGTTTATTAGGTATCTGAAGAAAGGTTATAGAGGAAGCCCATTTACGTCGGAGAAGAAGTGACCTATTCAACATTTCAATTCCAATGTTCAACAATTCAGGTCTCCAGTTTCAATATTTCGTACTACCAATTTTTCAACAGTTTCACTATGCAATTTTCGTAAATATTAAATAGGTGTTATCAAACTATTGAATCGGTGTTACCAAATTGTTGAATATTTTAGGCAGTTTTACTTATCCTAAGCGTGGCCAAAGTGGGCTTTTATATATAGATGGCTTATCCATCTTTCACAAGATGGATAGGAAGTCCATGTAACAAGTCATGTCGCTACCTCGGAAGTATCCATACAATCCTGTATAACAGTACTAACTTCAAAGTTAAAAAAAAATAGCAAGAATCTTTGAGCCAACATTTTTCCATTACCAGAGTAAGGGTTGGGCCAAATTGACACGGCTTGAATAATTGAGTTTTCTAGTTTATGGAAAACAAAAAATATTTTATGTTTTTTTATCACAACGAAGCCCAATGTTACACAAAACATTTATGCATTTTTGAAGTGTACCCTTCATGTGCATGGGCCACATGCGAGGGCAAGCTAGCCCACCCGTCATTAGCACATCCAACAGTTACGAAGGGGACAAAAGGCCCTACATGGGCCCGCCACCACTAGGAGGGTACACATAGATGCACATGCGGGAACAACCAATGGCGGAGAGTGACGTGAAACCAAGGGGGGGCATTTGGCAATTTTTTTGTTGTCTCTATTAGTTCAGTTGAGTTCCACATCTAGCAAGCTTAATTACTCTTGAGAGAGAAAAAAATAAACCACACAGAATGACATGAAGAAGGACCCTGCAACAGATCAGACAGGGCGGTGAGCCTGCGAGTACAAAGGACATGTTGTTGTAGCGACTCTCGAGCCGGTAATGAAGGCAAATAGAGCATGTAGATCCACTTTGGAAGCATGTGAATAATTAACCTTGAGATGGAAAGCCCATTATAAAGAACTATGAAGATAACTAAAATGATATATCCTAGGAAAAATCTGAGATCCCAGAGGGATTGAAATTTCCAAATTAGATCGTACTGTAGATCGGTAGACCGTAGCAGCATGTCTACATGAGCACATAATAAAGGTGTGCGACGCTAGCTTAGGCTGGCATCAATGCGTTAAGGCTAGCAAGAGCATGTATCCTTCTATTTTTTTTATTAAGGACAGAAGAGATTTGCAAAAGATTATATTTCTCTTGTAATAGATTAGAAGCAACGATAATTAACAAAAGAGTTTGACTCGTTATTAGACTGATTGTTAGTCAGATAAAATTATACTACTATAAGGAAAAAAGGCAACTAAAAGTGCCCAATCGGATTGAAGACTGATGAAATAGAAATGAAATACAGTAGAAAGGTGTGATTGAGTTGAACATGCTTGCATGCAAGTTAACTTATAGGCTGCCTATGTTTCAAAAACTTGTCACAAGGAAGGGGGAGAGTCCTCTATGGTCATCATGATGTTCTGCCATAGGCAACAACCATGCAACCAGGAGTACCTCAGGTAGCCGCACATCCTAGACGGGCCTAGCATTGGACAATGTTTCCCATGCATGATAGCAACACCAGCAGCACAACACATACATGAGAGAAGATCATAGGGCCCAGCATGATGAAATGTTTCCCATGCATGAGACAAGGAACCAACAAACAACAATGTAGGCCTTGTACGCATAGACAGCCCAAGGCTAGCAACAAGGGCTAATCATAAGAAGCCCAACTTGACCAGCGCTTGGGGCGGGCCAGCTGATATATAGGATTGATTTGATCCTGTCACATGGCCCCTCGAGAACAATTTTCTTAAGGCAGTTCCTTAGGTCAGTAATAACTGTGACTATCATACTTGGGAGCCCTCAGAACCTACCAAACCTCCTTATATAAGCATGGGACCCCCCCCTACAAATAATGTAGAAATCATTCAGTCTAGAATAAGCGGGATACACCTGGGGTAGAAAGGGTGTAGGGGAACTCATATAATAAAGTATGGTAGGGAGTGTGTGAGGTAGAGATTAGAAGAAGATTAGAAGATAATTAGAGAGAGATTAGAAAAGGGCCCAGCTTGTGGCTTCTTTCTTCAACCATACTTCTACTACGCTATACCTTGGTTGAACACAAACATTGGCTGAGTATTCAAAGTTCTACTTTTGATATGCTCTTTGATTAAGTTTCTTAGTATTGTTTGGATGTGGGATCAAGAGTTCGCCTAGGTGAAGTATTCTAGAGTTTGGGCCCCTGATAAAGAAGTTAGGAATCTAAAATTTCTTTTTGATTGCCTATATATACACTAGAATTGTGGGGTAGGTGGCTTGTTGTGATAGCTTGTCATGCTTTGGGGTATTTGCATACACCCCACTGCTGAATATAAGGTAGTTTACATATTTATGGCCAAATGTTTTTGGATAAAAATCAAACTCGTCCATGAAGTAAGCAAACAATATAAAGATTTATCTTATCTTCAATCTTATTTCTATAGAACCACAATACCCATAGATTAGTCCTTCCATCTTAATATCGTTAGTATTTTTTTTAAGACAATTGTACATTCGTTCTCTGTGGATACGATACCCTGAATGCTCATATGTGAAGTGCTACATCGGTATTTTTGTACGCTTGCGGATTATCCTATAAGAGTTAAGAAATATCAACAATACTAACTTGGTGGAAGAGTCACTTAGCTGAGTTTCCTACTCTTTCATGTATGGCCCAAGATATCTTGATAGTTCTTACTTCTAATATCACCTCAGAGTCAGCTTTCAACACTGAAAGTAGAACAATACTAGATTTTTTAAGCCGGTTAACTCCTAAAACTGTGGAAGCATTGGGATGCAATCAAGATTGGATAAGAGAAGCTTCGGGTATAATCTCTTTGTTGTTATTAGTTATGTATGTTATAAATTTATAAATTGATGTAGCTGTGAAAAATATAGTTTTATAAATTTTTCTGTCGTAATTCGGCCGGTTCGACGCAAATGTTGCATTAAATCAATTGAGGACTTTATTAAGCTAGCTTATCAACCAGAATGACGTTATAAAAGGTCGCTTTAAGATTTGTAACCAGTTATGCATTCTTGTCCTCCTTTTCGTGTTGAAAGAATTGTGAAGCATTCTGGTATAGCTAGTCTTAAAATACAGAATTCTTTTAGTCCTTACTTAGCTTTCAACTGCATTTTTTTCTACTAAATTAACCAATACATTTATCAATTGCTCTTATTTCTTAGTTCTGACAATGATAAGTTAATAACTTTTTGTGTCACTGCCTTTTATGTATAAGTAAACATGTTGACAGTTCGATACATTGATTGATGTGCAATGGATAACTGAATGTGGTTGCTAGTAACCTGTTGCATTGATAACTGAACGTGGTTGCTAGTAACCTGTTGCATTGATAACTGAATGTGGTTGCTATGTAAGGTATAACCCAATATTAATGTTACTGACACCATTTTGTTTTGTCCTACTAATATATCTAACATAAAAGTTGGCTATTGTATTGACATGCAAACACAAGTAGATAGAAGGCACCAATGATCGACAAGCAACTAGAACACAGACTATGCTTGCATGGTTGAAGCTAGTTGATTAATATTTTTAGAAAAAATAATTTTCTCTAGAGACATTATAAAAGTTGTTTGTGGTAGTGTTATGTATAAATGATTGATTGGAACTCATAACCTGATGCTCGTTCGAAATGCTAATTTACTATGTCGGATTATTTATAAGAACAAATAATTATTAGCTTCTTGAAGACTATAGGATATGCATGAACCATGGTTGTCATACTTCATGGTATGTTATGTAATATTCTAGAAGCTTGATATTTGTATGGTTGGATAAGCATGAGAAAAATCTAGAGTTAGATATTTTGTAAAGAAGAGTGTACAAAAAGGACACATGGCAACAACACATTAGCCATGGGATCATGTACATAGGGGTGCTCTCCTCCCTCTTATCATGCCTCTCGAGTTGGAGATTGTAAAATTGCCATGTAGTATAATATTGTCAAGATAGAATAGTCACATTAATAGTGTGAGTGTTGTTGTGTTGTATCAAGTTGTTATGGCGAATAAAAAGTTGAGTCCCATATAGTGTTGGTTTCCCATGCTAGTGTTGGTCAATGTTAAGATCTCCTTGAAGTAGTATAGGTCCAGGGTTCACAAAAGAAGTGGTACCACCCTAGTTTGGTACTCCCTCCGTCTCAGGATAGAAGGCGCAAGTCTAAAAATGCAAAGATCAAGGAAGACATTAATTACCACATTTTCCTATAAAAAAACCTCTTGGGTTCAACCTCCTAAGTAACTGCATGCCACACATTCTCCGTCACACGCCGTTAATCACATCCCCTTTCTTCTCTCATACACGCATGCATGGGCCCACAAACTATTCAATCGTTCCAGCTTTCATACCTGTCGTTGTCGTCGTTCCAGCTTCCTTGTATGCGCACGTTCTTTTCTCCTGGCTTGATGCATGCGTGCTATTTTTTAGCTGATACTTGTACTCTCACGCTATCTTTCTCGGTGCTAGCTCCTAACTAATTTGGCACACCGCACGTATATGGAAAATATTTGGAAGTGGCCCCAGTAATTTTTTGTCTATAAGTAGGCAATGCTGGCTCTCACAACACACTCTTCTCTAACCTTCTTTCTTCAGTTGAACACAATGCCTGGTATAGATTTGAATGAAACTTTCATTTAACTCTGATATCATCAAAGATGTGCCACTTAGACAACGTCATACTATTTGTGACATAGCCAATTCTTGCATATGTCAAGGAGCACATTGCATAGGCATCTACAAGTAGGCGCCATACAAATGCCATAAAGTTTACCGTTACTGAACAAAACATGAAGGAACGTGTGAGATTTTGCACACAATTGCTTGACAGTCTTAGTTTACAAGATGACTCAACATTCAAATCTTTGTACAATGTCATTTACATAGATGACAAATGGTTTTATAGGACAAAGAAAAACCAAATTTATTACTAGGCACATCATAGGACTCACGATTGCAAGGGCCTTTTCAGTTTTTTCCCTTTCGTTTTCTCTTTTGAAAGCAACAGTTGCAGCAACACTAGCTTCTTCTTGGGCATCCTCAAATGAGTCCGGAACATAGGTGTCACCGGCCAGTGAGTCAGGGACGTATCGAATGCTGTCGAAGTCGACGCCATGATCGGTGGCCTTGATCGCGAACAGACGACCTCCAGATTCACCGTTGGCTTGCTGCTTCATGGAGACGGCATGTTCGTAACTTTCCTTCTCCAGCTACCGCGCACGGATGACGCGGACACGAAACGTTCGAGCACGACGGAGCTCTAGCTGGCGTTTGCCTAACCACGAGTTCTATGGCATAATCCTGCAGTGGCGGACCAGCTTTTGGTCTAGACTAGGGCCAAAATAAGCGAACACACATATCTATGCGCCAGGATTATGCCATAGATGCCCCTTTAAAGATTGAGAATTTTCTCTACCATTTGTTCTTGTGTTTTTTTAGTGATTTGTAAGAGCGTCGCCTCTACCTTTTTTTGCGTGGTTGAGGTAAGGCATCAACCAAAGAGTGTGGTTGGGCAAAATCTTTTGTCACAGGTGGCTACTCGAGCAGCTGTTGGTGTCATAGATTTGTCAGATTGCACGGGTCAAGTTATCCCCATAATCCTATACGAGAAGATCAGGCAAGCCCCTGCATGCTTGGGATGACACTAAGGGCTCAGTGGACTTCCCGACGCTTCTGCACAACTCAGATCGGGTATAACCTGGTTGTCGATCGATGGGGAGTGTACGGAGGCGGTGAGCCTCGTACGGTGTGTCGTGCGGCCCCCACCTCTCTTTATAGCACAAAGAGTCAGGGACCCACCAGCCATGTTTAGGCTAGACGCTCCCGATCAAGGCACAAGGTCAAGTCTCGTTTGGTTCGTTGGACCCAAGCAGTGTAGATCACACTAACATTCTTTTGGTCTTTCAAGAGATGCACACTATGACAAACTACGGATAAAATGCAACTGACGGTTGAAATTTAATAGAAAAGCGACGATAGTTTTCGCAAGACAGCGACGGGATAATACTACCACGTTCAACGTAGATGACTCCTGAGTCTAGCATTCTATTCTGTTGACCGTGGAAGTCTTGTATCAATGGAAAAGTGACCATAGTTTTCGCATGACAGCGACACGATAATACTACCACGTTCCGCGTAGATGACTCATGAGTCTAGCATTCTATTTTGTTGTCTTCTATTTTGTTGACCGTGGACAGACTTGAGGAATATAGACAAGAGGCTACGTTAAGCCATTCTCATGACACAACTTCTGCACATTGTAGAGCTGCCAAGACTGATAACTACTCCAACCTTCCCAAAATACAATTTAATACATAATTTTTTACTATGTATTTAGACATAATATATATCTAGGTTTATATCAAAGTTATATGCATAGAAAAAACAAACGAATAGTATTCTGGGACAGAGCGAGTAGGTACCTCTACCACCTGAGTGTCATGAGGATGAAACTCCTCTCTTATCTCATAAAATTACCCGTCTTAATTACCTAGCCAAGTCAGAATTTTGCTTATCACTAAATTTAATACCATGAAATGAACCCCTCGTTGAGACTAGCCTCACAAACGATCTTTGTTGAGGAATGGAAAAACCTGAAAAGGGTCTCTGGTGACGTCCATTTCCTCATAGACTATCAGCAATGGTGGGCGCAGGGTCTTTTCTTTTTCTTCTTCTTCCTCTCCATTCATCTTTCTCCATGAGATTAAAGTCTCTTAAAGTTTGCTGAGGGAGTGATTTTCCTTGTCTTTTGTTCCAGAGTGGTTCACGAGTTAACCGAGTTAAACAATCAACCATTAGCAGTTTAGCACCACCTAATAAAACTGTTGGCGCAAATTATGGACCAACACACGAGAGCACTAGCACGTGCAGCAAGATGAGCGCGCGTTTCAGTGCAGTCTCTCAAAACCGGTAGACCCAGTTTTTAGAAACCGGTAGTACCGGTTTTCATTGGAAGACCGACAAGAAACCAACGAACGCCCGTCCGGGAGGGACCCCATCGGGGCAGAAGCACCTTGGGTTGCCCTAGGATCGGCAGGCCAGTTAGGACGCCTCCTCATGCCATGAAGACAGGAGAAGAACAACAATAGGGTTAGAAAAGATTAGGGCAAACAAATAAAAAGGCAAAAGATAAAAGATAGATTTGTTTGTGTCGATTGTGATACCCTCAATCGGCCGTTGACCTTTATATTTATAGGGTGGAGATGTCTTGCCCCGCAAGGAATCGTTTTACAAATAAGTACATTTAATTTCCTAAGTTTACTTGATTCCCGACCAAAACCGGTAGGTCCGGTTTCTAAAACCCGGTAGTACTGGTTTTGAACTTTCAGTTAATTTTGGTCGTCAACAAAAACATAGTAGCACACAATTGTTCTGGGTGAAACACACTTGCAGCTCATCATGCTCATGCAGCATCCATCCCCAATGACCCTGACCACCATGCGCTCATATCATTCAAGTCATACATAAGGAGTGACCCAATGCAAGCCCTGGCATCATGGGGAAACCTATCTGTCCCTATGTGCAAGTGGCATGGTGTGGTATGTGGCTTGAGAGGGAACCGCCGTGGTCATGTAGTGGCGTTGGACCTCGCTGAGCTCAATCTTCTTGGAACCATTGCTCCTGCACTGGGAAACCTCTCGCACCTGATCAGGCGGCTCCACCTTCCATGGAACCGCTTTCATGGCATTCTGCCATTACAACTTTGTAATCTTCAGGAGCTGACACACCTGGACCTCAGCCTTAATTCAATCGGGGGGCAGATTCCATTGTCACTCTCAAACTGCAGCTGTCTTGTGAACATCTTGCTCCATGATAACAATTTGCTGGGCACAATACCAAGCAAATTCAAGTCGCCGCATAATCTCAAGGTACTCGAACTTGACTACAACAGGCTTATTGGAACTTTCCTGTGACATCCCTGATGTTAGTACTCTAAAAACACAATCAAAAAAGGATTAAGGGTAGCAATGGTGGAAGCACACAAAATTTGATCAAAATTCGAAATTTAAATTCAAACAAAGGCCTTTTTGACACCCAACTGAAATCTCAAAAATTTTGTACTAAACTTAAAAATAAGGCCTAGTCACTGTTGGAAACTTTTTTAAATTTTGCAGTTAAGCCCCTCAAAAACTCGAAAAACCGTGTTGAACGCCTGTTCGAAAATGGCTTGTTTGAGCTTGAAAAATTTAAAATTTCAAGTTTACCCCAAAAAGAAAGTTTTGTCCCACATTTCAAACTCCAACTTTTGTGTTTGCACTTTTTGAAGTGTAGTTCAAATTTTCGGAGTTAAACCCGTTGCACCGGGGATGCTCCACGGGCGTCGCGACAAGAGCCCTGTCGCGGCCGGCAGTGGCCGCCAGCGGCCGCCACGTGGCCGGCGAGTGGCGGCGACCTCGCCGAGCCAGCCAGAGCCGCGGCAGCAGCGTCCCACTTCCCCGCACACACGCCAGCGCACACGCCCAGTCTTTTCCCGTGGTCTGTTGACGTCGTCGCGCGGCGCGCCATCATGGCGGCCGAGCTCACCATTGGCCGCGACGCAGCACGCCGAGCCGAGCCTCCCAGCGGCGGATTCGAGCCCGCTTCACGCCAAACAGCAACGCCAGAGGATCTTCACTCGCCCATGTCGCGATCTTCCTCCCCCAACCCGCGGCCGCGCTCTGCCCGAGCTGTCAGAGCCATCAATGGAGGCTCCGACAGCCCGAGCTCGCGAGCACGCCATCCCCCGGGCTGCCCAGACCTTTCGAGTTGCCCAGAACGCTGCCAAGTGACTCACATTTCCCTCCTCTCTCAGCGCCCTGCCCTTCTCCTCCTCCTCTCACTTCCTCACCCCTTCTTCCACCTCCGGCCGCCGTGACCCGAGCTTGAGCTCGTGCCGCTGCAGGCCAAAAATTCCCCTCGCTCCCTCCACGAAACTCCAATCCACTGCACCCATGGCTCACCCACTCTCTTAGCTAGCCTCTCGAACCATTCCCAACCAAAACCGAGCACTACTCGCTGGAAATCGAAGAGATTTCTCGTCGTTGCTCCATTTCCGCCCCCGAGCTCCACCTCCACGCCGAGCCCCATCTTCCGGTCATCCCCGTCGCTGCCAAGTACATCGACGAGCTCCGCCTCACTCCGGTGAAGCTTTCAAGCCACGCCGCGCCTCGTCTCAATCCCCGTAGCCGGCTACCGACATAGCCGGAGCAAGCCGCTCCGCCGCTCACCGTCGACGAGCCTCGTCACTGCACCACCGGCCTCGTGACCTACCCCAAACGACGCGTGGTGAGCCCGTCATCATTTCCCCCAACCTTCCCCGCGCTAGTTCGCCGTCTCGTCGCCGGCGCAACAACGTCGACGAGCCAAGGACCGAGATGCGTTCCTCTTTTTAGTTCTAGGGTCCTCTGTGTAAATTTCAGGGACTTGTTCGCAAGAGTTTAAAAGGTTTAGGGTCCCCGGCGTAAAAGAGATTCTTAAACCTAGATCCATTTTTCTGAGATCTTGTAAAATCCACTAAAAATCGTAGAAAAATCGGCAAAATGCACAAAAATACTCCCTGGACTCATGAGATTGTAAAATCAAATTTCATGTTAGCATGTATACACTCTTGGTGAATAGTTTTTGAATTAAAATTCAAACTCAGTTTTTAGAATCTTGTGCACCATTTCAAATCATGAGCTCTTATGGAGCTGAACTTTGGATATGTTGCTTGTCATGCCTTTAGACGCTTTGTGTCAAAAGGAGACCTAAAAATATGGAGTGTAGCTTCAGTTATGATTTATTTTGTGATTCCTATTCTAGTTTAGTTCTGCAATTATCAAAAACAATCCATACAGTAAAAAATCACCATCTTTCACCAGAGGTCTAGGAACTTACTTTCACATGTGGTAAAAATGCTAAATTTAATTTGTGACCCTGTTTAGGCTCCCAAATAAATAGATGTTGGTTTACAGATAGAAAATTATTGAGGGCTGTCCAAGTGCTATTTTTAGCCACCACTTGGCTAGAGCCTTTCTTTCACCCATGTATAGCTCTGGTAAAGAAATCTCCTGTTTTGGAAGTAGTATTGATTTTATCTGAATTAATCTTGCTTCCTAGAACAGCAACTTGTCCTATTTTTAATAAATTATGTGTAGCTCAGTTTTAGCTAAATTTTGGAGTGAGCCTAACACTTATACTCCAGTAGCTGTTGTAAAGTTTATGGATAAAAAGGATGAACAGAAACAGAGAAACAAAAATGGGAAGAAACTAGAGTAGAATTGAGTTTATAAAAAGAAATAGATCACTTTTGTTAATTGGAATAAATGTGGAGCATGTGAAATCTAAATTCCAGAACTGCACCTTTGCTTAAAATAATAATTTGAATTGTTGTATATGTTTACACAATCACCATCATGAAGACATAAAAATTTCCACACACCTTCTCTAAGTTTCTGAAGGAGAAAATAGTTCACTAGTATGTCTAGGTGAATATGGCCTTCAAGGCCTTGCATTTAGATCACTTAGGCAGCCACCTTAAAGTTGTGCATCTCATGTAGAAGGCGCTCTCGCTGACGGCACCTACAACTTCGTCCCCGTCAACGAAGAAGAAGTCCCCGAGGGTGGTGCCGACATCGTCGTGATCGACCCGGAACCTGACAGTGGATTAGCTCAAGAAAACAAGCCCCGGAGCATAACCTAACTTTTAATCCGTGCAACTATGAATTTATTATGCTTGTGCATTTACATTCTAGGTGTTGTATGAATACCCTAGTTGCATGATTCTAGTACCTATGATTTGAAATACTAGCATGATAGGATCGGTAGAGCAATGCCTTTAGGACCGTTACAAGTCGAGTGATTTTCTGTCACTCGCGAGATATAGGAGTCGCTTGTCTTTACTTATGTTGGAATCATAAGGATGGACGGGCGGGATGGTATGTGTAGATCTCCCGTCCGTGTATGATAATTGGATTAAGGTCGAAACGTGTAGTTCTGTGTGTCAAGTTTTTGAATGTACCACATGCATGCCGACCTATGGGAATCGGTAAGCGCGGTACCAGATTGAAGCAGCTAGGACCGATAGCCATCTCTCCTTGAAACATTTTGTTTCCCTTGCTGTACACATGTGGATATATGTGTGATGCCGTGAGTGAAGCGGTAAACCTTTATCCTAAGGGAATGGACCCGGCGCCGAATTGTGGATCGATGGGAAAGGTTGGGTAGTGCTTGTGCCTTTTACAGCAAGCATTATCCGTGTGTGTTGGGTTCCCCTGGCCAGGTAGCAAAATTCGGTTCGAACTGTCCGCTTCTCGCGGTTAATGAGACTGCTTGACCGCTGTGCTGCATTGAGTAACAAGTGGAACTATGAGGATGATGAACTTGTTGTATATACTAAATTGTATTGCACCACTTGTATGCTTAGAGAGGATGCTAATCTAGAATGGTTAACACTACTAGAATTGATGCTAAAATCATGAAAATAAGGATCCACTCTTAGTTGCTTTTGGCAAAACAAACCCACTAGCCAAAAGCCTCTCATGTCTAGAAGTCGGTGATGTAGTTTTCACCTGACGGATAAGCCTTGCTGAGTATTAGTATACTCAGCCTTGCTTGTGGCTATTTATTTCAGGTACTCTTGTGGATGTGCAATCGATTCTATCACTTGGCCTACCCAGGTTCCTCCTGGCTGGCATGTCGAGTGGGTTCCTTCCTCTGCCGAGGATCGGGAGGAGTAGCACCATGGCCGGCTTCTTCGTGGTGTTGCTATGTATCGTCGTTAGTTTAATTTCCGCTGCAATGAACTCTCGTACTTTGATTTGAAATTCGAACTATTTATGTATGTTGAATTTGTGGAATGTTGTAATTTCTTGACTCACCTTCGTGTGGGCGCGCGTGTTGTTTCGATCGTGAAAGTACGTGGTTAATCAGGTATAATCCAACGGCGCTCCAGCTTATTCCGGATTAAGTGCCTGACTGCTTGATTAGTGGTCCAGGGATATTTAACTTGGAATAATTTCGGAGTGGTCCGCCACATTTCCCTCCTGAAATAGGAAGCTTTGAGAGCCTGACAGTTCTCAATGTAGCGCATAATAACCTTAATGGAGAAATTCCAGCAGAGATAGGCAAATTAGTTAACCTTGTCACGCTAGGTCTAAGTTATAACCAGTTCTCAGGAACAATCCCTACTTCAATCGGGAACCTCTCAGCAATTGACCTATCTCAGTACATTCTCAAATAATCTGATAGGTAGCATCCCTCCATTGCAAGGCCTCTCTTCTCTTAGTGTCCTTCATCTAGGAGAAAACAATCTTGCAGGACGTATTCCTCCCTCAATGGGAAACATCTCTTCACTAACTGCAATAGATCTTTACAAAAATGAGCTAGTTGGTCAAATCCCGGAATCTTTAAGAAACCTCGATTTGCTTATATATCTTGGTCTTGACGTAAACAACCTTTCTGGCCCCATACCCCATGCACTAGGAAACCTGCGTAGCCTCGAAGCATTGTTCCTAAATTTTAATCGACTAGAAGGTGAATTACCTCCAACAATATTTAATCTCTCCTACCTTGAATCTCTGGTTGTGAGTAACAACATTCTGAACGGGTCTTTACCTAGTGACATGACCAGCAACTTTCCAAGTCTAAAAAACTTTAGTATACAATTCAATAATTTCCACGGAATGGTCCCATCATCTCTGTGCAACAACTCTATTCTTGTAGATCTCGTCATAACCAACAATTTTCTATCAGGGAAAATTCCTCAATGTCTAGGAGTTCAACAAAAGAACCTGCTTGAGGTCAACTTAGGTGAAAATCAACTACAAGCATCAAGAGATGATGATTTTGGATTTTTGTCTGGGCTGATCAACAGCAGTTATTTGATGATTCTTGACATCAGTTATAACAATCTTCAAGGTGCTCTACCACATTCAGCCGGCAACCTCTCCAAACATTTAAGTTATTTCAGTGTGGGTAATAACAAAATAACTGGAACAATACCTGAGGGAATAGGAGATTTGGTTAATTTAGAGTACCTATCAATGGATCAAAATCTTCTCGAGGGCAGTATTCCCACGTCCATTAGCAAAATCAGTATGTTGGGTCGACTGTACCTACAAAATAACAAACTTTCAGGATTCATCCCACCATCTCTTGGCAATCTTACAAATTTAGAGCTAGTTGCACTACAAGGCAACGCATTTGGTGGTGTCATACCTTCCACTCTCAGCAGCTGTCCTCTAGAACAGTTGGATCTTTCAAACAACGTTCTTCAAGGTAGGACACCTAAAGAACTTTTCCTAATCCCAACCTTGTCTGTCTCCATGCGTATCAGTCATAACTTATTAAGTGGGCCATTGCCTTCTGAGCTGGGTAATCTACAAAATGTAGCAGCACTTGACTTTTCTGATAACAGGATTTCAGGGGAGATTCCTTCATCCATAGGTGAGTGCCAAATCTTAGAGTATCTCAATATATCCGGAAACGTTCTACAAGGAGAAATTCCATCATCATTAGAAAAACTGAATGGCCTCTTGGTGCTTGACCTTTCCCACAATAATTTATCCGGGGCTATCCCTGAATTTCTTGGGACATTGAGAGCTCTTTCTTCTTTGAATCTCTCATTCAACAAATTTGAAGGGCAAGTTCCGCAAGATGGGATGTTTCTCAATGCAACTGCGATCTCGATCATTGGGGATGATGGCCTTTGTGGTGGTATCGCTGAACTGAAGTTGCCAGCTTGCAACATCTTCAAGAAGTCATCTTCTAAGCTTATCATGATAGTTTCCATATGCAGCGCCATTGCACTCATCACACTGGTTTCTGCACTGTTCACATTCTACCAGAGGAAACAGGTTACAGAAGCAAAACTGCAAGCCTCACTCCAGCAATATAGGAGGGTTTCTTATGGAGAACTAGTAAGGGTAACAAATGGTTTTGCGTCTGAGAACATTATCGGAGCAGGAAGCTTTGGCTCAGTTTACAAGGGTATATTGATAAGCACTGACCAACAAGAAGTTGTCGCTGTTAAGGTCCTCAATCTCTCACAACGTGGTGCATCTCAAAGTTTTATTGCAGAATGTGAGACTTTGAGAAGCATTCGGCAACGGATTCTAGTGAGGCTATTGACAGTTTGTTCAAGCATAGATCATCAGGGTCATGAATTCAAGGCCATCGTTTATGAATTCCTACCAAATGGAAATTTGGACAAATGGTTACATCAGAATTTCGGAGAACACGAAGAACCACTAGATCTCAGTTCGAGACTGCAGATTGCAATTGATGTAGCATCCTCACTTGAATATCTCCACCAACACAAGCCTTTTCCAATCGTTCACTGTGATCTTAAGCCAAGTAACGTTCTCCTAGATACTGACATGGTCGCTCATGTCAGCGATTTTGGCCTAGCAAGGTTTCTACATCAAGACTTGCGGCAGTCAAATAGTTGGGTAACAATGAGGAGCACAATTGGTTATGCTGCTCCAGGTGTGGCATCTCTATATATGAATTTTTATTTCTTTTCTTACATATATTCAACCACACTGACTTCAATCAAATTATAGAGATGCTTTCTTATTATTTCGTTACTTAGATAAACACATTTTCATGAAGTAGTTTTTTTTCCGACAATAGAGAAGAACTATATTACGTTTCCCACTTAAATATTGTGGATGTCCTGAACACGAAAGATTCGTAGAAATAACGAGTTGCACCAACCCATCCTTGTGCCTTATTATCTTCTATTTACATCTTTTCTATTGATTTCAGAGTACGGACTGGGTAATGAGGTCTCAATCCATGGTGATGTTTATAGCTATGGTATACTGTTATTGGAGATGTTCACAGAAAAAAGACCAACGGACAGCGAATTTGCAGAAGGCCTTAGCCTTCGGAAGTACGTCCAAATGGCACTGCCTGAAAGTGTGGCTAACATCCTAGACCAAAACATGCTGCAAGATGGATGGGACTACGATGCAAGAATCACAACCTCTCGCAGCAACAAGGACATTGAAATTTCTTGCATCACCTCGACTCTGCGCATTGGGATTTCAGGTTCGGCGGATATGCCAGCTGACCGTCCAAGGATCCGAGATGCTCTCAAGGAGTTGGAGTCAATCAGAGACAAGCTTCGCAAGGACTTGCCACTAGCAGGAGTGCCAATGTCTTCAAATGCTCGAGGCCATGGCCATTGAACACATGACAACCAGCAGAGGGCTCCATCTTGTTCCTCACAAAACTGTAATTTTCGTCTAGTGTTTAGTTGTAACTTCAATCCATTACCTTTCCCCGCACCTTTTTGTTTCAAAGACAGATAATCACCTCATCATCACTAATAACTTGCTGGTGATTCCATCCACAACTACAGCACCACAGCCGTTTTTATGGCTTCTTTTTTCCGTACCGAATTCATTTCTTACACTGTTGCCGCTGCTACAAATAAAGTCTCGTAGGCAAATCAACCATTTCCCATGTAACAAGCAGTAATCATGGAGACACCTACGACGCGAAGAGGTGATGAGCTCCCCTCGCCAATGACGATGGCGAAGCAGCTCCCCTCGCCAATGACGATGGCGAAGCAGCGACCCAGGTTGCAGCCTAGAGCGGTGACCGCACGCTCAAGCTACAGGGGCGCCTGTCCCATTGGAACGCCGTCGTGCCGAGCACTGCAGGCCCCATCCGCCATGGTGGCCATGGATGAGCTCTCACTAGCTTTTGTAATAAAAGCCCCTCAAAAAATTCAGCAAATATTAACCAATTTCCTGTGTCTAGTTGGACTTATACATAATCCATGAAAGAATTAAATATTCCCTCCGCCGCCCTCTTAACGCTGTTATGAGTAGGGATGGCAATGGGACGGGTTTGGATTTGGTGGAGTGTCTAGGCACCCAAAACCGAAAGCCGAACTTAAAACCCGAAACCAAGCCAAACACCGATTCGGGTTAAAATCCACCCCCTAAAGAGCAATGGCCCAGAATTGGGGTGAATTACGTATTATATTTTGGGAAAAAAAATATGTAATAGGAGTCTATTGGAGCACTATGCCTCTCCCAATCAGGTAGTTGGCTTGGGGAAAAGAGAACTGTTGGAGATACTCTTATATACCACCTAAAAAACTTCTAATCCCTTGAGGGGTTGTTGTTATCAATGTCTGTTGGACTTCAACTGACTGTGTCAATGAGATGTGGACCAAGGTGACATTTGAGAGATTAGAAGTTTTTCTGTGATATACAAGAGATTTTGCCAATCTAAAATTATAGGTTTGATTGTGAGGAATATAATAGTTCAAACTGTTTGCAATAGGGTTCAAAGTAATCTGTATAAGGAAATGAATTTCAGCACAAACTGAATGTCTCCAAAATTAACAAAGAATAATAATGTTGAAATTACACAAGTAAAGTTTACCTTTTTAACCCAAAAAAAGAGTAAAACATGACCACAACTTTAATTTGGTGCACTAATACTCAACATAACAGTCTATCACCATTGCCTCATGACACAACTAATTCGATTATTGCCAAAATCCAGATAGTTGATGATACTTTCCAGGAACATTTTATTCAAGCGCTTACCATAAATAAATCAGGAACTTAAACATGCACTAGTGAAACACCGAGGCAAACATTTGGGAGCAGCAAGAGCACTGCAGGATGAAAAACCTCAAGCTGCAGCTTTCACAAAGGAGCTAGAAACCAGTTGCAACATGTCTTGGAAACTTCAAAACAATTCAGTGCGCTATGAACCAGCGCAAGCAAGCTATAGCACACCAGGGTGAACTGCTGATTCTTTCTGAGTTTTGCACCTGAAAAACAAATTTACCCCTCCCAGTCAGAACCAGTAAGCAATTTGCTTCATTTGGAAAATAAATTGCAAGAGAATGGAGAAACAGTATAAGAGAACATATTAACACGTTAGCATAGCGAGCTAATGGTGGTGAGCAGTGACTCGCCAATGGTGAATTAACTCAGGACAAGCTCACATCTAGAATTCATACTAACCGAACCAATAAGTGGCTCTGGAAGGAATATTCAATCTAAACTATAACTTTATTTAGAAAATACAATCAGTATGTAACACAAGTAAATAAGTTCATTTAGCATTTTTTTTTCAAATACCATGATAAACTGAGCAACAAATTGGAAATTTGTGAAGTATTTACAGAAAACATTGAATGCAGATCTGAAGCCATAAACAAAAACAAATTATATTCCCTATTTTGGTTTTGAAATCTTGTCGAAGTTTGTTGAGATTTTGAATAGAGCATTCAGATGAATAATTTCCAAAGAGAGAAATATTATCATTTGGTTTGATATATCAAAGACAACATTGCTACTAGGAAAACCTCAGCAGCCATATAGGAGCACAAAGGAAAACTACTAAACAAATCAAGCCTCTCTGATATAGTAGCTTCGGTATGCATTGCTATGGACCTCAAAAGTCACACATACACCATGTATGCGACTGAAGCAACAAAGCATGCCAAAGGGTAGCATGATGCTAATTGGTACACTTGAATAAGGAAAAATTCAGGGAGATATGTATATTCAGTTATTAAATGTTGAGTTAGTACATGACTCAGTGAGCTGCTGCACAGTCACAACTCACAAGTTCTTCAACCATAATCATGCGCACACATAGACAACAGCATGTATAACAAAAATTTGAATCTAGAATACACCATCGCACAAGTTTCATTCAAAAGCCACCAAATTTGTTGAATAAAACAACAGATGTTGGCTTGACCAATGAGGTGAACAAAAAAGGGCTTAAAATAATACCGGTTGCAAAAGGCGCGAGATGCATAGTTGTGATTGTTGCAGTTGCTGCACATCCAGTCTCCGTCGCGCCATTTTGCCCTAGCAAGGTGCAAGAATATAAGTGCTACAATTACCTAACCAAGACTTTATCAGCAAAAGTAACTTATCCATGCAAGTCTTGGGCAATGCCAGCACAAAATTTACACAAAGACAAATATTCTTAAAGCATCCATTCAATAATGGCTGAACTTACCTTAAAATTTACAGCTTACTGTGAGGTTTACTAAAATGCAAATACGGTGCATACAGTAAAACCACCCATTTCAAATAATGTGCTAACATAGATGGGTATGACAATAATACATAAACATGATAAAAAACAGTGCACACAATTTGGTCCACCACACAAAAAACCATATAATCATACCCAATCCCATTCCTCGTCGTCCCTTGTTTTCTCAAAATGTTCCACCAGATTTTCTTTTCTAGTTACAATTTCCTTTTAACTCCAACAGCTATGGACTCATAAGTCATAACTCCCTTTCCATTTATTTTTTGCACCAAACCTATTCTTCAAGACTTTTAAGCCAATCACTTGGCTTCTTCTATGATAAATAATGTTCAGTTATTCTCAAGATTTTAGTACCATGTCTGTCATGATCACTATCTTGCACATAAAATTTCTAGGAACATATAATGCAATGACAAACATTAAATATGATTTTTTGGTATCGCTTCATTGTTGGTCCTTAATCCTAACATACATCACTAATATGATAAAAGTTTATAAGACATTATAACTCAATAACTCATATATTGATTTGTAACATAAGTATCTTTGATTTAGGATGAAGTTGTAGTTTTGTACCCTTTTCCCATAAGACCAGACATCGCCTGCCCAGATGGTAATCCCATTGAGGTTCCATTGTCAAACTTGGAAAAAGCGGCCTGACCATTGCTGCTTCCAGGTCCTTGCTCAATACCCAAAAACAAATTATTTGAGCCTCCTGTCTGCAATCAAATTAAAGAAGAAAATCAATAACATGAAGCATCTGAGAAATAAATCACGACAGTTAAAGCAGGTGATAGATACATACTGAAAGCAGATAATTGTCGTTTCCTGGATTTAGCCTTTTATTATCCCAGTCATTGGCGAGTTCTTCTGATGCCAACCGCTTGGTTCCTAATGCTGAAACAAAGCGGATACTGAGAATGAAGATTACATAATCTGTTGATATCAATTATAAAATCAACAAGAATAGCAATTGTGACACTAGACGAGGCACTAAGCACAACAAAGAATAACAAGCACAGGCCTTGATCAAAGCATGGATCTAAATTATAATAAACTTATGCTGATCACACAAAAAAAGGTGGTTTCAATTTTTGAAATCATATGCATTATGCACCTACAAATTGTACTGACAATTAGAGCGATTGAAACATTGCTAACAGAAAATTGCAGAATGCACTCTATTGGAATCACAAACATGCAATAGTTATTCCAACAGGGGAGTCGCTATTTTTCATGGGTTAAAATAAAGAACACAGTCTGAACTAAGAAAATGATTGTCTTACTGGAAGAGGCATCTGATGTAGCTTTCATTGTTGTGGAGGGTAAGCCTGATGGTACAGGTGCATTACACTCTTTGCACTGGAAAAAGAGATTAAGAAGGGTGATAATGCATTAAAGAAAAAAATGGAAACAATAACACATTAAAGTTTACAAGGAATGACAAAAAAAGGAAGAGCATTGACAATGGCGAAGGCTAACTATGATATATGATATCGAAACAATCAGATTAGCATATAATTACCTGAGTGCGAGATGAATAGTTATGAAATCCACAGCTACAGAGCCAGTCTCCATTGCGCCAGTCCTTTGGGACACCTGGAAACTGATTTGCGTTGCTGTTGCCAAATGGCCAGCCAGACGATTGCATCCCATATCTACCAGCTGCTAACCCATAGGGCCAGTTTGCATTTGCAAGTAGTTGCTGCTGCAAAGGTGAATTGGCGGCCATCCCAAAGTTCATCTTATAGGCAGAAGCAGAAGCAGCAAGGCTTTGTAGTCTTGCAATATAAGCTGCATAAGCTGGCATTGCCATCCCTGCCATTTGCAATGCTGGCATTGCTGCTTCCTCCTTGGGCAGGCCACACTTTTTGCAGTTCTTTCTGGATGCATAATTATTGTTACTGCAACCTATTCATCCATTTGCCGCATAAACCAACCAGCACAGTAGGCAGAAGAACAATGCACCGAAGCACACGCACACCCACCACCACCACCACGACCAGCCATCCCGCACAAACCCAGAGAAAGGAATAAACACACGCACACTAGTCATTACTCAGCACACTTAATGGTAATTTTCTAATGTTATCAGCACGTAGCAGCATTCAATGAACAGAATAAACAGCAGGAATCATTAAAAAAATTCTAATAGGTAGCAGTAACAATTGAAACAAAAAACATCCACAAGATACTTCCAAAAGTTGATGTGACAAAAAAAAAAGATCAAAGATCATGACTGGACTCGCTTTTATAAAAAGCTTAATGAGTGCCAGTCAAATAATTTTTAGACCTTGATTTTTTAGTTTAAACAAAGCTTCTATTTCCTTTAGACCCTTTTTCATTTTACACTTGGGTAACTAACTAGTCTTATTAATATCTTCCGATAAGACGGCTCCAATAATTCCCAGGGCGATATCAGCATACTAGGTTCCATACAGCAACACATTAAACTTCCAACATGGTGCATGGGTAATCGATTATGTTTCATCTAGCTGAGTCAATTTACATCCCCCAGCCCCAAAGGGAGGGTAAGAAGCATGTTCCATCACATTTTACACTTTTTTTCAGGTGGATATATACCAAAAGGGGGGGAAAGGTTTTGATACCCTAAACATGTGTTGAGGAAAATCTACATCTACAGTCGTCGCATAAACATAAGCAAGCAGAATAAACAAGCTGCAAAGGCTGGGGAAGTAATGGAGCGGGGGCTGGCGAGAGAGCTGTTACCGGTGCAGATCCAGTCGCCGGCGCGGGGGAGCCACTTGGAGTCGCGCGGGGTGTTGGGGTCGACGAGGAGGCGCGGCTGCTTGCAGCGGTTGCAGAGCGAGCGGAAGGCGTAGTTGCGGTTGCCGCAGCCGCCGCAGTCCCAGTCGCCCTCCCGACCGCCTCCGCCGCCGCCGCCGCCGGACCCCGACCCTCCCGAGGACGAACCAGCGCCAGCTCCGCCGCCGCCTCCGGCCATCTGGAGGTTACAAGGGTTGGGGCTGCGGGTGGGAATGGAGGTGGAGGTGGGGGATTTGGTCTGCTGGGGCGTGGGATTTGGGGGAGAAGAGGAGAGAAGAGAAGGCCAGGGAAGGGAAGACAAGGATCCGATGGGGAGCGCCCGGGTATATTCGGCTCCGACCGCCGGAGACTTGTGTGGGTTTAAATCTTTTCTTCTTTTTTTCTCTCTCTCTTCGTTCTCCATTTTTTATGAGGTGTCACTATTTACTTTTTTATCTTTTTAATGTTTACAAAGAAAATGTACTCGAAGCGTAGAAAGGTAAACTAATTGTAATAAACGACATATATTAAAGGATGGCAGGAGTAATAAATACGACACGGTAGAATTGAGTTACAACTAACCAAATGGTAGAAGCAGCGAGGTAGCATGGCATTCTTTGTTTTTCTTATAGTTCAAGCTGATTTGATATGTGCATTAGTTCTTAAAAATGTTAGATTAAGGCAACTTAAGGTCTGCTCGGGAGGGCTTATACCACATATTTTGCTCAATCCGAGGCACAACAGCGTGAAGCCGTCTTTTAAGCCGAGATTAAAATGAACTCGAAGCAGTGTGAAACTATTGTTTTTGGGTTCACCGGTGAAGCCATTTGAAAGTGCATTTGGTCTCTTAGTTTGTTTTGGTAACGATAACAACCACAATTTGGAAGTTTTATGTTTCACCTAAGATGTGTGCAGGAACTTAAATAAGAAAATACTCAATGGAGATCCCCTATTCTATTTTGGATGGTTTGAAGCTCAAAAGATGATTTAAATTCATTTATATTGTGAAATTGAGTATAGGAAACACTAGGATGTGTCAGATGAGTTAAAGATGTCAAAAGGCTATTTTTTAAGATGACTAACTACCCTGAAAGATCCTCTAGCTTCACTAATCTCAACACATGTGGTCGGATCTTCTGACAGGAAAATCCGGCAGGCTCAGGTGCTGACCGGTAGATCTGGCCCTATGCAGGAAGATCCAGTGGTGGTTTGTAACGTTGATTCTGTTACTTTTCCGAAAGATACGGTCCATAGCCGAAAAATCCGATGACCCAAAACCAGCATAACGACTAGATTTTAGGGGTTGGTATAAATACCATCCACCTCTCTCCTCATTGACTACCGACCTAACCAGCACCAAAACTCTCTCTTGAGCACTATATCCATATTTTCGCTCCTTTATAAAGCTAATCTTTGCAAGGATTCACCAAGGGTTTGAGTAGGAGAGAAGATTTGAGGAGAGTAACCTTGACTTTGAAGAGACCAGCGCTTGATCATCTTAGGAAGCAATTGAAGCATCTTTAACTTAAATTTCACGTTTGTTACCGATGAGGACATCCCCAATGATGCTCACAATATTATCAACAAGTGGTCAATGACTCGATCAAGAATGCAACAACTACAACTTGAGGTGAACTCATTCCATGTTGATAATGAACATGCATTCACTAAGAATTATTTACTACCTAATAGTGGTGCTTTACTTGTGCTCAGGTTTACTCATGAAGATGCAATTTATCCGAGTTCTTTGGACTTGGATCAGAGTTCTTTCAAATACTCTTCCTCATGAAGAGCTATTTCGAGTTCTTTGGACTAGGATCAGAGTTCTTTCAAGTACTCTTCCTCATGAAGAGTTCTTTCTCGTCCAAGTACCCAGGAGGCAAACTTCGGAGTTCTTTTTCTCTTGATTCCCAAGGGTTATACAAGCCCATGAGTACTTGATGGAAAGCTTATGAAGTCTACCTTACAATGCCATCAAGTTTCGAGATCTTTTGAGCTTCTATTATGGAGGTCCGACAAGATTAATGAAGACTAGTCAGATGGTCCAAAGTCTGATTGTAGATTTATGAAGGGTCAACTTGCCATGCAAAACTATACCATTTTGCCAAGATTCATGGTGCATGCTATACATGGTTGGTAGCGTACTGAAGTCTATTTTCCAACACAACTGACGAATCATCATTTGGAGTTCTACAGCAACCGGTAGAGTTGTTTTAGTAACGACTGGTCTGGCTGTGCAGGTCAGGCTAATCCGAACTGTGTTAGTTGTATTTTGTTCCAGACCTTAGTATTTCGTATTGGGCCTTTGTGGGAGGTCTCCAGCCCAACTAGGAGGGATGTTCCTAGTATAAATACCCCTTGGGGTGCTGGTGGAAACCCTAACCATGAATTAAAATCAGAAAATAGAAAAGCCAAGTGCTCTTGTCCTTATGGTTGTGTCATAGTTGCCCCCTTAAGGATTGGGAGTTTTCTCTACCACTTGTTCTTGTGTTTCCTTATGATTTGCAAGAGCATCGCCTCTACCTTTGCGTGGTTCAGGTAAGGCACCTCAAAGCGTGTGATTGGGCGAAATCTTTGTCACAGGTGGCTATTCGAGCAGCTGTTGGTGCCTCGGTTCATCAGGTTGCACGGGTCAAGTTATCCCCCACTATCCTACACGAGAAGATCGGGCCCCGCATCAGTTACTCTTGGAGCTTGGCTCCTGAATAGTTAGGTGTTGCCCTTAAGCAACACCTTGATTGTGTGCACCTTGAGAAGTTTGTATTACTCATCTCTTGTGTGAGATTTTGAGTAAGTGACTCGATCATTATCTTTGTGGTTAGTTGAGGGAGGAAAAGGGTTGAGAGAGACCCTACCCTTTGTGGGTGCCCCGAAGGAGACATAGTTCCCTTGGGAGTGAACTCCGGTAACAAATCCTTGTCTCCTTATGCTCTATTTTGTTCTTCATTTGTTCATACTTATCCTTTCATTTGTAATCAACCTATGTACTAGAATCTAGACTCTTACTGCAAGCTCTTCATTCAAGTAGAATCGGAAAAGACATTTCAATTTCGAATTTCAAGTAAGTTAATTTTCACTGTCCGAAGTTCCGGTCCAGTGTCGAAAGTTCTCATCACCGGAAGATCCGACATTGTGTGAAAACATCCGACAGAAACTAACAGTATGCTTGAAAGAATTTCATGTTTTTAATCTTTCCTATCCCCTCCCCCCCTTCCTAGCCATCCAAAAGATCCTTTCACCATTTTGTGAGAAACCTTCCAAACGGCCCCTTATAATTGTTAGCCCAATTTTAGGCATATTATCATTTGTATGCGTATAAAAGAGCTCTACCTAGCTATTTCTATTATCACTTAAGAATTTGGTATAGGATAATGTCTAGGTCTTTGTATTTTCAATATACACACTTTGAATGTCATTTATATCTCTATACTCTCAAATACGGAGGCATCTCAATCTTGGACAATTGTACAAGTTTCTATTACAGTATAACTCATGAATTTTTAATGCACAAATAAAGGATTGCATAGTTACTATGAGACAAGTTAGACCACAATCCCATTGGTACAAGTTATCTACTAAACTACAATCACATAGAATGTTTATGAAGTGGAGAGAGATAGAGATGAGATAAAGTGATTGTTGTTTCAGGAAGTAACTATCTTGGGTGTTAAAGTTCAGAACTTGTTGCCCAATAAAAGTGATGTTATTGCTACAGGAAAATCGAAAGGATAACCATTTTAAATCATATCAATATTATGTGTCAACACATAAAAATGATATTTACTTCATTACTACTACATACAAAACATAGTTGTTGTAACACATTGATCCCTATGTTACAAAGTAGTTTCATTGTAACACAAAACTATGTTACAAATAAAGGTTGTAACACTTTTGTTTGTTTTGTAACGAGTGAATAACCCAACGGTCCTTAAACTTATCATGTTGTGTCATACCGGCCCTGAACTCATAAAATGCAGATTGACTCCTTAACTTAGCTTCGAGTATCATTCAGGTCCCCGAACTGGCAAATTGCATATTTGGCTCCCTAACTTTAGCTTTGGGACATCTCGGTCCCTATATATATATATATATATATATATATATATATATATATATATATATATATATATATATATATATATATATGACCTCTAAATTTGTAAAACTATCAACTTCTTGACTACGTCAATCTAGTGTGAGGTGGCGGTTGTCACCGTTGTTTACTTGCAACGTCCAAAATAACTAGCGGTACTTGTTAGACGATAAGGTGGAACTAAACTCCACACCACAAGAGGGGAAGGAGTTGGGAGATCGTGCTGTGAACAACAACGAGGGCTATGCCTATAGGAAGAAAGAAGGTGTACTCATAAGTTTAGGGATTTAAATGTGTAATTTCTAGGCCCGGGACCAGGATGACACTAGAAGCTAAGTTTAGGAAGTTAAATATTCAAATTGTGAGTTCACGGGCCGAATGACACCCTAAGCTAGGTTTAGGGAGTCAAATATGCATTTTATGAGTTTGGAGGCCGGGATGACACAACGATAAGTTTGAGGACTGTTGGTGTGCTTTATTCTTTTATAATTTGTGTTTTAAGACAATGGATATAGCAACACAAATTTATGTTACAACTTACAACTAAAATGTTACAATGATGATAATACCTTGCAACACATAATTAGAAAGTACCTATCCTATAGTAACACAAAACAATGTTACATTTAAAGTTTTGCAAAGAAGACAAATACGTTGTGGCTATTGAACATCAATGCTTTTTGAAAAGCTCCATACATTGTGATAATTGAATTATTGGTATTACTATAAATTGGGTTACACTACTATACGAACATTATCATAGCTGGTTTCTATGGGCCTTTCACTATTAACTTTATCTTCATCCGACTTCATATGGAAAAGTTATAATTTTTTTGTTGCTAATAAGTCGGAGCCTATTTTTTGTCATACCCAGTTTTAGAAAGAAAACCGAGTACATCTCATATGTGTGCCAGGATCAAATTTCACACATATGATAGACCGTGAGTGAATAGCAGAAACAGTACTCAAACGAATATTTAATAAACAAAGTATTTATTACACTCACGAATATGGCATAAAGGCCAAAATAAACTGGTTCACACGATAACTAAGACGATATCCAAAAGCACTCCACAGGCATCTGACTGGTGGAACACACGCCTAGAACTCATCAAGATCGCTGAGGTACTCCGCTCCATTATTACCTTCTGATCCAATATAAGCAAGGATGAGT
The DNA here is from genome assembly GCA_015342445.1 of Digitaria exilis. Classification (NCBI taxonomy): domain Eukaryota; kingdom Viridiplantae; phylum Streptophyta; class Magnoliopsida; order Poales; family Poaceae; genus Digitaria; species Digitaria exilis. The sequence goes on from JACEFO010002840.1 coordinate 1,518,611, forward strand.
ACACTTATGGTTGGTACTCAACAAGTGGGGGAAAGATGCAAGCTATCAAGGAAAGGCTGGGTTTGCAGCAGTTAGCATTTTAGTTGGTCAAGTTTTATTGACAAGCAACTATTTACTAAGATATAAGTATATACCACCCCATATTAACAATAAGTAAGCATAAAGTAAATCATAAACATAACCGATAACATATGCATGCAATGATTTGATTTCATGTTTCGATAGATTAATCACGTGAGGGTCCAGGCCGTTCATGACCGCGAACACGGCTGTTATAACAGTTTTACACTCTGCAGAGGTTGTACACTTTCACCACAATTCGCGTAAAAGCTCCGAAGAACTTTAAACCCAACCATGCTGTGCAAAAGTAGGCACAATATCACACTTCCAAGGTGTGATTGCATAGGGACGCTACGAAGCCTTTACAAAGAATTCCTACATGTGTGTTTGTTCCTAGTACTTACGGTTTCAACAGAAGATACCCTCTTCCGATCCCCGCACCAACACATCCTCAAACAAATAACCACCCAACAGGCAGCACAAACACAACATGTAGTTCATCTAATTATTCAGCTAAGACCAGAGCCATATGGTATTGTGGTTGTACGGTAAATCCCGGGTGGTTCTCCATGTTCCGATTAACATGGTGATCTTGTATTAACATGACAAGATATAAATAATAAGGATATTCATCAATGTTGGATAGAACCCATCATGAACCATGGTTAAGCAACTAGCATAGCTACCCAACATAAAAGTAAACCCGGTGTATCAAGGCTTAGGTGTAAAAGACTAGTCATCCTTACATAGGACCCATCAAATTAATGCATCGCGAACATGAATATAAACTTTGTTTTCATGCAATGTGTATGGGTTCAAAAGAGTATGCTGAGGGGGAAATCCACTTGCCTTGCTCAAAGTACTGCGGTGGCTCCTCCTCGTAGACTTGATCTTGATCTCCCTCGAACGGACCGTTCTCTACACGATTCGCACAAGCATTCAATCAATAAAAGCAAAACAATACACCAAACAACTTTTAAAGACGCAAAGACGTATCTAGAACTATTCTTGATGAATAGACGATCGCGTGAGCGCAAAGGTCACTCAAAACGGATTTAAAACGATCAAGATATGGCTAAAACAAGGTTTAGGGGCTTCTTTGAACTAAAACTAACTCTCCAGGGCTTAAACAGAAGAAACCAGGGACCTAAAACGTAATTTTATATAAAAACCAAAGGACTTTTGTGAAAAACTACGCGGCAGGACGGCGGGTTAGATTTTTAGAAAGATCAGGGGCTAAACTGAAAGAAACAGGACCTAAATCTAATTATTTTTGAACTGGCTTGGACCGCGGGTTGATTTCTATAAAACCGAGGGGCTCTTTTGCAAAAGTGGCGCGACTGACCGGTAAGGCTCGGTTTGACTCGAGTCGGCTCGATCCTCGACCGTTAGATCTCGATCGAACGGCTCAGAACGGCTCCAATCTAACCTCGGCGGCGCCGGCGACCGGAGTCGAGCACCCGCGGCGGCGCTTCGCCGGAGACGGGCGAATCTCGAGCTAGGAAGCTCGAAACCTCGCCGCGATAGGCTTGGGAGGAAGCTGGGACAACGGGGAAACGATTTTGGGGGATCTAAACGACGATTACGCAACGACGGGAGCTCTCGACGGCGAGCGGCGGCTCGGGAACGACGGTGAGCACGCGTGACCTCGAGAGAGCTAGACAGAGAGGGAAAAGCGACTAGGCGGGTTCCAAACCTCAACGCGAACCTCGACGACGAGCTTGGAGAGACGAAGGCGGTCTCGAGGGCACGAAACGCGGCGGCGGCTCAACCCTAGGGTTTGGCGGCTATGGCGGCGACTTGCGGCGAAGAGCTTGGGGTTTTGGGTTGGGGATTCAAGGAGGCTCGGCAGCGCGCTTAAAAAGCCCGGAAAACTTGCGCGAGGGGAAACAACGCGGAGGCGGGAAGCGCTCGGACTCGAGCTCGGCGGAGGAGTCCGGCTCGGCCGCGACGAAGAAGAAAGCACTGACAGGGCGGGCCCACATGTCAGCGAGACAAAGAGAGAGAAGAGAAAACGGACGACTGGGCCGGAAGAAGATTGGGCCGCGGCAGCGCGAGGGAGAAAAAGGCCGAGAAAGACTGGGCCGAAACTGGGCTGGGCTAGAAGAAGAGAGGGAAAAAGGAAAGGTTTTGAATTTAGTTTAAACTTTTTCAAACCTTTTCAAAATTCAAACAACATTCAAAATATATGCAAATCAGCATGAATGCAACAAAAACTTTATTGACTCTAATTTAAATGTTGTTTAAATATTTATGGGCCAAGATTTGAATTTGCAATTTAATATTCCCTAAAACAAAAACTAGGAAAATTAGTTGCCTAAATTGATTTTAAATGTGATGAACAAAATTAGGGTGTTACATTTTTACTACCAAAGTCGTGAATATAGCTTCCATTTACATTGACAATATGTCTTGACATAATTACTCCATCCTTCTATAAAAATAATACAAAATAAATAAACTTTTGTGCATCTTTAATTAGTCCTTCCATATATTTACACTGGCCACCCATTGAATGATACACTTTTTTATAACGTTGAGGGTCCGTCAAAATATTATACATAATTTTGCAGAACATCTTTCTAGTCTTCCTTTTCCTCACTCCAAGATGCAATAATATGTTTCTCTTGAGATTGTAAATGTATTTATCTGAATAAATTCACCTTTCCTGGCCAATGTTACCTTTTCCACATGAATATTTATTAAGATCATTAGTTCAATGTTTTAATATCTAAAAGTGTACGTTTAAGTTCTTGTCTATAAAATTATTTTATAGAATTTAAACAAACTATATGCATCCAATAGTCAAGAAATAGACTATTTTGAATCATATATACATTGAATTTATGCAATAATATTATGTGCATTACATCTTCGTGTTTATTCTAGACTTTTTAGCCAAAACGAATGTCTGATCATGTAACGTTTGATTTGTTGTTGGTGGGGCCTAGCCGTCTAGGCATCCCGGACAAAACGAATGGAGAACATTTCTCTGAATGAGAAAAAGGTTTATCTAGACTGATAAATGAAACATGCAAACGTTACTAAACCATTGATTCCATAGAATGTTATGTATCTCTTTTGATCAACACCAGGTTACACATCTAGCTTTTTTTAGAAAAGGGAATATATTTCAATATTCCAGCCTCTGCATCGATCAATGCATATAGCTTTTTATTATTACAGAAAGTTTGCCAAAGTAAAAGCAAAGAGCTAAAAATCAATTCTATTACTAAAAAACCAGCCATTCTTGGCAAAAATATCCATCATTGTGGTCTCAAGCACACGACAATCCCACGTCATATGAGGTCGTTCTCCTCCTTTTGCAGTAGAGCCCAATCCAGTAAGTTCCTCTGAAGATCACCTGCATAGGAGTAACATCTCATACATTGTTAAAAACCACATCATTTCTACTAAGCCAAATTGCCCAACATAAGGCGCAAATTCCAACCAGAATTTTATACTTGAGTTTCTTGTCTACCCCTCTTAGCCAGTCATCAAACATATGGTGAACATCATGAGGAGGAGTAATATTAAAAAAAACATGTACAACTCTCCAAATAATTCTAGCAATATGACAATCGAAGAAAAAGATGTTGAATTGATGCATCAATATTACAAAAACAACATATTTTAGACTTCCTTTCCACTGACGTTTTGCTAGATTATCCTTGGTTAGAACTACACGTTTAAGTAAGTGCCAAATAAAAATCTTTATTTTAAGGGGCAATTTAAGCATCCATATGATATGGTTGTGCGGTATGATATTGGGAGCAGACAACGTTCTATACATAAAGCGAACCGTAAACTTCCCATTTTGTTGTAAGGTCCAAATAAAGATGTCTTTCTGTTAGCGGGACTTCCATAACTTTCATTACTAGCTCCTACCAAGCATTCAAGTTAGCCACATTTAAAGGATTTGATCTCAATACCGTCGCAACCATGGCACTTTTTTTTCTAGCTATGTTATAAAGTTGAGGATATAGGTTACACATCTTGTATTTCATAAAAATCAAAGAAGACTTACAATGGTATAATACATATATACGGCATTTGTTTTAGTACAATTCATATACATCAGCATAACCTTGAATAAATATAATGTACAACAGGACAATACAAACAACTTACAGTGATTACTTCAGAACCTCACAGATTGGCGTTATGTATGACAATAGGATGATTTGGATGTGCTGCCATCTCTTGCATGATTAGATACAGATTGCAACACCATTTAACGCAATCTCCTTCAGACCTGGAAGGTTTTCCACTCCAGAAAGAGATAGCAATTGCGTGAAGGCCCAAGCTATCTTCTCAAGCTTAGGAGCAAGCTCCATTCTCGAAATGGATGTTCGTAATGTCTGATCCCTCAACAACAAGATACTTGAGATTCTTTTATTTTGAGAGTAAGATACTTGAGATTCTGGAACTCCTTATCCTTGAAGGCAAGCCTCATTTCTATGTATGACTTGTGCCACAGCCTGAGACAGCTCAAGGCAATGAGGTCACGGAGAGTCCGGATAGCATTGTCCATCAGGAATGTACCATATAGAGTTATCTTGGAAAGTTGACGAAGCTCCTTGATCCACCTAGGGAGCCCAGTTATGTTGCCATTGATGGTTAGGCTCTTCAGCAATTTGGGGGGGGGGGGGGTGTGAGAATGCAGTCTTTCCCATGTTCAGATCAGGAGTCTCACTGTTGCTAGTCAGCTCGATTGGGAGCGACAAAGAGCAGAGGCATTCATTCAACCTCTCAATCACTCGTAGAAGGTGACCGATGCGAGTTCCTTTCCACAGAGAACTACACCCAGTTTCCATAGTTTCTGCAGCCACCCAAGTACCCAACCTCCATCAACTCATAAGCACTGTCGGAGACTTCAACATGGCACAGGATCTGCAAATCTGTCATGCTCCCGATTCCAGGAGTCATATGCACAGTGGAAGATGGTCTGCCCCATGACCTGGTGGAAGCATCATTTCTTTGATGTTCAAGATTGCCAGCGAGCAGATGCATCAGTTTTGGCAGCACGATGGCTTTGGAGGTCAATGTCTGTAACTTTGTTTGCCTGATGTCAAGTGACTCCAAGTGTCTAAGCTTCTCAATGTCCTTGGGAGCTCGGTTATATCTATCTGTATTCCTTATGCTCAGGTACTTGAGCTGATAGACCTTGTCACAGATGTACTTGAGGGGGTGTTTCTTCGACCCTTTGAATCCTTCTAGGTCCAGCACTTCCACCAATCCCAACAGAGGAGATATTTCCAGTGACTCTAGAAATGCTTCTGTGAATCCATGTCCATGGAACATTTGGAATCCTCCGAACCTTCTATGGGAATAGGACGCTCACGGATGTTGCTGATCTGTCATCTGAATCAACTCCCCATGTGGGAAATCCAGACACTAACAAGACATGCTTTATGTTTCCAGAAGCAATTTTAGTGAAAAATTGGAACTTTGATGAAAGGTGAAATAAATGTCCAGATCTGTTCATTGGGAGTATTATGGGCCGCAATAAGGGACAATCTGCAGTCTGCAGCATGATATGAAGCAGGCTTTGTAGAATGAGGAGGCAGAAAGCAAATATCTGGTATAACACATATAGTATCCATCCACTATCTGATTCAACTCCATTCCAAATTAACTTTTGGCGATAGTTCGGCCAAGAATACTATAATTCCCCCAACAGAAATTAAAAAAAATGCATCTTTTATTATATAGTTGAACCAGCTCAATTACAAAACAATAATCATGCTGTTTCCGCTCAGTTTTGTACACCTTTTTGAGCTTTTCACGCTTCACAGTCTCATATCTCAAGAAAATGAACAATTCGAAAGCTTTGATCATATCAATCAGCTATCAATCTAAAATAATAAAAAAAAAAGGAAAAAGGAAAGGCTCAAATGATCCAATCACATGTCGTCGTGTCTTTTTTTCCGCCACTGAATAATCTCATAGTCAAACAGTAACTTATCTCATACAGGAACCGGAGTGGCTTCTGCTTGCAAGCTATTGTAGTAGTCCACAAGAACTTTCCATCCCCCAGGGCACATGAAACCGTCAGGAGGGTTCTCTCCATTTTTGGCAAAAGTGCGCATCTGGGTCATATGTGAGCTTATTTGTGAGGAGGAGAAATATCGGAACTACAAAATGTTACATGATAAATGCAGTAAGAACCAATGAGCCCACCTTTGTTCCTGAGATGAACAGAAAATCTTGACTGCGTGAAGGATCAAAGAAGGCCATCTTCTTTGCCACAGTATCGTAAGCTGCTACCTGAAACAGATAACAAAACAAGTGCGGATTCAAAGTTAGAAAACACTAAGAAAGACAAACAAATTTTCAGTAAAATGAATCAAACTGAATCACTAGCATGTTCATCAGGAACTGACGGCTCCTATTCCTCTGTTCAAGATAACAAAGATTCCAGTACTCACAAATAGAGAAATGATTTTTCATTTACGTTTATATTCTGCAAATACTATCAGATTTATCCACTTCGTATTATCATAAATGCACTTCAAATGCAAAGAAAAAAAGGTTAAAGAATGAAGAAAAAAATAGTTATTGCAAGTCACAATTTAAATTAAATGCTAATGCAACGGTACAAAGAAAAAAAGACACGAGGATGAGTTTTTCAGTGATATCGAGCTCCAATGTAATGAATTCCAGTGTGTTAAATGCTCAAGGGGACTTATATCAATCACCTTGAAGGGCAGTATGTTGAGTTTCTCTAAACCTGGAGCCATGCTCAGGACCTTCTTTCCATGGTCCGGGTTGTACAAATCCCTCTTTTCTGTTGGATGGCCCATCCCAGCCGGATCACGGCCTACTATGTAGAAATTGGCACCAGCATTAATTCGTGCCTTTGCATGCCACTGCACTTCTGTTGGACCAGCATAATGCATTGGGGAGGGAAATATAGACACTATAGTAGTCTCAGGATCAAGGACTCCATCTTCTAAAACCTGTAGAAGATCAACTTCAGCAATTTCCATAGTAGATCTGGTAAACTGTTAAGGTTAAAATTTATACCTTGCTGTGTTGTTCCATTCTAACAGGCAGTGGGACGTCATCAGCTTTTGTAAACCCACCTAAAGGATGAAGTAGGAGAATGGGATTCTTGAAACCCATTTCCAAGAGACGCCTTCTGGTGTCATTCATCAACAGTGCATGACCATTATGTACTGGATTTCTCAACTGGAAGGCAAACACAGCATCAGCCCCCCGCTTGTCAAACTCATTCCTGAGTTGCCGAGGTGAAAGTCTGTAGTGATCAAGACCATCGTTGTATTTGATGGGTTCCAACACCTCCAGATCACCACCAATCAGCCAGTTCCCAGCTGATGCAATAGACTCATCAACATAGGGTAAACCAGGTGCAGTTGTACCCCATATTCTTGCGATTCTTTCTTCTTTATTGTGGGGGTATATTTCGACTCTGCGGAACCGAGATGAATATCATAATCAAACATTTTGGTAGAAACTGGGCATAGAAAGGTACAACTTATATCACAAAGAAAACATCACACTAGACATGGAAATATTCTTGCAATTTCAACTAAGTTGCATCAACATGGCATATAACATAACACTAACACAATGCTACAATAGGATTAGTGCCAGAGTAAATGTAAAAAAAATGACAACATTGACACTGCTATGTAAAAGGCAATGGTGGCACTATGAATAACTAGCTGCAAAATTCACTTCATGGCCTATGCAAGCTGCCCAAAGAAAAAAAAAGGCACTACTAATATGCACAAAAGGTATTATTTTTATTTCTTTTTGACATAAATCATACTTGACTTAACAAGAGAAACCCAGGATATTGCACTAATAATTTGTATCAGGGTAACTTCTTCATCCAGCATCTGGTGTAGTTCATAGCTATGTGAAAGGACTTGTTTATGATCTTAATATGCTTGGATCATTTGAATGGATATTGTTGAGATTAATGGATGAGAACGACAAGATGATGGTGACATTGCTCTATGCTCTAGAAAAGAGGGCAAGTGTCAAGAAGAGATCATCAATATGAGATGTGAATCAGGTCAACATGAAAAATTTGCAGGAGACACACAAAAAGCATCATTGCTCTCATAATCAACTGATAATCACAGAGGGACAAGATATTTAATTTGAAATTAAGTTGATTTTTTGTTATTAAATATATTAGTTCAGATGGGCCATGTTTAGTTATACACCCAGAATAATGAAGGTAACAGTACCTTTTGACCAATTATCACATAACCTGATGACCATTCATAGAGATATCAAAACCAAGTTGCTCAGTTGCTGGCAAATCCTATGGTCAAATACACGGAACAAGGAAATCCTTATGCAGTAAAAATGAAAGCGACGTGATGGAAAAGGGACAGCGCCGTCACCACAGAGGACACTAGCTTTTTGCCAAAAAAAATTCTCATCCATTGAGCTTGCCAGTGCTGGTATGGTCCCCAAAGTTGTCCAAAATGTGGACTAGAAAGAACAAGCCGCACACTTAAGATGCTTCTAGGGGAATTTTCCCGCAATTAAAATATCATAACGTTGGTTTAGATGGAGATAGAATTCATTCATCAGGCAACGCTCACTAGTTGCTACATTCCTCTAATCACCACGACACGCTAAACATGATGCCTTAATGGCAATAATCACCAAGAAATTCAAATGGATTGCTAATTTATCATCCAAAGAAAAGAAGAAAATCCCTACGAAGTCGTAACGAACGTCGCAATTAACATATTGTAAGGAAGCTGTCAATGATCGAGCCAAGAACCCAAAATGGAAGAGCGTTTTTAGCAGCGAAAACACATAAGAACACACATCATGTTTTGATAAATGATTAAAGATAGTAAACAGAGATGCAGTACGAACCTGCGCAGGACGGCGACGACACCGCCGTCGGGCCCTTCTAACGCGACGTCGGGCTTATCCCCGATCTGCTCCTTCTCGGCGTCCCCGATGGCGAGCACGATGGGCAGCGACATGTTGACGAGGCCCCCATCGGGGAGGCGGATGCAGTTGAAGTGGAGTGACTGCAAGTACTCCACCTCCCGCATGAACCCGCGCAGCGGGCTCGCCCACCCCTCGGCGAGCACGTGCGCCCACTGGAGGTCGACGGGGGCGAGGCGCACGCGAGGAAGCGCCTCGGCCTCCGCGCGCAGCGCCGGGACGCGGTCCGGCGGGGCGACGAGCTCGACGAGCGCGCCGCCGTCCGGGTCGATGAGGGAGCTGCGGACGACGGACATGCCGCTGCGGCGGCGGTGGCGCGGGGACGGGGACGGCGGGGCCGCGGCGAGGCGGAGGCGGGAGGGGAGGAGCGGGTGGGCGAGCGAGGCGGTGGCGCGGAGGCGAGCCGCGGAGGAGGGGGAGGGGGAGGGGGAGGGGGAGGCGGGGTGGTGGAGGCCGGGAGGAGTGAGGAGGTGGGTGGCCATGGATGCGCGCGAGGTGTTCGACCGACCACGAGGGGTGCTTCCTTCCTTCCTCGTCGGCTCGGCTGATGAGGCGCCACCTGATTCGTCGTCTGTCTTGTGTTTTTCTTTTTCTACATGGCTGGGTGTTATTATTATAGGGGGGAATGGCAGTCGTATGGGTTTACTCTTTGACCACAGCTTTGGAAGAAAATCATTGAAAATGACTTGCGATTAAAAACAGTCCAATTCATGTGTTAGCTTATTATTATTATTATCTCTATTATATGAATGTCTTGAACGTGACATTCGTTCATGTGTAAGACTTGTGTAGTATAGTTTTACCCCTTGAAATAACATGGAAAATAAGCCATTGAAAATGGTCACAATTTTTCACTTTATTCCTAGAGTAATAATATTCACAACCCGACCAACCAATTGTTTGTTTATGTATGTATGTATGTATGTATGTATGTATGTATGTATGTATGTATGTATGTATGTATGTATGTATGTATGTATGTATGTATGTATGTATGTATGTATGTATGTATGTATGTATGTATGTATGTATGTATGTATGTATGTATGTATGTATGTATGTATGTATGTATGTATGTATGTATGTATGTATGTATGTATGTATGTATGTATGTATGTATGTATGTATGTATGTATGTATGTATGTATGTATGTATGTATGTATGTATGTATGTATGTATGTATGTATGTATAGAGTGATGAATGAAATGTGCAATAGTTCTTCTCATAGACATCAATGTGAGGAAAATACGTATAGAGTGATGAATGAAATGTGCAATAGTTGTTGGACGTTGAGTGCACGTCCAATCAAATGTGCAAGTGCATAAGCACAGACACATACACAACACAATTTGTAGGCCGCATCTCGAGAGGCCTTTACCGGCGACCAAACGATTCCGCCGCCTCCTCTCCGGTCCGGGTCGACGTCGCACCTCACGAAAGAAGGGAGCACAGGAGAAAAAAGTGATTCTTCATCGCACGGCCGTCCGCGCCGCGACGCTCACGTCCACAGACGCACCAGGCGAGGCAGAAAAAAGGCACCTTTTCTCCGTGCCAACGCTAGATCCTCTACTCCACTTGACGTCGCTTTTGGACACGATGAGGGGCTGCTACGTGAACGGGAGCCTCACGTCTTCTCTCTTTCCGTGTCACTGTGTGCGGACAATGTGGTGACTGATGCCGGTGCCGAGTGGGGACCGTACCGTATCCATGAGATTGATGAGAATGTTGATAGTTGAAGTTGGTGAAAAGTTGACGGCCAACCATGGGTAGCGAGTCAGTGCCCCTTCAAATTGTTTACGGCCAATATTCTTTCCTACACCTGAGTAGTGAATTAGTTTTTTTTAGAAAAAGTCGAGTAGTAAATTAGTTTTTTTCTAAAAAAAAAGTAGTGAATTAGCTTTTTTAGGGTTCGCACTTCTTTATCAAGTAATCGATAAAAGAGTAGTGAATAAAAAAGGAGTAGTGAATTAGTGATCGGTTCTATAATCAGCTTGGGCCAGCATCAGATTAAGACACTGAAGCGAACCTTTGCGTTTTGGTCCAAGACGATCTTCATTCCTTTCGTTGCTCCCACACACCCTGGAAAACCTGGCCCGCTGCTTTTCTCGAGCGACCTGGGCCTAAGTGTCAACATTTTTCTTTTCTTTTTCTTTTTAGGAACCCTCTCTGGGCCAGAGAGAGACTCGGCCTAATGATCACGCCTCTCTGGGCCAGAGAGAGAATCGGCCTAATCATCACGGTAGTAGGCCCAAGGCCTCCATGGATGATGGACCAAAGTCTAGCCCAACCAGCAGGCACAAATCGGGCTTTTTCCATACGATTTCTACTCCTCGCATAACGGAAAAGGTGTACAACGTAGACTGAGATGCCGATCAGCATCCCCTGACCAGCGGAAAAGGTGGACAAAGACGAAGATTTCGTGTGAAATATTTTGGTTAAAAAGGTTTCATCAGCAAGTGATAACAGCATATGAACACTGCCAAGAAGTACGTCACGATCAATGGCCAGGCACTCAGGTGCATTCGTACTTTCTGCTGCATACAGGAACAAGCCAAACAAAAGAGCCACGACAGTCGCACATCAATGCGGAGACAAAAGTGCATAGAAAGGAACAGAGGCATACACATCGGATGCAAAGTTTGGATTCATAGGAGAAAGAAATAACTTATATTGATAAGTCTTGGAATGCACCAAACGAGAACTGCACGTCCAATGCATTCAGAAACTAACAAAAAGAAAAAACAATTTTATAGCCTCTTCTAGACCCCTATGTATCTGCTAATGGCAATTGACTGACAGTAAGGATGATATACAATGTTACTGCTCTTCAGACAAACGAAGACTGGGTAACCTAGCATATGCCGAGGCTGAGGGCCTTCTTCCAGATTATCTCACCTTCTAACTCGATATACACACACAATGGAAGGGGAAGGCCGATATAATCTAATCTGAAACCTACCACACATGCTGATCCTATCTGAACTGACAATGAAGCAGAGTAACAACTATGATCATGCTACCAATGTACAACATCTACTGCCTACCATGTATCCTATGCTTTGTTGGTTAATAGAGCCAGAGCATGGATCCAGGGGGGATGCAATGTGCATTTACCCCGATGCAACTGTGTACTTTGGAGTCATTCTATTTTGTTTGAAGGGACTGATTGAGAGCTCTATGTCCAAGGATCCATCTTCTATGTGCCCCATGCATCGGTAATGCTAGCATCAACGTCAGAGGCGAACCAGTAATCAGAGTCAACCTGCAAAAGGAATAAATGTAAGCATCATGCCAACGAGATTGCACGTCTGATGAGGTTTACTGGGATTCCTTACATCAGTATCAGATGGAACAATTCTCAGAATGCCAGACATGATATCATGCTTTCTAGATGGCTCTGATGTATGGGTGCAAACAGCATTGCTATCTCCCTTTCCTGGTGTCTGATTTGAATCACAATCCATCTGCTGCGCAGCTTGAGGACTGCTAGTGGCGACCACAGGTTCTAATTTGCCCTGAGCCACCTGCTTATCTGGGCTAAATATCTCCTCGTTGTCACTGGTTGGGAAAAAAAAAGTGGCTATCGATTAGCATTTTCAAGACAGAGCATACATGAAGGAATTCTGAAGTTAAAATGCTAATTGAGCCTGCCTTATCAAATAGCAATCAATGGGACCCATTAAACTTCTCAAGACAATTTTGTAACGCGTCTCTTGCAAACCCGGATCATTATACATGTACATATCCTAGAGAAGGAATAAGCATTAGAAACCACACAAAGATCTATCACCAACAAGTCTTCAACCAGGTGCTAATTGTACATAAAAATTCTGTACCGCATCAGGGTCTGGAACTTCAATGCATGTTCCGTGAGGAGCATTTATAGCAATAAGAGTAGATCCCTGCAGGAAACCGGAAAATTAATGACATAATTCCATAATTTGCAAGAAGAGATAAATATAACGTCTGACGAGTCCTAACCTGAAAGTGAGGAATCTTATTTATATCTTCCTTCAAAAGATATAACAACCTAATCAGAAAGATAGAACAGCTTAGCTGACTGTAGCAACGTTAAAAATAATAGAAGGTACATGAGATGAGTAATTTACTTTCTTTTGTCCTCATCTAGTTTGAGGGCTTGTAGTTTCTCTTTTGCTTCCCTGCATACCAGCAACTGCTAATCAAAAGGATGGAGGGGGGAACGAGGGTGTGCAGTGCAGAAGGCATCTTATTTTTTTTCTTAACTTATAGGAAAGAACTTACATTATTTCCTCATCCAACCAGAACTCTTCATCATAAAGGAATTCAAGTTCCGCCTGCAGTTATCAAAACCCAACAGTTGTTATAAACACATGATTATATGTAAGGCTACAGAAAACTGCAGGTAAAAAACTTTACTGTAGCAAAAAGTTTGTGAGGGAAATTACGGTTTTCAATGGAACGAAAAGACTAAAGGAATAGTAAATTCTAGGGGAGCTAAACAACTCTTAAAAAAATGCTAGTGTTGAATACAAACAGTCAGAACATGGGTATATTAGCTTGCAATACAACTTCCCCTATGAGTTAAAAATATGCTACCAAAATTAACAAAAAGTCAAGCAATTAATAACATATATTAACATATATACAAAAAGTGGGCATCATATAATCAAGAGACAGGTACCTTCAATGAGGAAAGTTGGCATTCCATCTCCTTGGGCTTCGACATGTCAAATCCCCTTTCAATGTATTTGTTTCATAAGAAAAGACCAAAGGTAACTGAAAATTGTGTTAGAAAACCGAAACAGGTGTTACTCACTTCCAGCGAATCATATTCTTAAGTCCCTTCTCAATTAAATCAACACCTTCTAGAACATTTGTTATATCATATATCCTTCTCTTTTGCACCTGCAGAATCAAGAAAATACAATATGTCAAGGAACTTCACACCCAAATCATGGAATAAAACTAGGAATCTAAGGAGAGTGCAAAATAGTAAACCAAACCTCTAACGTCTCAGCTGCTTTATTTAAATCAAGTGTTCCATTTTCTGCACCTTGAAGCAGGTTGAGGAACTTCTTTGTGAGTAGACCTGGCAACAAAGGTTACAATAAATAAAAAGACAAGGTGGCATCTTCATTTTAGAGGGGGAATGTAGCAAAACTGACTTAGCGAGCTGTCATAGCGGCAGTGATTTGTCGAATGTAATGAAGGCCCAGGCCCAGCATCTCCTGAACAAAAGAATGTGAGCCCATCAGCTATAAAGCAAAAGCCATCAATAGCCATTAAACGAACTAATCTAGGAAGTACAAACAATATCGAACTTTTAGCATCAAATGAATGCACAAAATGTAAGCTAAGTGAGAAAATTAGCAACAACATACCTCCAACTGCTATAGAACCATCTGACGTGCCTATGCTGTTTTTAGAAACCTTTAGTTTCTTTACCCGTTTGATAACTTTCGCTGGTTCAGAGGTAGTCTCCTTATCATGTCCTTGAGCAGCCTCTCCCATGTTGATTTCAGCTTGAGAATTTTCCCATCCATTGTTTTGCTCATTCGGCTACAATATCGGGAGCAGACATAAGAAGACACTATCAAAAAAACATACTGCAGCGATAAGCCGATAACAACAATCCTAGAAGATTATATTATTGCTGAAAATCAACCAATAAATACATCAGACAGGAGCTGGTACACTATGTCAAAGATGATTAAAAAGGAGAGATGAAGCAAAGCAATATCTCTAAGTATGACACCCTCATCATGTCCTCAAATAATTGACAGTGTACCTGTAATGATCAACTTCACAAATAGGCAGGCTGACGCAACCATTGAACTCAAATAATTTAGCTGTTGAATGCTGAAAATACTCCATACATCTAGCACAGAGGAAAACTAGGCAAGAGTTCCAGTGAACACCCAACTACCCTAGCCCAACAAACAGTCCCTACATGCATACACCAGTCACAGCATTCGATGCAATATGAGACAATGCTTGTACTGATGAAATTATCAATTCAATGCCAGATGATCCGCCAAACGATTGGAAAAAATGCGGCCAGCAAATTCAACTGATGAAGCCTTTGAGCTCTAATATGCTACCTATATTTGTCATGGGGTAAAGCAAAAGTAGCAGACAATTTCCCAAGGAAGCTAGCTACCCAATTTCACTGGTAGCATCTAGGATCATGAGATGATCCAAGTCGGTGATCCAGCCAACACTATCTACTATATTAGTCAACAAGCATCGCACCATAGCAAGGCAAAATGAGATAGCGCGCAGCTCTAGCAATAGATAGCTACATCCAAAGCAAACAGGAGGGGAAACCACCCGCGGAGCTTGATTGACTCACCTGTGCCTTGGGCATGGGTATGTGTCCCCCCTCCGCCGCCGCTTTTGGAGCCGGAGGCGGGAGCATCAAACCAACTTGCGGCTGAGGCGGGTAAGGACGCGGCTTGTCAGTAGAGATGGGACCCACAAGCGGCGGCCGAGGGGGCGCTACCGCTGCAGCCGAGGGGGGAGCAGGAGGCGCGGGAGCGGGAGCTGGAGCAGCAGGGGGAGGGATCGGGGGCCTCGCGGCGGCGCGGGGCCTGGAGGAGAAGATGGGGATGGGCGACGGGGAGCGGAACAGCTGGACCCTGGGAGGAGCCGTGACCGGCGGGCCGGGCGGCGGCACGGGGCAGCGGAGGTAGACCTGCGGCGGCGGCTGGGGGAGGGGGAGGCTGGAGGAGCCGCCGTCCATGGCGCGCGGCGGCGGGACGGAGTAGGGTTTTGATTCGCGAATCGGTGGGGGGAGGAGGTAGCGACGGGATGGAGGAGGAAGAAGAAGGAGGAGAAGCGAAGCGGGAGCGGGAGCGGGCGGGCGCGGGGAAGCTTGTGGGCGGGGAAGAACAAGAGAGAGAGAAAAAAAAAAAAGGGAGGGAGGGAAGAGAGGGAAACAACTCGCCAACTCTCTGTCTCTCTCTCTCTTCCGCGGAGTCGAGTTTCTCGCGGTCTTGCCTAGCGTGTTTTCCGTGGGTCTTCTTTGGTCTTTGGGGTTTTATTTGCCTCTGTTTTTGTGTAGCCTTTTAAGCATAATGTGATGTAGGAATCCGATTTTGTGAATTGTGAATTATAAATTCTATTTTTATCTTGTGTATGGTAATTAATTCCCGTATGAAATGTGGTTGATCCCGTTTGTATAGCAATTAATTCGTGTATAAGACTTTGGTTGATATCGTGTGTGGCAATTAATTCGCGTACAAAATAGTATATGCTTGAGCTAGCACGTTCATTCTTACTCCTACTGTACAACACGTATTTGGGACTTTATGGTTCCATCTTTTATTCTTATAGCCATAGTAGTATTATATTATGGTGAACAAGTTTTGTTTTATATTGCCGTCTTACACCCACAATACTTGTAGAAATAATATCCTAAAGATAATAGTTCTATCTATGGGTAGTATCTTTGAGGAGGAAATTGCAATCTGGCAGGATGGATATTTCGGTGTCTCGAAAACCTACTACTATCATATAGGCACGCACGCTAGATTGAAAAAAAAAATAGTGACAATTTGTCCGAATCCACTATGGTAACGGGCGACATAGGTGTAAAATGCAGATTAGGGTGTGTTTAGATCACCCAACTTCTCCAAAAAAAACACTATTCATCTAACTTTTTCCTATTCATCCCATCACTCTCGCTCAGAGAACACGCTTCCCAGCGCAACCTACGGTGTTTTTTTAATCTACAGTGTTTTTTCCTAAACTAAACTCACCCTTACACTGCAGGTAAGAAAGATTAGATGAACCGTAAACAAATCATAGGCAGTAGTTTCCGTGCAAAAAAACATGTCTCAAGCATGGAATTCGGGAAG
This sequence comes from Digitaria exilis, assembly GCA_015342445.1. Lineage (NCBI taxonomy): Eukaryota > Viridiplantae > Streptophyta > Magnoliopsida > Poales > Poaceae > Digitaria > Digitaria exilis. Next base: position 1,535,463 of record JACEFO010002840.1, read on the forward strand.
GAGAATCATGTGATGGGGAATATGGGATGCTCCATCCACGGCGTGACGCAGTTCAGGCAGGAGCCGCGGACCTGTACCCTACCCGTAGGCGCGGCCCTGGGCCCTGGCAGGCATCGCCGCATCGGATCCTCTGCTGTCTGCTCATACCCACCGCCACGCCGCCTGTGTGTGTCCCGCGCCGGTGCACGGTGGACCAAATGGCTGACTGGTGGGCCCAGATGGCCTGATGACGCCGCGGCACGCATGGACCGCGTCCACGGTAGGTGCTGCAGGCTAGACAAGGCGCACGCGCCGTGGGCGGGAAGGGACGGAACGCTCTCTGTACTGTAGAGCCCGGTGGGTACTCGGTCTTTTGGGGTTCCTTCGCTTGGAGGCTTCGATCGAGCGCCGCCACGCAAGCAACCAAGACGCGCGACACGCGCAGCTACGCTTTGTCTCTGCCACTGACAGGTCGGCCACAGAGAACCGGGCCCGCGTGGCAGTGCGTGAGGCTGGCGGTGGCGTGAGGCCCACGCGCTTTGTGCCGCGTGGCTTGGCCGGATCCGGTCGTGCAGGCCCACGCGCCAGAGAAGGCGCCAAGTGATGGATGGATGTCGTGGCTGCGTTCGCCGGTCCGTCCGTCCCGCTTCGGCTAGCAAATGTCAAAACTTTGCAGCGTACTACTACTACGGATGCTCGTCTGCGTTTGCATCTGCCGTCTGCGTTTCAGTGACAGAGCTTAATTAGTCAGTTAATTATTTCACTCGTATCTAGCTTGGTAGTATATGATCTGGAGTATTAGTGTATGAGCAATGTATCTTCACGAACCAGTAAGGTGGGCCCTAATAAAACTAGGAATTTGGTATTTACCAACTTCACAATGACTACAACAAAATGTAAGTAATACGGTGGGCCTGTAGCAGTAAAAAGTGTGCAGAGAAGAGAGAATTAATGCTTTTTATTCTTACCGGTACTGGTGGGTAGTAAGCTTATTGCTTGGCATTAGTTGTTTAATGGTTCCATAATGGTAGGAAGACAACATTTATTGCTTAGTTTTTTTTCATTTGAATTTGCATTGACATCTGGTTTCTTTATATCCAAATCTCTCTCTTTTAATGATATAGTAGTGCCAAATCGCATTAAAATACTAAGTAGAGGTAGGTACCATTAACTCCATATACGCTATAGTTGTTGTGTGGTTGGAGAAATTCAACGGCAACTCAAATGGTATGTGAAAGTATAGGTAATAATAGGATTAAATTAAGCAGGAGTAAATTGCATCCACCATACAACAACTTGTCATGTGGGTGCAAATTGGTCCAACAAGTATTAAAATGCTCAATTTAGTACAACAACTTAGCATGTGGGTGCATATTGGTCCAACAACTTGTAAAATGCTTAAGATAGTGCACCTACTTGGCAAAAATTGGTGCATATACAGTCCAGATGTTACAACGATGATGTATTTGCGCTACACATGAATATGACAGGGAGGGTGTAAGGCATCTAATGTGCCATTTGTGGATTTTGTTTCTTTTTAATTTGATATTCCAGTATTTTTTTATAATTATTTCGCTACCTTTTTATTTTTTCCATCTAACCACAACATAATTAATTTATTTTTAATTTTTAATGAAACACAAAATGTGTCATATAAATCTACTCATAACAGAATATTCATATAAGATATAATAAATATGACCGTAATGAATTAACTAACAACTTTTACTTATTAAAAATACAATATAGATGCTAGCATTGTCAGGTCCAAAATTATATTTTAATTTTTTTCAAAAAATATTTATGTAAGCTTAAAGCACACAAATAGGCATCAAACTTATGTTGTTTCATAAAACTTGTTTACGTCAGAGTTAGAAGAAACTAATTTTCTATGGAGAAAATAAAATATCTCTTATTTTATAATTTGGATATATATTATTTGAATTTCAAATTAAAAGTTCGTGTCTTGGATATATATAACGTCACTGCAATGTGAATGTTAATGGACTCATAGTGATCAATCTTTTGTTTCAATCTGAATATACCATATCTTTGATATCCGTCGTGGCTTATACATGTTAATATAACATTTTGGATTGTGAATTCACTAATTTACCAAGTTGTTGCATTAAGTTGAGTAGTTTACAAGTTGTTTGACCAATCCGCACCCACACATCAAGTTGTTGCACTAAACTAAGCATTTTATAAGTTAATGGACCTATTTACACGTACTTGACAAGTTGTTGTATGGTTGGTGCAATTTACTCATTAAGCAATTACCAATATTGTGTTGTTTGGCTCAGCGTGCCGCATGCCTGTGTCGGTATCAGATAATGCTCAGCTCAGAGGCATATTGATGAGAACATGACACCATCGGATACGAACATTGGTCATAAGGTGAATTCATTTCTCAATTTGCATAATGATTTGTTATACAATTCATTTGGTTCCACATGTCCATGTCATTATTTGACTGAAGGTACGAATGCATCACTACAATATCGTCGCTGGCTTGTTTTTCACACATGGGATCCAAACCCCAGTTGGAGCAGGCCCCAAACATGTGGAAAGGACTACAATGATGTGCAAGGACGTCCTTCCCCTTGGCCGCCACCTTAGGAGACCATCAAGGGTTGAGCAGGCTACGTGGAGGCCCAATACAATTCAACTTCGAGTCCACCTCGGAGTCAAGGAGCTGTCTTCAGTAAATCGGACGCCCAGGTCGCATAGGCTTGGATTTGGGCATTCTATATATGGATGGAAAGATAATTTGATAGAGCTTCCAATGATACCGGTCCCGTGTCAAAATAAGGTATGAGTCGTTGGGAATCATCGAAACAAATTGATGTCCAGAATCTATCCCGGTACTGCGTCACCCACTCTTGGCCTTTGGGCCGTGTATCGTCATGAAGCCCATTAGAGGGCGTGAGCAGGGGATCATCCACGACCTTGAGCTCTATAATTCAGTAGCCATCGCTTTCGTTAGGGTTTGGGTTTTGCTTAGATTAATCTGTCCAAGAACAGTTTCGCCGTTGCACGGTTTGTGAGACCCCAACTCGTGAGAATAATCATACATCTGCAATTTGGTTGCATCCTACTTTGTTCTTGCTTGTGTTCTTCTATTCACAGGCAGGGATTAGCCTTCTTGGTGAGGTCGACCGTGCATCCGTCGGTCGATAACCTGAGGAGACGTGGTGCTGCGATTGCGGGGCTCAGAACGTGTTGTTCAGAAGCCGGATCGATTTGTGTCGCGACTCCACCAAATCGTCGCTTATCTGAACCTTTCGGAAGATCGGGAACCCTAGCACCCATCACATATGAGGATTATACACAGTTAGTAACAGATATCATGGCATCCACAGTTAGTAACAGATATCATGGCATCAGAGGCATATGAGAATTATATACAGTTAGTAACAGATATCATGGCATCAGAGGCATATTAGGATTATACACGGCTAGTTACATATATCATAATCAATGAATAGCTGTAATCAGATATGGTTACATAAGAGGTAACCAAACACTAGTATCCATGCCAAACGAAATTGATTTATTGTCGTTTTAGAAATGAAAGTTGAAGTCAGTATCTTAAAAGAAAGAAAGAATCTTTAAGAGTATGGAAGGAACAACTGAACAAGTCATTTTCCACATTTCGAATAGGGAATTCTCTCTTGTTTGCTTGTTTGTGGGATTAATTAACGGCATGCTTGGGATGGGAGGTGATGATAACACCAGATGCAGACGGGCGCGGGTGAATCACGTGCCGTGCCCTTGATGCTCCTCCAATCCTCATGCTGTCATGCACACAAGATGCAAGACGATCTGTTGGGGAGGCCAAGCTAGCATCGGATGCCGCTGTGTCTCCGGTGCACGGTGGATCGCACACGAACAGGGAACAGCAACGGAGGCGGCGCACCGCAAGGGTCTGCGCGCGCGTTCCACGTGTTACGACGCGGTGTCTGACAGCGGCGCACGGAAGCCTCCACGTGTCAAGCTTCTCCTCGCAGAAAAAAGCTTGTTTCACTGACGGCGCAGCCCACGCAAAATCAGGCCTACATGTCAGAGTCGCCAGGAGCCGGCGGTAGCTAGAGCCGTCGTGCCGTACTAAAAAAGAGCTGCCCCGCCCGCGTGGCAAATTGCCAAATCATGCTGTGGTACGTGTGGGCAAGGCCCAAAGAACAAAAACGTATGCCAACATATTTCTGGCCCAGGTTGACTGCGATTAGGGATGCAAGTGGCGCGGGTTCACGCTGCCAGCCCGTGGGCCAAAACACGCCGCTCCCCCGCATAGTCCCACATTCCAGCCCACATTTCCAAAGTGGTCCCACACAGGTTAACCCGCACGGCCCACGTGCTCCTGCGTACCCGCCTCTCTTCCCTCTTAGGCCCTGTTCGTTTTGGCTGGGAATGCCATAGAATAAGCTCTGAAGCACATGTAATATCTCGGCATAAAATCAATCAAAATTCACTCAAAATGTTTGTTTGGTTAAGCTTAGAAGGGTTTGAAACTCAGTATGGTTTGGTTCCGTTCAATGCCAAAAAGACCCAGTTTCGTTCCATGAGTCTGACCTCATGAAAGATATGTATGAAACCACTAAAACCATGTATGAAACTAGCCCAACTCGGGAATAAAACACGAGCAACCGAACAAGGCCTTACTCGGCAGCTGTCGGGTAGCCAAATTAGGGGTACCCCAATTTGAGCCCTAAAACCATCTTACAGAGAGGCCTCATCGGCGAACGAGTTGAGCCCAGCTCCGCGGCCCAATAAGAGGCCCACCACGACGTCACTTCGACGACCGGGAGCTTCCGCCCCGCTCGAGGGTACCTCTTACCCTCGAGCGGAAATGTCCGTGACGATCGATCCTACCAAGCTCGAGGCTATCGCTCACCCTCGAGCAGAAGTCTCCGTCACGCTCGAAGCTCGCCACGCTCGAGACCGCTGGCTGCGCTCGAGGGACGCCGCACCGGTAACAGTGCCCGAGGCCCTGCAACGCATTCATTCCACGACATGATGGCTCGCCTCTGTGGTAAAAAAGAGAAGTCACTGCACCACGCCACCGCCCCACGCCGCGGAGAATACACCAGTCAAATCAGCTCGCCACAGTCGCTCTGCGCAGGACGCTGTGCGGACGGGCCGTGTCAGGCCAGGATACTATGCTAACCACTCCGCGACCTTATCCACCTCAGGTCTCGAGGAAGGACCCTCGAAGAACGGCCGACGGGCTCGACACTACCCTCGCCACCCCTCGAGGCCATGAACCGTCACAACCGGAGCGTCAAGTCAACGATAACGACATCCATGCCGTCAGCCGGAGTTCGAAGGCGCAATTCTCGCTCCAATAGTGCACGGTATGGATAGCCTGCCTGCATTGCGTCACGGTAAGACCACGAAGACTATACACACGTGCACCTGTGTACTCACTCCTTCACCCTTGGTCTATAAAAGGGGGAGGGAAGCTCATGCAAAGCAGGACGACGCACACGACAACACCCACACAACACACACGACACTTAGCCTATTCACGCGATATTGACACCCAGCTCAATCATCCAACTCAGGGACTTGGGAGCTCATCTCTCTCTCCCACCTTGCTCGTATCCCCTACTACGAGCAATACAAAACTCGGTGCTATGCACCACTACTGGACGTACGGCCGCTTGGCCGGAACCAAGATAAATCCTTACGTCCCAAGTTCTCCACCCAAGTCCACCATCGGAACAAGTAGTTGACAGCGCAATCACTAGTCAGTGCCGGTGTGACCAAATGAGACACCGACAGGAGCAGTCCCACCAGCCAGCAGTCTCTTCCCCCCGACGGCTAGCGCCGAGACCCACGGCGGAGTGGCCGCACTGCCGGCGGCGAGGGCCCTCGGCGGAGCTCCCACGCACAGCCGGCGGCAAGGCCACGGGTCGAAGGCGGCGCTCGATTTGGCCGCTGAGACGGGTGCGGTGCGATGTATATCGATGCAACGACGATGACTGCGATGATGGGGTCTATGTGCTCGCTTTGCTTTTTCTTTGTGTGTCGCGCGCCGGTGATATTGGTTGGCTAATTGGGCCTGCAGCAGATTTGGCCCTCTTATTTCAAGTGTCACGAATATTAGCATCTCCGGTCATTTCCTCCTTTTCCCTGATCCATGTATATACCACGTCTGAACAGCGACAACAGGGCCACAGGGGGGCCTAAAGAATTCAGGCTGGACGTGATTTTCTTTCATGCCTTGGGTGGGTGGTACTCCCTCCATATTGATATTAGAAGCCGTTTAGAACACAGGTTAGTATACCAAGGAGTCCTTCAGGCTGGACGTGATTTTCTTTCATGCCTTGTATGGCGTTTTGCATGGAGCTGTGCGGCGCTCCTTTTTTTCGTTTTTTCCTCGTGCACGCTAGTTTATTTTGCATGGTGGATTTGTGGTGTTCGTTTTTTCTACTTAGCCATTTAGGCGCACTCGTCCGACGGTGAGCACAAATGAAAGCTCCAAGCTCAGCAAAGAGTCTGGAACCATCATCTCCGAGTCTGAGTGTCCGACGACAAAGTTCGGCACCATCGTCTCCGAGTCCAGCAACTCTAGCGCGACGAGCTCCGGCGCGAGCACCTCCGCCGGCGCGAGGTCCGGCACGAGCATATTAGTTTTGTGCCGGCCTGATGAGCTCCTCCGACTCGGTCATGAAGCCCATGGTGCTGCACAGACGCGGTCACGCAGACGCATGAAGGATTAGCATATTAGTTTTGTGCTAGAGACGACGGTGGATGGATGAATGATGAAGCGGCCCGGCGGACGAGAAACGAGGCACGCGGAGTCACGGACGAGAAACGAGGCACGCAGACGACGGCAATTAAGGAAGGGCAATTACGTCCAAAATCACGGACGCCTGGGTGAAACGACGTCCTTTGCGCAACTAACAAAAACGCTAGAACGGCATCTAATAGCGATACGGAGGGAGTATTTTGTAATGAAGTTCAACAATAACTTTGGCATGACACCAATGCCATGATTTAATTCATATTCATCGCAAGCATGATTAAATAAATCTTGTCATGAATGTGATATGTATTTGTTTTTTATTCCTAAAACCTAATGTGACATTTTCATAAATTCCACAAAAAGAAAAACTCGACTATCTGATTTTGTCTTAAAAAAGATTCAGATCTAGTATGAACGTTTTGTGTAATACACCTCGGATCGCTCTACGTTGGCACGTCAATTAGGCCTCGGTTACCGTAGAGACGTAAGCAGAATAATAATTAGGGTTAAAAATTAGGATTAAAATTTAATATAGCAAAGTACTCGTGCTTTGATTGATCAGTCCTCAAATGGGCTGTGCCCCTTCGTGTTGCCTTGCCTGGATGTTACATCTCAGGTTTATTACAAAATCGTGAAGATCGTTGACTCTCCACCAGGATTCAACAAAACTGAAACATCCGGTTTTGGTTTCACCGTGCCAATACTGGTTTCACTTTCACCGTGACGTCATGGGCAGTGTGGCATTTTGTTTTATTATTTGTTCATGTTGGACGACTTTGAAGGATCCTCGAATAAAATACGGATATATTAGCTTGGTGCTTGGGGTCCGTGTCATGCACAACTTAAACGTGGACGTCGACATATACTTTCCGTACTTTTAAACAAAGTGTAATAACTAATAAAATTCTTTTACATGAAGAATACAATCCTGATATTTGAAGGAAAACAATCCTACAAAAGAATGTGATCTTAGAAATCGAATCAAACTAGCTAAATTTAAGTTGAGGATCTGTTTGGATGAATGTCTCCACATCGTGTAAGATGACTAATCATGATTAGTCATTGGGCTAATCAAACCTAGTTGGTATTCTAGTCATCTAGTCTTAATGTGATGTATATATATTAAATAGATGATCAGTTATGAATTACAACAAAAAATTAGTAGAGGAGCAATAAATATTCAATCATGTTCAATTGTTTAAGCACATAAATATGTCACTGAATAAGTATTCCTAAGAAAATGTCAAATACTAAACTACAATTATGGGGTTAGTAACGGATTATAGGGGCGGAGAAGTATATTAATTGTGTGTTAACATATTAGTCGCCCTATATCTATCTGGATGACTAATCGTGAGGACTAAGTAGACAAATCAGAATCTAGTCGAGTTAATTAAGTCCCTAGGTATAACCAGTATCAAGGAACTGGTAAGGATTTGTTTGGCACAACTTTAGATTTATGCAAAAAACAGTTTTTGCACTGGATTCTGAGTTAAAATAGTTTCTCCGACCTATTCCAGATTATCTGGCTTATCTTGTAGAACTGTTTGGCAAAGCAGCTTATCCATCAGCTTCTCGAGAGGATAAGTTGTAAAAAGCTATCATTTGCAGCTTTTGCAAACACTTCTCCTAGTGCAAAATGGAAAACAGCTTATTTCTCTTTTGAGGTGTTTGCCAAAACTTTTAGCTTATAAGCTATAATCTATAAGTAGAATATGTTCCATAAGTTCTGCCAAACAGGCTCTATGAGTGATTAATCGGACGATGTAATAATGTAGGTTTGGATTTCCAACTAAAACATCAGCTAAAGTCTTACCTCCCACGTACGTAGTTAAAATTAGCCAATATATAAGTTGTTTGACTCATGCTAAAAGGAACTAAACATGGCCGTAGGTTAATCCCAATGGAGGGTTTTATCCTGATGTTTCTAAGAGAGCCACATAAGCAAGAAGACTATGAAACAATGTTTGAATATACACCCCCAATGCATAATTTTATTGTGTGGTTTCAAGACTCATAGAGTGTTGGTATTCGTGTAAACAAATTTTATCTAGATAAAACTGGTTTTTTTCTCTTTCTTCTTAAATTCCATATCATGTCATCGTATATTCCTACATAGTATACTAATTAGTGTGCATGAAACTCATATGAAAGTTCCACTGAGAATAGCTTTAGTCGTACGTATAAAAACAAATATACAAGGAGATGATGTGGACCTTTTTATACCATCGCTAGGACAGAAGGAGCACTTCAAAATACAGCAGAATTACGCAAAGGTTATGCCTATGGCAGGTGGGGTACGATGCTCTCAAGCTGAACGAGGAATTACGATGATTGATCTTTAAAAAACATCTAAATGTTTGCCGTTGGCGTCTTGGCGAAGACCAAAACGTGCTCTTCTATGCCCTTCCTATAAAGGATTCCTCACAGCAGTTGAAATGCAACGCAGCCAGACCAGAAGAATAATAGTACTCCCTAAGGAAGAAAAGCAGTAACTAAAATGACAAAGCAACAAGTGATGCCCATACTAGTGACCAAGAATTCTCCGATCTGCATCCGTCCGTCGTCGCCGACGACACCAGTGACGCCGGCGACCAACAACGCCGCCGCCGTCGTTGCCCTCTCCTCTTTCGACAAGTGCATGCCTCCCGTTCCGATCACGATGCTCCTCGTGTTCGACCACCCAATCGTCAACCCAACAGAGACAATAAAGACATCCCTCTCCCGTGCCCTAGCCCACTACCCTCCCATCGCCGGCCGTCTCATCGGCGACGTCATCACGTGCACCGACGACGGCGTCACCTTCGTCGCCGCATCGGCAGCGAAGTCCACACTGGAGGAAGCCATGGCCGTTCTTCCCCAGACAGACCTCGCCATCGGCTACCCCAACCCGCGCTGCCATGGCGGCGCCGACGAGCCCTTGCTCCTGATGCAGGTGACCGAGTTCGCCTGCGGCGGGTTCGTCGTCGCCGTGACGTGGAACCACCTCCTCGCCGACGCCGCCGGGATGGCGCAGTTCGTGCACGCCGTCGGCGAGCTCGCCCGCGGCGGCGGTATCTCTGTCTCGCCGTCGGTGAGGCTCTGGGACGACGTGTCCCTCCCGGGCGTCCCTTCGTCAGCCATCGCCGCGCAGAGGTCAACGCTCGACTTCGATCCCCTTCCTCTCGCCCGCCTCGACGTCGTCGTCCTGTCCACACTCATCAGCCGCGTCAAAGCCGCCGCCGGAGAGTTCGCCGGCGGCGAGCCACCCTGCACGGTGTTCGAGGCCGTCGCGGCGGTCCTCTGGCGGTGTCGTGTCCGCGCCGTCATGTCATCGTCCGCCGGCGACGATTCACCGGCGCCGCTCACCATCCCGTGCAACGTGCGCAAGCTCGCCGGAGCGCCGGTGGGTTACTACGGCAACTGCGTAGTCATGCTCGTTGTCCCGGCGGCGGCCGGTGTGATTGCCAACAGCGACGTCGGTGACCTTGTTCGGATGATCAGGAGCGCCAAGGCGAAGGTCACCGGCATGCTGTTGAGCTCAAATTAATGGCGACAGTGGCGGTGGAGACGACGACGGTGAGGTCGTTGAAGGGAAGGAGGAGGCGGCGCCGGCGGTCTGGTACGAGGCGTTGGCCGTGTCGAGCTGGCGGAACATGGGGATGGAGGCGACGGACATGGGCGGTGGAGCGCCGGTAAGGGTGACGTGGCAGCCGGAGCGGACGATGGTGCCGGCGTGCGTGGTGTGCCCGCCGCGCAGGGATGGGAGGGAGGATGGCTCGGTGGACGTGTCGTCCATGTTCGTCAGGGAGGGGCATGTTGACGCCTTCAAAGACGAGCTCGCGAGGATGATCGACGACGGATCTGAGGAATGAACGACACAGACGTGAATTTGCCTTCTTTGATGAATATCGCTGTATGTTGTAATGGGTGATGTTATTTTTTATCAGATGCCTGAAAATAGACATAATTTCAGGTGTGAGATGGTAAAGTATGATGTGAAGTGGAACAGAAGATGTGTGTAATTTACCCGTGATCTAATGTAATGAATACAACCTTTCAAAAAAAAAAGAATGAACAACCTTTCAAAAAAAAAAAGAATGAACAGATATATTTCAAATTGAAGATAGTCATAAGTAACTTAATTTATTTACTAACATGAGTTCCCATTTTGTAGGCACTCGACTAGGGAGGACAAAGAACACTTGTTTTATGCATGTCCTCACTTGGTTTTAAATTGTAGGTCATTCTAATATTTTTATAGTCAAAACACCTAGGGTTTGACCAAAGTGTAGGTCCTTCCGAATCGCAGGTCTTCAATCCGTTTAAAAGTGTGACACAACTCATGATGCAAAATAAATACTATTAGTTTCTTCATTAAATATATATTTATAGTATATTTATTCGGTACCATAAACCTCTATGATTCTTTGTATCATTTTTTTTAAAAAATGGTTTGAGTCTTCAAGAAAGTTAGAGTGACATGATTCATAGAGTAAAAATGGTAGTTGGCAACTTTTTAAGAAAATATTTCAAAAATGAAAATAGTATTTCTCCTAAACCGTGGCCAATTGAGAAACTTGTTCAAAACCATTATGCTCTTCTAGCTTTCTTGTGTGCATTGTGCGTATGGTTGTAGTGGCCGTGTGCGGTGTGCGATGTTGAATGCAAATAAATATGAACGGAAGAAAGAAAAAAAGACCTGAACCCGGGCTGATTCCTGCTGTTGGGTCGATATTACTTTCTGGGCCGAAACTCTGAATGCTGATTGACATGGGCTCTGCAGTTGATCTTTTACGAACCGAAGCTTTTTTTTTTTTGAAACGAACCGAAGCTTTTTGTCATGTATGCAGGGCTGAAGAAGGGACATAATATCAGCGATCCAGAATTTTGCTTCGCAATAGGAAAATGATAAGCATCAATTACACTATATATTAATGCCCTGTTGATATCTTGTATAGAACTCGCAAGGTGTTTATGTGTGCATTAGTGCATATATGCAAATCCTGTGCATCGACTCAAAACGATACTGACAACCAAATGTATGAGCAGAGCAGGTTCAGACCTCGGGCCATGAACCTGCATCCCAATTCCCAGATCAGGTAAAATTTTAGTATGATCTTATTGGCTGTAAATAAATAAAGATTAAACCATCAGTGAATATTACAAACCTTTTCAGGACACACCAACTGAACCAGTTTAGCCATATCGTAATTGATCGAAAAGTAGAAAATGATGAAAAGGACAAGCTGTTTAATTGATGAAGCACGAGGTCAAGTTGAGGCTGGTATATACTCCATCTTTGTTACTCTATTCTTGACGAATGAACAAGTGACAAAAACAAAAACTCTTTACACAAAACAAAATTCATTCTTCAACTCATGCTTCCTTTTTTTCCAATCACGGCCACCCTCTCTGTTAAACATTGTATCCTCATGTATTATTACATGTTACAGCTTTATATAAATCACACATTGTACAAGCGTCTCAACTCAGTGAGACACAAGAGCTCCGAGCTTTCTACTTGGTGGAATGCTGGAACCCGTCCCTCAGAGAAATCAGTTTACCAGTCAATCCCCTCAATCTTGTCTTCAACCTCTGAGTAGAGCTCCCTGAGTCTCTCCAAGTTGTCCTCTGATGTCTCCCAGTATCCTCTGCCACTGGCTTCTAGGAAGGTCTGGACCAGCTTCCTGAATGAGTTGGGGTTGGTCTCCATGAGCCTCTTCCTCATGGCTTCATCTTCAATGAATGTGGAGTTTGCCTCCTCATAAACCCAGTTGTCAACTTGTCCAGATGTTGCACTCCATCCAACAGTGTTTGTGAGCCGTTTCTCAATCTCTCTCACTCCCTCGTATCCACTCTTCATCATCCCCTCGTACCACTTGGGGTTCAGCAGCTTTGTCCTTGCATCGAGACGCACTGTCTCGGACAATGTTCTCACCTGTGCATTTGCTGTGGTTGTATCTGCTATGTACGATGCAGGTGCCCGTCCATCCTTTCGCAGCCCTTGCACAAGCTTTGTTGGGTCGGAGTCGAAGTAGTGGCTCACATCTGTGAGAGAGATCTCTGACGAATCAAGGTTCTGGAACGTGGCATCTGCTGTTGCCAGAGCAAGCTCAAACGCCTTGCGCTTTTCTTTCATGCCTGCTCCTGGAGCATCACTATCGAATGCAAAGGACTTGCGGCTCAGGTACATGTCCTGGAGCTGCTTCTCGTCGGTCCATGACGCATTCTCCACTGCCAAGTTGACATTCGACGAGTAGGAGCCTGATGCATTTGAGAACACCCTTGTTGCTGCCTCTCTTAGTGAGACACCCAGCTGCTCTGCCTGCTCCTGGGCATGCTTGCGCACATAGTTCATCTCTACTGGTTCATCCAGTTCTGCGACCATCTTCACTGCCCGGTCCAACAAGTTCATCTGCACTCATCAAAATATGGGTTTGTTCCATAAGTAAACCATTCAGTTCAGTGCAGCAATGTATCTGTATTCAGTTCAGTGCAGCAATGTATCTGTTCTTGCTGTCTATGCAAATTCAGTATGTGCAAAACAAAATTTGAAAGCAGCAAGGTATTGAATTCATACCTGGTTGATGAAAAGATCTCTGAAGACACCGGAGCAGTTGACGACGACATCAATCCTTGGACGTCCAAGCTCCTCAAGGCTGACAGGCTCCACACGGTTGACACGGCCAAAGGTGTCAGCCACTGGCCGGACACCAATCATCCACAGCACCTGGGCCAATGACTCACCGTAGGTCTTGATGTTGTCAGTGCCCCACAAGACAAGTGCAACTGTCTCAGGATACTTGCCACCATTGTCAGCCTTTTGTCTCTCCAGCAGACGGTCAACAACAATCTTGGCACTCTTCAGGGCAGCGGCAGTTGGGATCGCCTGTGGGTCAAGGGCATGGATGTTCTTTCCTGTTGGGAGAACCTTTGGGTTACGGATCGGATCACCACCAGGGCCAGGCTCAACATAGCTTCCCTCAAGGGCAAGCTTCAAGCTGCCCAGCTCATTGTCTTGCACAACGAGTTTTAAGCACTCCCCCAGGAAACCAAACAAGACCCTGAGCTTCTCTCTGTCTGCTCTGATGAACTTGGTCTTGGACAAGTACTGCACCCATGGTTCAGAGAGACCAAAGCCAAGAATGGCACTGAGATTGTTGGTGACGTTCACAACTTGCCCTTTGCTGTTTGTGGTCTTCTCAACAAAGGCAGTGATGGCACCACGTGAAGCTTCAGTTATCTGCCTCAGAAGCTCAACATCAGCCAGTATGCCCTTGTCATTCCCCCTGTACACATCTTCAATGTCTCTGCCCACTGTTGCAGCAAGTATGCCGGGCAGTGAGCTTATACCTTCCTCTGGGCGGTCAAGGGCGGCAATGTTCACCAATGTAGCCACAGCCTCAATAGCACTTGGTGGCTCACCAATCACATGCAGACCACACGGCAGGAGCCGTGATTCTATCTCCATGATCTTCGCGTACACCTTCCCAACAACAAGGTCACGCTCCTTTGGTGGGAGCTCCTCGCCTTCCTCAGGCAGTGGGACATCCTTGTCAAGGTTACACTGTTTTGCAGTGCTGATGATTGAGCTCACAATCTGAGCACCACGGCCTGTTTCCTTGAGAGACTGGTAAGAGGAGATGAGTTCTGACAGCTGCTTGAGCCCCTTGTAGAGACCGGCATTCTCAGCCGGTGGTGTCAGGTAGCTGATGGTGTTTGCATAGCTCCGGCGCTTGGCTACAGTGGCCTCTGATGGGTTGTTTGCAGCATAGTAGTAGATGTTGGGGATGTTGCCAATGAGACTGTCAGGGTAGCAGGTGTCACTCATCCCAACCTGTTTGCCTGGCATGAACTCAAGGGATCCGTGTGTGCCGAAGTGCAGAACAGCATCTGCCTGGAAGATCTTCTCAACAAAGGTGTAGTATGCTGCGAAGCCGTGGTGAGGGCTGGCAGACTTGGAGAAGAGAAGCCGCATCGGGTCACCTTCATACCCAAAAGTGGGCTGCACACCGATGAAGACATTGCCATACTGCTTCCCATAGACAAGGAGGTTTTCACCATCAGAGTTGAGGTGGCCAGGTGGCTTGCCCCAGTTCTCCTCCAGCAAGGAGGCATAGGAAGTGAGAGCCTGGTACTCCCGCACATTCATGCGGTAAGCCACATTGAGGTTGGGACTGTTGAACTGGGCCTCCTTGTCATGGATCACCTCCTCGATGAGGGCTTCAGGTGTGTCTGGAAGACCCTCAACGTTGTAGCCGTCCTTCTTGAGGTCCGAGAGGACAGAATAGATGGAGTTGAACACATTCAGATATGCTGCAGTCCCAACGTTGCCCTTGTCTGGTGGGAAGCTGAAAACAGTGATTGCCAGCTTCTTCTCCTCCTGCAATGAACATACCAAAAAATGGCTTAGTTTCAACACTTGTGTGTACAGGGATTGGTAGCTCAGTATCAAGATGTTCTCATCCATGAGTAACTTTAATGGAAGTGCAGAGCTTTCTGTACAGGCCACTATGCAACCAAAGTATTAATTTTGTCCCTGCACTATCCATTTATCATTAAAAGTATTTGAACTTCAGTGTGCTGGCAGCTGAAGTTTGTCATCTGTTAGTAGTTTTGAATAATCTGCTTTAGTAGTTTTGTCATGCGATGCCATGCGTTACAGAGGCTATATCAGGGCAGGGCTTTTGTCAGTTATTTAGCTTGGCATCATCATAGCAGGCTTGAGGCATTGGTGTGTCTAAGAATTTTTCAGTTCTTTTCAGGTCAACTACTTTACGACAATCTGAAAACTGCTATATCATAGAATACTAGTGGCATGGGTGTTTTGACTATCAATTAATTGACATGTATTCTAGAACAACATTAAAATGTATAAGGAATCAGAATGCCCAAGCAGCAATCGCCACTAACACCTTGGAGTTTTATAGTTAAAGTCTGATGGCTATTAGTCTATCTCTAGTGCTTGGTTTTATGTGTGCTACTCTGTACTCGCTCTTTTAGTTTGCCTGAGACCTCCTTCGCGGGTCCGTCTGAACTCTATCTCTCTTTTGTTAACTGTTAGCCAAACATGGATGCTGTAATTTCGTTATCCCCATAATGAAATTCGGGCATGGCCCTTAGTGGGAAAAAAAAATGTATAAGGAATTATTCAGTTCCAATTCGGCATGACAGTGAAGTAGCTGAGGAGCTAGTATGCTAAATTGCTAATAGAAGTGAGCCATGTGAAAGTTATTTTACATCCTAGAGGGTGTCGTTATTTTACATGAAACAATACATGAGTTGCATAGGAAAAAACAAAATGGGGTAATCTTCAAAATTGATTTTGAAAAGGCTTATGACAAAGTTCGATGGCCATTCCTTTTGCAGACTCTACGAATGAAAGGTTTCTCGTCCAAGTGGATTTCCTGGGTTGAATCTTTTGTTTCGGGGGGTAGTGTAGCAGTTAATGTTAACAATGATGTCGGATCTTATTTCCAAATAAAGAAAGGTCTTCGACAAGGGGATCCTCTATCCCCAATTTTATTTAACATTGTGGTTGATATGCTAGCAGTCTTAATAAACAGAGCCAAAATAGATGATCAGATAAGTGGAATCGTACCACATCTAGTTGATGATGGATTATCTATTCTACAATATGCTGATGATACAATTCTTTTTATGGATCATGACCTGGAGAAAGCACGTAACATGAAGCTATTGCTTTGTGCTTTCGAACAACTTTCAGGGCTTAAAATAAACTTCCATAAAAGTGAAATATTCTGCTTTGGTGAAGCACAAGAATCAATTGATCAATACACCGAACTATTTGGCTGCAACTCCGGAACCCTCCCAATGAAATATTTGGGTATTCCTATACATTATAGGAAACTATCAAATGCAGATTGGAAAAGGGTAGAGGAACGTTTTGAGAAAAGACTCAGTAGTTGGAAAGGTAAACACCTTTCTACAGGAGGACGGCTAACACTGATTAACTCTGTGCTCACTAGCTTGCCCATGTATATGATGTCTTTCTTTGCGATCCCGAGAGGTGTACTTAAGAGACTGGATTACTTTCGCTCAAGATTTTTTTGGCAAAGTGATGGCCAGAAACGAAAGTATCGCCTTGCTAAATGGAGTATCTTGTGCCAACCTAGGGACCAAGGGGGTTTAGGGATTCATGACTTAGACATAAAAAACAAAGCACTTCTCAGTAAGTGGCTTTACAAGTTACTCACAACAGATGGGACTTGGCAACAAATCTTGCGTAACAAGTACCTAGGCTCCAAACCACTTTCACAAGTACAATGGAGGAATGGGGACTCGCACTTTTGGGCTAGCCTAATGACGGCAAAACGTGAGTTTCTAGGTTTTGGGACTTTCGTAATCAAGGATGGGACACAAGTTAGGTTCTGGGAAGATAAATGGTTGGGGAATTCAACACTGCGAGAACAATATCCCTGTTTATATAATATAGCCCGCCATAAACAGGATACTGTGGCACAAGTCTTAAGCACCTCACCAGTAAATATTTCTTGGCGAAGAGATCTTATTGGCCATAAGTTAACAGCCTGGAATGCATTGGTTCCACGTATTGCTAACATTGTGTTAAGCCAAGAACATGATGAGTTCCAATGGAACCTACACCCAAATGGACAGTTTTCTGTGAAATCCCATTACATGGCAATGATTCATAATGATGTTCCAAATTTAAACAAGCTCATTTGGAAATTAAAATCCCCTCTAAAGATTAAGATCTTTATGTGGTACGTGCGAAGAGGAGTAATTCTGACAAAAGATAATTTATTAAAGCGCAATTGGCAAGGAAGCAAAATTTGTTGTTTCTGCCACAAGGATGAAACAATTAACCATCTCTTCTTTGAATGTCATTTTGCTCGTGCAGTGTGGGCTGTGATTCATGCGGCATCAGGATTGTCTCAGCCCTGTAGTGTTTCCAATATGTTTAGGAATGGCTATGGGGTATTGAAAAAGAACTGAAATCGTTAGTTCTGTTAGGAGCGGCTGCTACGTGTTGGTCGTTATGGTTATGCAGGAATGATGTTGTCTTTGAAAAAAAGAATAATCCTTCTCCATTGCAGGTTATCTATTCGATTATACACTGGCTCAGTACTTGGGCTATATTACAGAAGCCGGCTTTACAGGATTTGGTTGCTGCGGCATCGCTACGCTTGGCACAGGTGGCCAAGGAGTTTTTTACCCCGGCACATGGATGGCGGTCTAGTCTACGGATTAATTACCATTAGTGTGTTTGGTTGATCTTTATTATCTTTTTATTAGGCTGTGTGCATCCCGCTATGCAGAGGTCGGGAGTGTTTCAAGACTTTGTATCAACTCGATGTAATGCACTTGAAATTAATAAAACTTCCTTTATCGAAAAAAAATGTGAAAGTTATTTTATCCGCCCCAAATGTAGTACGAGAAAAAAAAATCAGAATTATCTGTTAACTTGTTGCCCCTGATCTATACTCAAGAATATAATTTGCTATCTGTGTAGAACTATAATGAATCCACAAACTTTTAGGAAATCACAGACGACGAACCTTAGTTTTCCTCTTGAGTTCAGCCCATCTGATTGCTCTGGTGCAGAGCTGCTCCACCCTCTTGTGCAGCGCGTGCGATTTCCCTGCATCAAGGACAAGAACAAACATTTACTTACAAGCCGATCAGCTTTCAAGTACAGGTGCACCAGGAATTAGAAAAGTAGAAACATTCAGGTATGTGTACGTCAGGGATGAGCTAATAAATTAAGAAATGTGGCTTGCCTGTCCTGGGGTCTCTGCCGGCGAAAACAATGGGCTCCATCCCGCCGTCAAGCTCTGGCAGCGCGACCTGCAGCGCGACCTGGATGGGGTGAAGCCCCAATGTGCTGTTGAGCCACTCCTCCGTGGTCTGGAACACGAGCGGGAGGGCAACAATGTACGGCACGTCGAGCTTCTGCAGCGCAGCAATGGCCTTGGGGTGATCCTGCCTTGCCGGCCCACCGACGAGCGCGAACCCGGTGAGCGACACGACCGCATTGACGAACGGCTTGCCAGTGACCGGGTCGACAAGGTATCGCTGAACAGGCCCAGAGAAATCGAGCCCACCAGCAAAGATTGGTATGACCTTTGCACCCCTAGCCTCAAGCTCCATGATGACAGCAACATAGTGCCCATCATCGCCAGTGACAATGTGGCTCCTCTGCAGAACAAGCCCAATGACAGGCGCATTGGGATCCTTGAGCTTATCATTGGCATCCCGGCGCGTGCCATACCAGTTGAGATACTCCTTGACATCCTCATACATGGTGGGAGCAAGCGGGTGCCAGATGCCGGCGTCGAGGTAGAGGACGGGGTCATCGTAGGCGATACCGCCAGCGCCTTTGAGCGCCGGCACGTATGACCCGGCGATCATCTTGAGGAAGTTCTGAAGATTATCCGGCGATCCACCAAGCCAGAACTGAAGACTGAGGATGTAAAGCCTCGCGTCCTGCGCCTTGTCGGAAGGCAGATACTTGAGCACCTTTGGCAGCGTGCGTACAAGCTTGAGCATGCTGTCGGCGAAGTTGCTCGAGTTGGCCTTGTTCCGCTTGAAGAGCTGGAAGAATGGGCTCTTGGATTGCCCCAGCTGCGACATGGAGAAGGATCCGAGCTTGTTGAGGCGCATGACCTCAGGCATGGAGGGGAAGACGAGGACGGCGTCCATGCGCTCTCGCTCCTTCTCGACGGCGGCCTTGACTTTGAGCGCGAGCTCCTCGACGAAGATGAGCGAGCCGATGAAGACGTTGGCGTCGGCGAGGTCGGCGCAGAAGGTGGCGTAGGTCTCGGCGTCGCGGAGCTCCTCGACGAGGTACCCCACCACCTCGAACGCCGCGGCGCGGCGCGCGTCGGCGTTGAGCTGCTGCACGGCGGCGGTGATGGAGGATTGGTACTGCGCCTCGAGGACGACGTAGACGACCTTGACGCGCGGGAGGAGCGCGTCCGGTGGTGGGACCACGCGGCGCACCTCCGGCTTGGTCTGTGTGAAGAGGCCGTTGCCGCCGGCGATGGCGCAGCGGATTGAAGGTGTGGTGGTGGTGGAGCGGCGGGTGAGGGAAGGTGGGTGGCGGCGGGCGGCGAGCAGGAAGGTGTGGAGCGGCAGCGGCGCGGCGAGGAGCTTGGTCTGCGCCGCCGCCGCAGTGGCGAAAGACGACGACATGGCGTGGCAGCCGATTGATTAATCAATTGATGAATTCACAGGAATCGTCGGAGGAGCACGACGACACCGGAAACCGGCCGATGAGCTGCCTGAGTGTCAGTGAGTAAAAAACTAGTAGAGTAGTGTATATACAATACAAAATTGCTGGATGGATTCTGGCTTGTTCTTGGGTGGTGCCGGCGGGCGCTGGTTCCCCTTCCCTCGAAAACAAAACAGGGGAAGAGCAAGCAGGGGAGTGTGCGTGGGTGGCGGGAGAATGTATAGGTTGTTCTTTGAGAGTGCAGCAGGGGAGCGGCGAAGGAGAAGAGGGGGATTCTGGTGGCGGAAAGCCGGGACACGTTGGCGGTGAGCGACAGGGAGCGAGAGAAAAGCAGGGAGGGTGGGGCAGCTCGGCGGAGGAGTCCCCAAGCTCAGCTGGAAAGGGAGGATCGCGATCGGAGCGCCGCGCGCTGTGATTGGCCGCGGGGGATTTCCGGGGCGGGCGCGGCCGGCCGGAGGGGATGAGGCCGCGGATAAGCAGCGGTCGCTGTTCGCGCCCTGCGCGTGGCGCCGACCACAGCCTCAAGCCAGCCCCCTCTCAACTCTCACACAACCGGGTCCCGCGTGATATTTCTTAGTTGCTTTTTTTTCTTCTTCTTCTCCCCTTCCCTCTCCTGCCTTACGAGAATCCCAGCCGATGTGGCCGTGGCGTCCGTGAGGCATGTGGACAAACACACAATCTCTCTCGTCTCTTGGCACTTTGGCTGCAGCATGCTGCCCAGCCCTGATGGTTTCTCTTCGATTTTGGACGCTTCCCAATTCATAAACCACAAGGGTATCTTGGTCGACCTCGCCTCAACAGGAGTGGAGGACGTGGCGCTTCTCCAGCACGCAAAAACGGCCACCTGCTGTCGTCTCAGTGTTCAAGGCCATTCATGCTGTCATGCATGCACAAGCATTGTAATGTAACGGGATGCTGCTAGCTGCCCTATGGTTTGTACACTGTTGACAGTTGTTTAGCTTCATATGACTCGGTATGAGACAGTTAGTTACCACTGCTTGGCCTCTCTCCTCTCACTTACATTCCATGCTCGCTGGTTTATTTCTCTGCTTTCTCTCACTTCTCTGCTAGCTCATGGTATTATAACATTATATGTCCAAATGCCCACATATGTGTTTCTTTTAACCAAGGGATCTGAAATGGCCCTGTCACTCAAGTCATCCGTATGCTCCCAGGTCCCAAATCCCAACTTGTATTCCTCCTTTCCCAAACCCTCCGCTCTACCAGTATGTAACAATGACCTCACCACAATCGTGTTGGGACCTCAAAAAAAAAAAAGGCAGAATCCACCCTAATTCTGTCAAATCTACCTTTATCAGTGAGTAACCAAGATTCTAAATAGAATACATGTTGGGTAGCAATTGGGATCGCCACTAAGCTCAATGTGCCGAAAAGCAGCATGATTTGCGTGCAACTTTTGAAGTGCGCAATATTACCTAAATTTCCACTTTAGACCCTGTTCACATTCCCTACCAAAACACTATTTATTTCAACTTTGCACTACTCATCTTCCTCACAAAACATGCTTCCCAGCAAATGCTACAGTGTTAGTGTTTTTCTTCAGCTACAGTATTTTTTACCCCAATCTAAACACAACCTTAAGTGGAACGCACCTCAATCAATTAGTACCCAGTATTGCATAGTACATGCTTTGGCTACTACTCTAGCTGGATCTTTCTGGATATCATAGGCACAAAGCACAAAGTCAATTGCCTCACCTGCCAGCATCACTTAAGTGAGTAAAACCCAGAGCACATTTTACCAGCATGTCAAAACTTGCTATGCCAAATGGGAACCACCAAACTATCAAACTAAAATTCTGTGACATGAGAATCAGGAAGTAGGTTACTAAGCTCAATCCAGCATAAAAGCAGCATAATTGTGTGCAAAATTCGAAATGCGCAATATTATCTAAATTTCTTTGGTGAACAAAACAGCTACGAAGCAACCGGACAAAGGACCTCACTGGTATCTAACTTGTCGTATTACGTCCTTTCTTTCCAACCTTTTAGAATCATCTGCCATTGTGGGGGGTCACCGCTCAGGACAATGAAGTGACAGATTTATACGCCATTAGTATCACCGAAGTGCATGTGCAATATATTTCTCATATACCAAACCCACAGACTTAAACTCCTAAACATAGCCATTTAGGCAAAGCATAATATTTCAGATCTGGATATGCATTTGCAAAATCTAGGGAACGAATATAAAAGCGTAATTGACAAAATATGGAGCTTCTTGTGCAAGACTAAGCTTATCAGTGCCCCTCCATAGTGATGGCAGACTAACCTGGCTTTTCAGTTGGCCTCCCAGAATTTGCGATTTTTTTAATTTTATTCTTTTTAATAATATTATAATAACAGCTGGTCCAGACCAATATTTGCATTGGGTAGCCGTTTTGGCCGCGCCACCCCGGCTAGCGCGGTCAAATCGCCCTACCGCGCCAGTGTATGTGGCGTAATTTTTTTTTTATTTTAGTCCTTTTCGCGTAAGATTTTTACATATGACCCCTGGGCGAAAGATTTCCAAAAATGGACCCAAAGCTGGGCGCCAGGTCTCCTGGCGCCCAGGTATAACAGGTGGGCTCCATGTCTCCTGGCGCCTACCTTTACCACGTGGGATCCAGCGTGGCTGGAACACCAGGTCGGGCGCCGAAGCTGGGCGCCAGGTCCCCTGGCGCCCACCTGTTATACCTATGCGCTAAGTGACCTGGCGCCCACCCTCGGGCCCATAAGCCGCCGCCAGCCCTTTCTTCCTCTCCTCTCATTCTTTCTTCTCTCCATTTCCTCTACAGAGAGGCGCCAGGCGCCGCCGCCGTCGGCCCCCTCCGCCGCCGCCTCCACAAGGGAGCAAGGTAAACTACCTCCCTTCATGTTTTTTCCTTATTTTCTTGTTGTATTTATAGTGGAAATCGAAAAACCTAGTTTAGGATAAATGCATTGAATCTTCGATTCCTACGGAGAATAAGTTGGATTAGTTGTGTAGATGAACAATGTGTATGTATGTGAGTGATTTTCTAGCAATTTATGTCAATTTTTACGTTGTTTGGTTGGTTGTTTACAAAAATTCATTTATAATCCCCCTATATGTATAGGAAATTTAATGTGAAAGTTTGAATTTACGTTGATGCAATATTCGTGATGTAATATAATTATTTTTGTTGTCTTTGTTCGAATAGATGGATAAACTAGTGACATTGCATTATGGTGGTAGTGTGAGGACAAATCGTATGGGGGATTTTGAGTTTGAGAAGATGGAAGTGGTTTCATTGTGAGGAGAGGTATGTCGCCGTTCAACCCAACAGCTCTGACTGCGCTAATCAATAGGTGGAGGCACTTCGGAAGCGTCGTTCTAAGTGACATATGGACTAGACTTTATTGTCGTATGGACTTGACTTGTTGTAAGGACTAGAATTGTCGTGTGGACTATGTTTTGGACTATATGTATTGGACTATGTGTATTACACTATATGTATTTGACTATGTTTTTATTCTGTTGTATTTCTGTCATATTTTCAGATTTGTCAAATTTTGCCTCGATGAATCTGAAATTGAACTTCTCGCTTTCAGGCAGGTGGACGCCAACTACTTCGGCGCCCAGCTATGTAACTTGGGCGCCAAAGTAGTTGGCGCCCAGTAGAACGACTGGGCTGGTGGTCGCGGTTAAGTCCCTAGGGTGGGCGCCAGGTCTCCTTGCGCCCAAGTATAACGGGTGGGCGCCACACGACCTGGCGCCCAGCTCCCACCCCCGCCCTAGGGTTCCAGCCACGCTGGATCCCATGTGGCAAAGGTGGGCGCCAGGAGACATGGAGCCCACCTGTTATACCTGGGCACCAGGAGACCTGGCGCCCAGCTTTGGGTCCATTTTTGGAAATTTTTCGCGCAGGGTTCCATACGTAGAAATCTTACGCGAAAAGGACCAAAATGAAAAAAATTTACGCATGTGGCGCGGCAGGGCCGCCACGCTGGCCGCGGGCGCCAGCGAGGCGGCGATGGAGCCTGACCAGCCTGACCAGCCGCTGGCCCACTGGCCGCCTCGCTGGCGCCCGCGGCCAGCGTGGCGGCCCTGCCGCGCCACATGCACTGGCGCGGCAGGGCGATTTGGCCGCGTCATGGCGCGACCAAAACGGCTACCCAATGCAAATATTGGTCTGGACCGGCTGTTATTATAATATTATTAAAAAAAATATAAAATTAAAAAAAATTCGAACTTGCTTCACTATGCTTTCTTTACCATAAGCCGATGATGGCTTGTTGTTGACCAGGGACGGATCTACGTTGGTGCTCCTGGGTGCGGCCGCACCCACAGTTTTTTTTCAGTTCTTTGTAATTTTTGAATTTTTACCCTATTTTGCTTCGTTGTCTAGGTATGTTATGAGGTGCCGCACCCTCCTCTTATTCGCTCTAGCTCCGCCCCTGTTGTTGACCCAGGGTAAAGGATGTGCTATGTCAGTTATCCAGCAAGCAATGCTGGAATTTGAATTTTAACAACCCAACCCCTCTTTCAGTCATTGTATACAGTCTGAATATAACTCTGAAAATATGGCTAAGGATACAAATCTGAAATATTTGAAGCAAAAGGATAATAACAAGTAAGCAAAAATTACAAAAGATCCACAATCGCAAGTTGGCAACTTTATTTTAATGGAGAGTAAGATAACTGGATGTTGATAGGAACAAACAAAAGAGTTGAAACTCATGCAGAAGGTACGATCAAACAACTTCCGAAACACTGAAACATGTGGTTGGCAAATTCAACTAATGTAGCGCAGCATATACGCAAACAGAAAAGTCATCCATCATTACGATAAAACTAAACTTCCCTGGCTAAAATTCATGAGCAAGGATATGTCTTAGACAATCTCTGAAATTCGTTATCATCACAATAGATCCAGACCCTCGAATCGATTCATCAATGCATTCTTTGAGGGCATAGAAAGAACATAACCAGTCCTTGTCATCTGCAAGCAACCCCATTCTTAATCATGCAAAGTAAAATGGATAAGAACATCTGGAGATCTTTATTCAGGTAATAAATTGAAGTGTAAGAATTATAGATACATAAACATGGAGTGGAATAATCGGCTGAGCTATGCTTGCCCAATAGCGGGACTGCATCAGTGATGACTGAAGATTTGCATGTAGGAAGAATGTGCTGGCCATATTGCTAAGTCCTGTATAGGCATTAAATATTACCAATTCGGATGGATAATTAAAAAAGTTATGTTGCACAAACTTAATTACATGGTTATCCAATTAAAATTCCCTGATGTTTATACTATGCAAATCCAAAACAGTCAGGTGGAGTAGTAAGCATTGTTGGTACTCCTATAATAAGAGCACACAACAGGAATACTATGTATCATAGTTCCATGACATTGATCACATTATAAAACACTACCAATTTTAGTGTTTCGTACCATTGGTTGCTCAACGCGCGTTGCATCTTGCACCAAATTTGGTTTCCTCGTCAACTGAAGTTGAATCCCATTTGTCTTCCCGATCAGCCACCACTGTCAGACCAGCCCAAACAAAGTCACTGGAACCATCGAGCTGTACCACCCCTTTCACTAACGCGGCCACCGTCTCCTCTTCTTACGAGCCGCGAATCCTGGCGACCGGCCGGCGTCCAACCAGCTGCCACATCGCGTCCCCGTCCCTCGCCCTCGTTCGCTTTGGGACAGCGTGGAGAATGGGGGAGGTAGCACACTAGCGGAGAGGCAGCAGCAGCGGTGGCACGTAGAGAGAAGGCCCGCGGCGTAGTTAGAGGCGAGGGCGAGTGGGGAATGGGGGGCGGGAAGCGGCGGCGGCGCCGGCCGGATGGGAGACGGCGACCAACCACCACCACCACCAGGCGCCGCCGGAGGGGTTGCAAATTTGTAATGGGCCGTGCGGAAAACTGGGCCGTGTGCAAAGTCGGGAATGGCCCTCAGTTATTTACTTGGGCCACAGTCCCAGTCCAGATGAGCGAGAGTTTTTCTCAAAAAAAAAAAAAAAAAAGATGAGCGAGAGTTCGATGCGCCGCCGCCGCCCCTCCTCGCCGGAGCTGGCGGCGCCATTGCCGGACAACGACGACATCCTCCGCGGGATCCTCCTTCGCCTCCCGCCACTGCCGTCCTCCCTCCCGCGTGCCTCCCTCGTCTGCAAACGCTGGCGCCGCCTCCTCTCCGACCCTCGATTCCTCCGCCGCTTCCGCGCATTCCACCACCGGCAAGCCCCGCTGCTCGGCTTCTTCATCGATTACTCAGGCGGTACCTACTTCATCCCCACGCTGGAGCCGCCAGACCGCATCCCCTCCGCGCGCCTCTCCCTGGATGCACCCTATCACAAGGCCTGGAGCTTCCTTTGCTGCCGCCACGGCCTCACCCTAATCCTCAACCGGACGGACCTGGAGATCATCGTTTGTGACCCCATCACCGGAGACCAGCGATGCTTCGCAATTCCGCCGGGATTCAAACGACATGACCCACGCTTGGTTAACTGTAGAGGCGCGCTGCTTTGCGATGACCACGCCAGCCGGGTGCCACTCGAAGCCTTCAAGGTGGTGCTGTTATGGACTGATGGTCTGCAACTTGATACTGATCCTCAGATGTTCGCTTCCTTCTATGAATCTGAGACTGGTGTGTGGAGTAACATCATCTCAACATCTATCAAGGCTCATCATTGGTTGGGCAAGCCTAGCATCCTGGTTAAGAATTCGCTCTACTGGTTGCTCCATGGTTTTGGGAATAATGGCCTCATTGGGGTAGTTGAACTTGATTTGGATAGTAAGAATCTTGCTGTGATCGATACCCCAGCGCACGCACTCTCTAGCTTTCACGCTCAGATCTTGCGGATGGAAGATAGCAGGCTTGGCCTCGCCATTTCGTCAGAGTTGAGCATCCAAGCATGGGAGAGGAAGGCCAATTATGAGGGTGGTGCAAGATGGACGCTTCAGAAAACTATTGAACTGGACAAGCTCCTTCCGTTGGGGCCAGACATAGTCATGGGTTCGTGGATGTCGGTAAAGATATATGGGTATGATGAAGATGGCAACGCGATAATTGTATCACCAGGTCGGGAATTCTTCATGATCCAACTCAAGTCATTGCAGTTCAGGAAACTTTTTGAATCTACTAACATCACCGTCTACCATCCCTACAAAAGTTTCTTTACAGGTGTCAATTCTCTTTCTTTCACCGTATCTCATTGCTGCAATAGATTTCATATGCTTAAGCTCGAAACCATCAACAATACTTTGTTTCCTTGTTTCATTGAGGCAATTTTGTTTCTTCATATTTTTACCGAATTTAGTGAAAGATTGTGCCAAGGTTCAGCATGAACAATCTATTTCTATATGCATAAATTATGCCATGTTAGTATTTGAGATGATTTTAAGAACTGACCTTTTCAACATAAGGTAACAAACTTTTTAAAAAGTAGCAAAAATAATTGTATGTACAATGAAGGACAACTAAAGAGTACCTTGGTGCATATTGAACAATGAAGGTTGTTACAATTTTTCATTCAGTACAATCAACCTTTGCTTATATTTACACCGATCATTTACACATGTATAGAAAGCACATGGTCATTTTATTTGTGTATGTGTATACATGGATCTACAATGTCTGGGTCATCTTAGCTCATCTGATGGTTACAATCACTAGTTCTATTTGATACATGTACTTGATCAATAATAGGAATGCTAAGAGTTTAGTTAATTATTAACTCCATTTGTGTGTATGTGGCTTTATTCATTGAATTTTATTCCTTATTTAATACAATAGTGTGGATTCCACATCTGCACTAACTGAGTACATCAATGATAGCAAGTTGCATTTCATCTACTCACCATATGGAATATACATAGCTGTTCTTTTTGGAAGTGTTCTGCTTCATATGAAGAGTTTTAGATAATACGCTGTTTTGTCATTTACATGATCAGATGTTAGTAAGATCTAAGCAGACATGCTTTTTTTCCACCAATTTCCAAATCCAGTTCAGAACAATTATTGGTAACATCATTTTCCTGAACTGCTAAATATGTTCTTGACATTTTCTTCATTTGAGTCCTGTTTTGCATTTTATTAATATTCCTTATTTTTTGGAACCTTGAATTTATTTCTCTCATAGGAAGGGGCATTGGCAATGAAGACAGTGAAGGTGAAACTTTGGATAACACATAAATACGTCTGTCCTTGGATCTCCCAACCTGTTGTGTTGCAAGCAGGTAATATAATTGTTTTCTTCTATTTTTGGACAAATAGCATTTGCATGCAACATCTTCGTGATAAATGCGAGGAACATCACGAACTGAATGCATTCTGTTGGTTCAGCTTGGTTGTATAACTCCTATAGTGTTCATTTGAGCCACAAAGCTTATGAAATGGTGTATCAAATTTCACTAGAAGGCTAAAAATGAAATGTTTAGTGATGTGGGACTGCCAATGCAGTTCGGGGAGGGTCCTTTATATTTTCTTGAATAAGAATCCTAACGGAGATGCCTTACATCCTTTATCCTAAAGTGTCCTTTATTTAGTTGTCAAGTCCCACTTTGTTCCTGTTCTTCCCTACCATCGCCACCAGAACTCTATTTCCCTCAGGAGACATCACTCAAAGTCCATGATTCCCGCTTGTAAGATATCAAAAGAAGAATCTTAGGATGCTCACCAATTTGCCATCATATTGAAGTTGCAAAATAGAGAGCAATAGGAACGAGTGGTGAATGATTAGGAAAGTTCATAGTGATGTTCAATTTTGTGCTTTCCCCATCTCTATCCTTTTTTAACTATCATATTCCCTTGGAGTTATTGATATTTCATTTCCCTATTAAATGTCTGTATAGGTTTCTCTCTGCTGTGCATGTCTTTCTGTACAGCATGAAATACTTTTCCTTTTTTGTGCTCAATTTGTGGAAATCTACACTGTTCTCTGATTTGTAAACCATCCACCTTTTGCTTAATCATTTACTTTATGTATATTTGATTTGAATAATCTGCTTCTGTTTCTATAACTTGAAAACGATTACAATACTTATTAATTTTTATTGGCTATTGTTCTAAATACCAAGCATTGAGCTGGTATAAAAATAGGAGTAGTGGTTAAGAAAAAAAGAAGAAACAAAACTAGGGAAGGCATACACACCTAACAGGCCACAAATTTGACGCTTACTGTTGAATGGTTGAAAATTGATTGATGTTACTTTTTGTGCTGTTTGAGTATTGAGCCATTTTGGGTACTGAAACCAGCAGCGCCCTATTGTCATGCAGTACTGGTTCCATGCCCCGTCTGCCCTTTCAGGGCTCCAGCTTGTTATTCTGCTGAAGACCTCCTTGTCCCATCTCTATGTCCTTGTTATCATGGGCCTGGAGTATGTCCAACCAGCAGTTTATTCAGATATGTCGTTTTGTATGCACAAGTGAACAGCTCGTGTTACAGAGATCAAGCCGCTGCCGCCACTACCATCTTCAGGCTCCAGCCCCTTCCGAATTATTGTTAATATTTATTCCCTCTATCCTCAAGCACAAGGCATTGAACCTATCAAATTTTGTCCATCAATATAAGGCACAACTCTCTACACTAATTCATTTAATCTCCTCCAGTGCCATATTGAAGTTGCCTTTTAATTGCATATGGACACCAAAATGCTACCAATAATAAAAACAACCACAGTTCCCAATGCATAATGAAGGGCATTTTAGTCTTTTCCATACCCCCTCAATCCGTTCTAGAATACCTTCAATGCCATTATGTGAGGACTGAGGAGGAATTTGGAGTCTTTCACTAGAGTACCTAGGAGTCAAGTAACGTGAACTACTCTATAAATAGAGACCATAACTATTTTGGATCAGAAAGTATCGAGGGGTTGAACCCTCCTCTAATGCTATAACTGTATCGAGGGGTTGAACCCTCCTCTAATGCTATGACTGCCCACCAATGCCTGTCACGGACCATGGCCTCCTCTCTCTGTCTAGGGAGAGCTAGCCATTGTCCGGCCACTCTTTCCTCCTTTCATTCTCCCTCCAGAATCCAGATCTCAAATTTTTCCCCACGATATCGCTCTTAAAAAAAATATGCTTGACACATATACTTATTCCTTCTCATAGACAATTAGTTGCTTTGTCTATATAAATCATGATAAAATGCTTTTCCTTTCCTATGATGATATCTTGAACTTCTTCTATGAGCTGTAAATCATTCACTGTTTTTGCTTAGTACTATTTTTGACTATAGTCGTGCTTTTAGCTCAAACTTCTGTTCTTACAAGCTTGTAGTTTCACAGACAACTGGTCATTTTGTTGCTTAATTACACAAATGGTCCTCCTTTCAAGCATATTACTCCTTTTTTGTTCATTATATGATACCTAGCAACTGGCACAAGCTAGAAACTATTCTTCATTCGTCAAGGCTAATTTGTTTTCAATAGGTTGGAATGGAGCAGAATATCTTTAGATAAACAGGGGAAATATTCAATTCGTTAGCATTTAGATAGGCAGTGATCATTATATTAGAGCAATTTCACTCGTTGAACCATCTGAAAATTGTTGGCTATTACATCTATGATAATGAGCTGTTTTATGCAGTGAGTTTCCCCCTTATATTACAGGTACCGCTGTAGGGAGAGTTGTCTACCAGCTACCCGCCCAAGATGACATTCTACACGGTCTGCCTGGTGCGCTTCTGTGTTGTGCAAAGAAGATATTAATCTCAGCAGTTGTCTTTTGTTAACCATTGTCATCTAGTGATGTGGACTTCTCGAAATTATATGCAACCCTTATGAAGGTTGTGACTTGGTTTGCTTAACAAAATAGCCCCGTCTCTTTCTTTTCATCCAAGTAAAGAAGTGCAAATCAGTACATCACACAACCAAAGGTGGTTTGAGTTTGAGTGATGTTTATCGACGTGGACTAAAGCGGCGCTAGAGGTGAGATGCGGTCGAGCATGCATTATTCGTATCGGTAGATGAATCCACCTTTGGTTTCGTGATTTTGCAATTATTGATTTTGCATAAAATATGTTTGATGCTAGAGGTAGATATGCATAGGTCGAGCATGCATTATTGTATCGTTAGTTCGGTACTGATTCGATCCGTCGTCGGAGGCTTTGCCTATTTTTTCCTTTGGAGGAAAAGAATTTTTTTCATTGACTTATTGACTCAAAATATATCGCTCGCTGGTCCCCAGGTGCACCGTCTCGTTGCATCTGGTTACACAGAAATCCAATGGTTCTGGAGCTTTGGTACTTTGTGGCACCTTCGAGGGGTGAAGAAATGACAGTAAAGAGACTTTGCTTCAATTCGTAGATCAACCTAACAGTAACTCCCGGCTCGTGGTTCTGTATCCCTTGCCTCGTCTCTCTCATAGCATAGAATAAACCTGTTAGGTAGGATGGGGCGACTCCATCCTTGATTTTGGAGATGAGATAGTTCTTACCGACCTATTTGGTTATTGGGATGGGGCTGTTTCATTCTTTGTTTGGTTGAATAGATGAAAGTGAGGACATTGTAACTCAAATTCATTTCCAAAATTTGTATCTCGAATTCATTTCAAAATTTGTACTAACAACTTATCTATACAATTAGAAAAAAAGAGCTTTCTCAAAAACATTTACTAGGAAAGCTTTTTTGAATTTAGTTCTAGGACACCTCTGCGGGCACTTTCTCTGGGTCGGAGATGCAGGCCTCGTGGCGCGTGTTGTCGAGGTGGACGGTGAAGTTGAGCACCGGCGAGAGCTTTGGTCATTGGTCAAGGACGGCGACGGCTACCGAGTATGTACTCGGGGAATTCATCGGGGATCTTGATGACGAGAACAACCGCTGCGATGACAACGGAGGCAGCGAACTTGTCGGGGATCTCGATGACACGAGAACAACCGCCAGGATGCAGCAATCGCGGCAGCGAGAATGCAGCAGAACGCGAGATATTCAGCGACAGGATCCTTCCGATTTCGCATGGCTGCCGTTAAAGACTGTTGTGGGAGGTACATAGTAGAAGATTTCTTTTAGGACTATCTACCAAATACTGTGTTGAGGGCCTTATTAACACTCGATTTTTTTTATTGTCAAATCTAGAATAAACAGCTCAGATGAACTCAACTCTATCTCTTCCCCTACCTTTCCGTCTTCCTCCTCGCAACACCTACGCCCGACCGCCGTGTTCACTATCTCACCCTATCGCCCCCCGCTGCCTCCTCCACCCAACCAGGGATTAACCTACGCCCGGCTCCGGCGTAGGTTATACTCACAACCAATAAAACAGAAAACAGAAACTAAGTAATCAAGTACAAAATATGAACGCGTGTATATTATCCTAGGTATAGAAATCGATCGGTATGTGCTATACATTTGGCGCGGGCAGCTAGCTAGCTTTAAATTTGTGTCACTCAGGCGTACTGAGGCTCCCGGCACAGGGAAAGGCCCCCTCCAATCTGGCCTTGCAGACGAGCAACGACCCGTCCATCCTCAAGTGGACGTCCACCGCTGCGTCCCCCACCTCCATCTCGCCGGCGAGCTGATCCCGTAGGAACCATGGCACCACCACGTCCTGTCCCCACGCCCTCGCCACGCCCTCGGCCTCCAGCCGCTTGCCCGCGCAGATCTTGGGCAAGGTGCCCTTGCCGAGGAACGCGTCGCCATAGGAGACCTCCGCGGTCGAGAGGTCAGGGACGCAGCGCCCGTGGGCCGAGTCGCGCGTGTTGTCCATGTGGACAGTGACGTTGAACACCGGCGAGATCGTCGGCCGGCTTCGCGCCGAGAGGTCGTCGTCCAGGCCGGAGACGACCGTGACGGCCACCGAGTACTTGGGGTCCTCCTCGGGGAACTTCTTGGAGATAAAGATCATCAGGAGGACGAAGGCGGTAATGGCCACCGCGACGGCGAAAATCCAGCCAGCCACAATTAGAGCTTGTCGCCGGCAACATGATCCTTCTTGCGCTAATTGGGCCCCCATGCTGATTGATCTTCTCGATCGATCGGTTTCTTCTGCCCTTCAATTTATCTATCGATGGTGCCTATTATTATTATTATTATTATTATTATTATTATTATTATTATTATTATTATTATTATTATTATTATTACTAGTCTTTTGGCACGTGCGACACGCACGTGCTTTTAAAAGAAATAAGATAAGAACTAATTAATTTAAAATAATTATATTTTATTCGACCATGCAGAGCTAGATTTTTTTAGTATAAAAAAAGTCATATAAATGGCTTGAAAGCTTGTTTTTAAACTTCTTTTAGATTTCTAGTTTGGAAGCAGAACTCTGGCGGTGGTTTAACATTATGATTCACATTGCCAACTCAAGTTTAATGCCTTCAAGGACCCTATAGTCAGTGTGTATACCGTTTTTAATCTCTTAAAAAGGTGACATACGATAACAAGTCATTTCACGGGAAGTAGGTTGGCATGTGTCACATGCACATGCTATAAACTAAAAAACAAAGTTTAACAATTACATTCAATTCAACCTTGTAGAGCTATAATTTTTTATCTTAATATAAAGAATAAAACTCATATAAAGTACATGATGACTTGATCTAATTTTTTGTTCAAATTTCTTGTTTTGGGAGATCTAAAGGATGTCTTCCAACTTTGGGAGCGGTGCGACAACGATACTTTTTAAGACCTTCCATTCGTGTTGCCACATCAACCGCCTTAATGCTTTTGCCGGAAGCCCAACGTCAGTGCGTGTACCACTTCTAATTTCTGAAAGTTACACCATAACAATTTAGCATGAAATATAAAATATTTAATAATGATTTGTTATTTTTCTTAAACACCTTGGGGTGCCCGTGTGTTGCTATGGGTTGTAAAAAAACAATACTTAATAAATAGATCATCAACAAGACAATAATGTTACAAAGTAAGAGTATATATTCTTTAAATTATTCACATACTATTAGTAAGGCCCAATGATTCCAGCAAAATGAAGTCCGGTGGCCGAAGAAAAAGAGACACGAGCCCCTATATTGGAAAAATAGGGTTGCAACCATACTTTATACTCTTATCCATTCATATTTATATCAAGCATCCGGTAATCAGAAGTGAGAAATGAAATTGAAGATAAGCTAGAAATTTACAAAGAAATCTGAGAACCTGCCTCCTTGGACATTGAATCTGTCTCTTTCTGAGTTACTTGGTCCTATTAAACTCAATCATACATGCTCATTCCTAATTTTTTTTTACAAAAACACGAATCATATGAAATATCCTTGGCTCCACCAGTGCAGAGTCGACATCAGCTGGGATGCAGACGTGGGGAAGCTTTGTAGGAACTCTTTGTAGAACTACAGCTAACTATAATGCCCATGCTAATTATCTACTACTAACAGTCATAGTGGAACTACATGCCTAGCATGATACTTATCAAAAAAGATAATTATTTTCGAAAGGCATGAAAACATTATTTACTACTAACAGCCATAGTGGAACTACATGCCAATGTAGCACAATACAAGAAGCATCAGACTACTAACATTTTTTAAATGACAAAATATGAAGGAATCTGAGCCAGCCAAAAAGATAGTTAACTGAACATGCTATCATTTAAGCTGAAGAATACCTTATCAGAAAGCCATAACTCGATGCTGGTTCACCCCCTTCCTCCAAGACGAGTTTATCCACGGTATCTTGCAGCCTATCCTTGTCCTCGTCAATAAAATAAATATTACATCATCTCTCAGCAATATATTAGCAAGGCTCTCATTTCCTCAAATGCCACAACCATCTTCAGAACTCCACTACCCATAAATACCGTTTTGAGCTATGCTAATATGCAGCTGGGCAGCATAAAACCAACGCATTATTTTTTTTTCATGTGAACAAAGGTAAAAAGAACATAACATAGCCCTTATTATCATTAAATTGTTCATTTGTCCCAGAAGTTGTTCAGCAAGACAAAAGCATGACTATAATATTAATATTATATCATGTTTGTTCCCAGAAGTTGTGAAACATGATATGATGTTTTAGAATTATTTTCAGCAAACTACAGAAGAATTCACAAATTTAGTTAATAATACTATATCCATGAGCCCAATAACATTACTTAATTTGCTTCAATTAAAAACCTAGGAACTACATGTCATGATAGAACCAGCATGATAATTTAGCACACAGTTTCATATTTACAAACGTTAAAAAGAATCAGCATAAATATGGCTTAATTTTCTCCAAACTGAATCAAACCATGGAAACGCATGTACCTGAGAATTACAGAGTAGCAGAGCAGAATATATCATCATCATCTCTTCAGTGTGCGACTCACACTGCCATTACTGAACTCTACACGGCGCTGGTGGGCGACGGAGATGCAAGGCGGATCCCCACGCACATCGGGGCCATGCCTTGAATATTACTATGAAATTTTAACTTCCACCTTCACACTTTTTGTCCATAATGAAAGAAATATAAAGTATTAAATTAGTTCACCATTAAAGTATTAAATTAGTTCAATCCTTTCCTACCGGACATGAAATCAGCCTAAGCAAATTTGGCTCAACTATTGAGCTTAGTATCGCTTCCATTCCTACAACCAGTGCTATGTTCTTTCTTTTTCTCCTTCCCAAAATTCTGTACAAGGAAAATAAAAGAAGATATGTTGTCACAAGGGCAAGTAAATGGTACCATTTTCTAAATTGAGAAAAATTATCGCAAGAATATAGATGCACTGATAATGTGATACCCCTTTATAATTCATGAGTTATCCATCCTATTTACCTAAAATTTTTACATCCAGGGATGCAACCAAGCTCCACCTGCAGATTCACTACTACTCAGCGAACCAAGCTCCACTTAAACTGGAAATCACATATGAACAATAAATAATGCAAATGGGCAGATAATGCTGAAGGCTGGAAGAGCTCTAATAAAAAAAGAACTCAGTTAGAATTCAATTGAATTACATTTTGACATATGTAGCTACCTGAAACTGTTTTACCCTAAAGTAGTATCACAAAAGAAAAAATCCTAAAAAACAACAAAATTGAAATGCAAGGAAGCGTTAATGACAAATCAGAAATGAACCCGCTATGATCACTAACCTAATGTCCCTATTGAATAACACATATTTTCAGCAAGTGGAAACACAAACAATAGAATGAGCAAAATAGATTTTAGTCTGACATCCAGGCCATAGCAAGAATAGTAGCACTTGAAAATTGTACCTCTATCAATTAAATTAAGCCCGGACTCACCTCCAAGCAAACTGTAATTGAAAAAAAATAGTGAGTTGCCTCCCATTCTCGTCACGCATAAATTTTGAAACCACACAAGTACAATCATATAAACAACTCTTTTACATCAAAATTCTATTAATTTAAGCCACAACTATATTGGGCATCGGCAGCAAGCTGTTGCTGCGACTGTGGTAGCCGGCATGTGCAGCTAGGTAGCTCTTCTTATAATTATATTGTGGTTGTCCCTGGTAGACAAAAGCATTCAGGTCGGCATTGAGACATTGAGACGGGATTATACTCACAAGATTTCTGCATGGTTGTCCTGGTCGGCATCATGGTCAATGAAAGCCAGGTGGTCCTAAAGCAATCCTGATGCAGCCTTGGCAGAGTAGATAGTTGCTGATCTGAATTGAGATCTCCTCTCCAATCCAGTTTCAAGTGCAACCATCGAAAAAAAAAGAGAGAGAGAGATGAATCTGATTCCACGCCTAGGAAGAAGATGAACAAATCACCAAGGGGTCTGAAAAGAAAAAAAAAACAATTGCAAAGACTAAACGAGAAACTCACATTGTTGTGCGTCGCCTCGAATATACTTCTACACCTCTTATTCCAGCTAAATAAAAAAAGAAACAAATGTAAGCCGAGATTTGCACAAGGAGACAAATCTCCTATGGAATGGAGATTGAGAGGGTTAGAGATGAACTTGTAGAGGTCATGACCGGGTATCGACATGAAGCACCCGAATCGCTTGGGACGAGACGCGTCACTGTCCGGGTTGACGTGGAGGCTGAAGTGGTTGGTGTTGCGATGGTCCTATCAAACGATGCCGATGGCGGTGACTCTGCATGCCAAGCAGCCCGCCAACATATGCGCGAGTGCCCCTGGGGCAGCAACTTCACCTTGACGGTCACCCTGATGCCGCTGCTCCGACGCACGTGTGGTCGCTCGCGGCTTAGCCCATGCCACTACCATCCTGGGCACTGCCGCCACGACCGCATCCTCCGACGATAATCCTCCTCTTCCGCAGCCGCCACTGTCGATATGTTTTTTCACGAGCAGGAGGAGAGGCGCATGGATATGGTGGGCAGAATATTAGGCATGCGAGGGGGGCGTGATTAGCAAGATTGCCGGGCAGGATGGTGGGTATGGCGGGCGGGTGGGATTGCATGGGCAAAATATGGAAGGAGAAACCGGTTGGAGTGTATAGCGGTGAATGGTGTAATTTTTCTGCCATGATTTTATCTCTACAGGATATATTATTTGCTTCCTTTATTCAATTCTTTTTTTTTTCCCTTAAAAAGACTACGTGGGGGATTTTTTTACGACGTGATCAGCAACATGGGGATCTTTCCTTTTTTTTTTGCCATAATTTTCCTTCAATAGGCCGATCCATGCATGGGCCAGAAAACCTTTCCTTTTCTCCAATTGGCCGATGAATGCATGAAGGGCTGTTGACCTGACCGCATCCTTATTTTTCTTTCCATTTTGTCTACAACAAAAATCTTTTATTTTTTCCTTCAATAGGCTGATCAATGCATGGCGAGGAAATCTTTCCTTTTTTCCCAAGAGGCCGATCAATGCATGCAGGGATGCTGACCACGCCTTGATCAGCTTATTTATTTCCTTTATCCAAGATTCTTTTCCCTTTAAAAAGGATTGACATGGGGTAGGCTTTACGGTGAAAAAAGAAAGGAGGAGGAGAGGTCGGGCTGGTGGGTTTCAACACGGGAGGACGACAAAATCAATCTCCCCCCTCCCCTTGGTCGTCCTTAGGCCCACCGTTTAGACCTGAATTGTGGGTCCTTTGTGAGGGGTAAGAGGGTGTGTTTGCGGGTGAAAAGTGTCCTCAATTTGTTCATTCCTTTATAGTATAGATATGTAGCCGTTGCATGCCCTGTTCGTGTCGTCCAAGACTGGTCCTGCTGCGATGTCTGTATCCCATACTACTACTACACGAGGCAGGACAAGACCTCGAGGCCACCGACTCCTCTTTCGTATGCAAAGCAGGAAGCACACAAAAGAGTTAGAGTGGTGAATTTAAGGGGTGGAGATTCATTTGTGCTTATCTTTGGTTGAGAAAAGCTCTTGAGCATGTTAATTGCTATAATACTTTTTAAGAAAAAAATAGGAACATCTCTTTTAGAATGATTATAATCATTTGAAATCTTTTAATTTTACCGTAGCGTTAGCACGGGCGCACTACTAGTGTGAAGTAAGAAGTCTAAATTGCCCTAATCAAGTTTTACGCTATAAAATATTTATTTCAATGTACTCCCACAACTACTGATTAATCTAGCTAATTTATCCCTTCATAGGATTTATGTTTTATTTTTCACCCACAAATGAATTTTACGGGGTGACATTGGACTTCGTAACTTATGCTAAAATAAATATTATTGATTTTTCACCATTATTTGTACACAATTTTATATCCTACATATTATTTATAATTAGATGTCCTACCTATCAAAATTATGGTGCAAGATGCATAATAATTTTTAACATATATGTTATGACTTCCAAAGTCCCTCCACAAAGGTTTAGCTTAACACTCACTTATGTAATGAGAAACAAAAAAATGCATATTCTATAGCAATAATTGAATAGAAAAATAGTATAGAGATTTATCCATATTTGAGGGGTAATTTGCATGAAACACGATAACAATATGGACGTTCATACACACGTAGTTCCTATCCCCTTGAACACCTTCGGGAGATTATATTGAATCAGTAGATCTTGAGTTAAGTATGATATTTTTTTTAAAAAAAATTAAGGATAAGGGAGAGAATTAAGGAAAGGGTGATACTGAAAGGATTAAAGCAATATTTCTTACAATAAGCAAATAGTGCAAGTGAAAATCACATGTGAAGAAAACAGTGCTGGAGGATGCAGTGATTGATAATAACAGACAATAAAAGACCTTTATTCACCCAAAAAAAATGAATGAAGTATTAAAGTTATTTATTGTGTACTAGCGGAGATGCACTTGCCTGTGGCACGTGGTTTTATTTCGAAGATCTGATAAACACAAATTTCCTCTCATGTACAAAATTGCTAAAAAGGTTGCTGAACAATAATCTCAATTTTTATTAAGAAACAACTCTACATGAAGAAATTTCGATCATTGGTAGATTCTCTTCAACTCATAGCACATCGCCGTTCGATACGTGCATGAAGCTTATTGTTAGATACTGACTAATCTAATTTATCCCTTCACAAGATTTATCTTTTATTTTTCACCTACACTAGTAGAGACGCACGTGCGGCACACATGTATTTAAAATTGTAGTATAAAACATTTATGTATATCTTTTTTGTTCTCTCACAATTACATTCTTTCAATTTTTATTTTTAGGGAAAATACTAAATTATTGTTCAATATTGAAATAATACACTGATTTGTAATATAAACAAGAGATGCATAGATGTCTAATAGTATTTCTCGCAACATGTATCCAAATTTTTTTTAAAGAATTTATCACAAATCATTAGACATGTCATCTCAATCAGGAACCACTTTTTAGCATTAATGCCTCGTATTTAAAAAATAGTATATGCATCGTCATTAATATTAAGTTTCATACTTATACAGTTTGATTATCTGCTCTATGCCCAAAGCACGCGCTAGCAACGTATTTTCATTAAAATTTTTGTTTGTTCTGAACTAAGTTAATTCTGAACAAAGAAATATGAACTAACTATTCTTTATTTAAGGGGGTGTTTGGATCCACCTTATTAGAGTTTAACACCTATCTTTTAACTACTTTTAACAGAAAAGGCATCCGAATACCCCTCTTAAAAGGGAGGTGTTAAAGTTTTGGAAAAAGTCCAAATTACTACCCTGAACTATAAGCAAAGTCTACATAACCCCCTAAACTATCTTTTGGTTTATTTTACCCCCTAAACTATGTCATTTAGCCTATTTTACCCCCTAACACAATTTGTCTTTTTTATTTTTGCATGTAGAAGTGTCATATCACGTTCAAATTTTGTGAGATGATACTAGACATCATGATGCATGGTAGAAAAATATAAAATTATTTTTTGTCATTATTTTGATAGGGTAATATATTTAATAATTAATTGATCCTTAAGATGCAAAATTATACAAAAACTAATAATGAAAAATTTATAATATATTTTTTTGATATACACTATGATATTTACTACAATCAAGCAAAATTTGAAATTAAAATTCAGTTTGTGTATGGAGAAATAAAAAAGACAATTTGTATTTGGGGTAGAATAAACCAAGTTACATAGTTTAGGTGGTAAAATGAACCAAAAGATAGTTTAGGGGGTTATATAGACTTTGCTTACAGTTCAGGGGAGTAATATAGACTTTTTCCTAAAGTTTAACCCCCCTGAAATCCTTACATGGTTTTGAGGTGGTAAAACTTGTTAAAAGTTGTTAAAAGGTAGCCGGTTTGAGAAAAAAAACGACCTTTGTACCCCTATCGTTAAAAGGTGGATGGTTTGCAAAAAAGCTAATGAGGGGCGAGAAAGTTTTTTTTTACACATATTGCTAAAGTGAGGTCTTAAACTTTAACCTGGATCCAAACAGGTGGGCATTAAACTTTGACACCACTTTTTTTAAAATTCTTAAATTTTTACATCTTGTTAAACTTTAACAAGGTGGATCCAAACATAGCCCAATTCCTCCTGGTCCTTTGTCAAAAGAAAAAAAAAACACCGTCGAAGTGTCAATTGAACTATCAAATAAATCCAATTATTGTCGAACTATGCCATGAGTTTTCTTGTTAAGCAATGCCCCGACTGAGATTAGTGAGTATCGT
The DNA here is from genome assembly GCA_015342445.1 of Digitaria exilis. Lineage (NCBI taxonomy): Eukaryota > Viridiplantae > Streptophyta > Magnoliopsida > Poales > Poaceae > Digitaria > Digitaria exilis. Next base: position 1,576,353 of record JACEFO010002840.1, read on the forward strand.
ATGAATTATTGTTGGATCACAGAAGTATAAGATCTTTTAAAAGTAATTTATCCACACCAATAACATCATCATGGACAAATTCACAATTCACTCACCCTGGGACAAATCGAACCCAACAGCCTTCGTGGCCACTCCAGAATCCAGATAGCAGCGTCAGCGGGTGGTTCTGCTTCGACGCCTCTGCAAATCATCACACAAACAAAAAGCAACATCAAAGTTCTTACCCTGCGCACCGCAGCGCGCCACGGCGGCAATCCGGCCTACGTGTTCGAAAATCTTGCCTCCACGTCGCCCTTTTTCCTTCCCGTAGCGAACAATGCAAACCCGTCTGCCCGGTTCGTGGAGCGATTCCACACCGAATTGGTGAACCCAAGAGACGTATGGCCGCAGGAGGCAATTGGTGCACCGTGGACGCGTTTCATTTTGCTGTGAACCACGTGCAGTCCAAGCCCCCACCCCCACAGTCCACGCCCTCACCCCGCCCCGCCCCCACCCTACCCCCCCCCCACTCAAACCGAAACCCTAACCCTCCCGCTGCTCTCTCTTCCTGCCTGCCGCCACCTCCCCTCCTCTTGTCTCACTCCCCCAGGTCTCTCTCCTTCCCTCTCTCTCTCGCAGATCCAGCTATGTGCCGCAGGCCGAGGCGACGGAGCACCTCGATCTGCCGGCCAAGCCGCAGCGCACGGTCGTCCGCCAGGAAGCGGAACCTGCCGTACCCGACCGTCGGGGGGCATGACCCGATCGCCCTTCCCGTTCCCGGCCGTCGTCGCCAGCGGGCACGACGTGAAGTTGCCGACGCGATGCCCCCGACGTGCCGTCCACCTGCAACAACATGAGCACTCAATCCCCCTCCTCCTCCCAGCTTTGGATCACCTCTCCCTTCCTGCAAACGAGACTTGAAGGTAGCTCAGCCCCGTCACCAGCCCCATCACCAGCAGTCCAGCACCATTGGTCAGATCTACAGGCACCTGAGCGTCAGAGAGGCCCAAACTTGGTGAGACGCCCTGAACTCTGTCTGATTCATTTTTCTGTGTTAATTTCTTTCATCCTTTGACTTGTTTGGATTCCTTCATGCACCTATTGTTTATGTTTAGATTCTGTTCCACTCGTCGGAGAGGCTTCCACACCCAATTTGCCCATACGACGTGGGCATCTGCGGCCACAGCCAAATCTACATGGAGCTCAAGGTCTGGAGGAGCCAAATCTATATGGAAAGACAGTGTGGATGTGCTTTGTCTATGTGAGAGTTTTGGAAAATATAGGATATTTCTGCCTCTTGAAAAAAAAGTTGTAAATATGAATGACAACATCAGACATTAGCTATTATTTTAACTTCCTACTCTTTAGCTTTAGCTTTCTCAGTTCTAAATTTGTCCTTCCTGTTATGGTTGATCCTATAAATATATTTATGATTTTATCACCTATGCTTCTGTTAAAATAGTGTACTTTCATTCGACTGAAGTCTTCCTTTTCACCATAGTTTATTTTTCAGAGTATGACCTACCGTTTTTCAGGTTTGTAATACAATAGATGCTAGCACTAGGGGCTAAACCAAATATCATCTGGAAGCCATCCCTCATCTGCAGGTGCACTCTATTGTGTCGAATTTGTCTATCCCTCATGTACGGTTTCACTTACTTACAATGATACAAATATTGAAGTGTTGGTTTCTGTTTTTGTCTGTCAGTGTAAGCCAGGTCGAGGCATTCCTGTTTTAAATGAAGATGGACATATCATCAGTGACATCCATGGTGGTAAAGCTGCGCATGTGGCTTCTCATTCAGAGGTATTTTCTTTGTCAGATAATCGTTGAGTATTTTGACCTTTTGTTTGACATTAGTTGGAATGTATACGTTTGCCATAGTTGTTGGACTCCATTCCTGGGCTTCTATCAATTAGGCAAGATATTTATAAAAGCCAACTGGTTTATAATACCATGCTATTTAGGTGGACACAATAGAACAATAGGAAGCGAGCAGTTTAAACTGATATGTTAAATGAAATGACGTCGCTTTATCTGTGTGCCTGATTTAAATATTTCTATAGAAACAAAAGGAACTATCGAGCATCTGATAATTTTCTTTTGCTCTTGCTCATTATGGTATCATCTGATTGAGGCTATATGGGTCAAAAGTTTTGCATCGGCCCTGGATCTTTCTCGGCTTAATTTTTTTCCCTCTCAGCGACTAGGGACACTTCCCTCCAATGAAATCCTGACGGGCCTTGGGAGGCCAGGAGGTGGAGAGGAGTTCAGGAAGTACTACAGTCTTCTTGTGCTCTCCGATCCGTAGGTTGGTGAGTTTGTTGTGATGCTGTGGTACTCAATTTTGGTGTGAATTATTTTATCCGTAGTAGATATGTGGTTTGATCCTCAGGTACTGTTGCGAATTGAAATTTAATGAGTATTCCTAATTTCCGATGTCTCATCGAATCTTTTTCCTCCAGTCAGCTGTGTGTAATGTGGATGAATTGGTGCGGCCAGTTCAGAAGTTGTTAATTATCCTAGGTGCCAAGTGTATATGCTTTTCTATTTAATTACTTTTGATTGAAAAAAATGGTTTCAATGTAAAGGGCACACTGATTAATCAAACACAAGTCAGTGCATATGTTCAGTGAACTTTTAGAGTCATCTGTCTTATTTTGTGGGGACAAAAATTATAGGCAACAGCTTGAATCTCTACACAGTATTAATTTCTGCATATTTCCATGCCACTGATGCTGTAAAAGGTACTGAGCATGCCTGTGTCGCGGGTTGTGACTCTAATCTGTGTTATATTTTAGGAGAATTTTGAAGTTTCTTGTCCCTGTAAAGCTTTCGATAGGTGTACTACCAAAAAGAACCCTTTTGGAGAGGTACAATCTGCTTGAGGTATGTTGGTGTAGAGAACCGCCCAATTTACATTTGGTTTATATGAAATCATCGATCAATCCCTTAAGATGAGAGCTAGCACGCGTCCATCTCTTGACTTGCCACGTGGTAACCCACATCTAGAGGCTCATGATAAATGCAATATCACATAAAACAATGCAAATCCGGTAGTCCCGGTATGTGTTCCACAACATGCCCAAGATCAAGCATACACATACCGTTCATACAAATACACACATCACCAAATTAACCATAGAGAGCAATTTTAGTCATTACATGAGAGTTCAACATTGAAAGTATTACAAGTCCAACATAGAGATCCAAATTTAAATGAAAGCTCCAAATACAAGTCTTGAGCTCACAAAATAAAACATGAGTATCATGAATTTAAGGTTCAAGTTTCCTATGGCGATCTCACAACGATAAACAACAAAACGCAACGGTACAACAAAAGCAAAGGTGCCTAGCACGAGCACACCAATGGCACAAACATCACATGCCCGGCCTACTCCTCACCCGTACGAGGATCAACGGGGTAGAAGAGACCAAGCACGGCCTCCGGTTCGCCTGCAACTTGGTGAAACATAGCAACTTGAGTACAAAGGGTACTCGCAAGACTTACGCAAATATAATATAACCAAGGAGTATGCATATTTGGATGTAGCAAGGAATAAGGCTTTAAGGTTAAATAAATTGCATAAACGCCTATCTCATCCTAGCCTTAACTTTTATATAACATGAGCAAGTGATATATCATTCTATAGACCTAGTCAAGTTTTATTTGTTTTACCCATCCCACCTCAAGTTTTAGTGAGCAACAATGTAACATAAGCATGTGGACATAGAGCATAACCATGTGAACATCATTCTCAAGCGGTAACTCTACGATGAATTCATAGGACATTGAGCGGGTGCCATAACCAAGAGCGTGGCAATTCGAATTGTTTTTAAACCTTGCAAGGGTGTACATCTTTACCCACACGACTCGAGGACCTTGCGGCTCATACACTTGGCCAAAAGTGCATAAGGGGGTACTCATGTCAACCTTTCCCAAAAAGCCTTGGACGTCCGGAAGTTCACGCCTAGCTTATGCGGAGGGTTGCCTAGGCCCACTATGAACACTCTAGGGCCCTCACCGTACACACATATCTAGGACCGTGCCCGGATGACCAATTCAAATTCGGTAATTAGCTTATCCTCCCATTCGTGATATGTGGTAGTACGAAAAAAAAATGCTCAAGCCTAGGTCAACAACGGACGGTCCTTAATCAACTTAAGCGGATCTATGCCCGAGACTCCATTCTCAAGGCCCTACACCATATCCGCTCAAATCTCGAAATTTAATACCATCAACAAGTTCCATTAACCATTTTAACCAAGGACCATAACACCACCGTTGTCGATTAACCTACCCATCCCATTCCCAAAAGCCTACCACTCTACTACTAAGCATGGCTAAGCATTAAGCAAATTAAATAAAGTTAACTCATACTACTCGAGTGGCAAGGTATAAGGTAGAAACATCAAGGAATAGTAAAAATGCATCAAATAGGATCTACAATTAACCACAAAATACAACCCAATGCAACCCATAGCATATATTGATATATAAGTATTTGCAGAAATAGGAATTTCAACATGCTTAGCTGCTTGCCTTGGTTCTCCTCGGTGTCAACTACGTTCTCCTCCGGTTCTCCTTCGGCCTCGGGCTCAACGGTCTCGCACTCCGGCGTCTCGCTCACTAAAAGAGTGAATGCATGCATGCATTAGAGAATGATGACATGATGCAAATGAGAATGAAATGCATGAGCATGATTGTTGATAAAAAGCACTTCAACAAACCATTTTAAAACACCCGTAAAACTAGGACACGGATAGAGGTTAACCGAAAAGGTAGAACTACTAGCAAGCAGAGGAATAACACAAACAAATTCTAAAACATGGAATTAAGGCCTAGATAAAATATATAGCATGCTCACTGTTATTAAAAGATTTAAGAAGTTGGCTATGCATTAAAATTACTTTGGCATATTTAATTATAGATTAAATCAAGTTACACCTAAGGAAACAAATTAAATCCTAAAAGCCAGGTTTAGCAACAGAAAAATTATGAAAGGCATTTTTCCTAGATTCTATACAGTGAAACAAGATTAACAAAATTGGTTTTACCATTTTATCATTTTTGAGCTATTTACTATGCCATTTCTCATTTTCGGGCAGCAAGCACATATTTTAATAAAAACAGTGATAAAATCATATAAACATGGGTAAAAAGTAATAGATCTAGCATTCACATGATACAAGGGTTCTAACAAAACTAGATTTGACATTTTTAGAGCAGTATAACATTTAATATGATTTAACCAAGCTTTGAGCAATATAAATTATAAATAAATATACACAGCAGTACCACATGCAAACATAGGGTTTTATGAAACTTCATCCTTCTAGGAATCCAACAAAACAAGTTTCACAATTTTTGGAGCAGTATATAATTTTCTACGCATTTTACAAGTTTTCAGCCGAGTCAAAACAAATCAAAAACGCTTTTGCATCTAAGTCCCTGGAAAACCACAGATCCACACGTGCGACCACGCCCACACAGCAGCCACTGACGCGGGGGCCCCGCAGGTCAGTGACCTGGCCGGAGCAGCCATGGCCGGCGGCCAAATTCCGGCGAAATCCGCCGCCTCCGGCGGGATTCCGGCGAGGGGAAAGGCATGGGAAGCAAGAGGGCGACGAGAGCAATCCGTTTTGCACCTTGGATTGAAGGATTGGTGGTCGGAAAGGGGGCGTCGGCGAGCGGCGGCGGGCTGCAGCAATGGCGGCGATGGTGGCGGCGCTGCAGGTGATGGCGGCGGCGATTGGGTGGATGGGAAGGTCGGCGAGGAGGAGGGGAAGGTGTAGGTGGGGTTTAATCGACTCGAGGTGGCCCGCAGTGGTGGATTGGCGGCGGCGGCGAGCTTGCTGCAGCAACAATGGTGGTGGCGGCGGTGGGGAAAAAAAAGCTAGGGTTTGGGGGAGGCCGGCGGCTCGGGTTAAATAGAGGGGGAAGAGCGGGGGCAAGTGAGGCATTTCGCGTGGTCGGGGAGGTCAGGACCCGATGGGCTGCTGCGACGTGGAGGCGCCGCCCTCGCTGCCCAACCAGCGAGCAGGGAGGTGACTGGAGGAGGAAGAAGGCGCTGACGAGTGGGACCCACGTGTAAGTGAGACAATTTTGAAAATGAGTTCAAACGTTTTTGCCTTAAAACAAATAGTTCCCGAAGTCCAAAAATCACAAATAAATACATTTTGGAAAGCTTAGAACACAAGGAAGGTTCTGCAAGTTGAAAAAGTTGAAAACCATGTTTGGTTTGGTTGCAGTTTTGAATTCAAAAGATACGAATTTGGATTTTCCACTAATTTTTGATCCCTGCAAATGAACTCCAAAAATCTTGCAAAAATACTCTAAATTCCACATTTGAAATCTAGTATTTTATAAAATTTTAAAACATCACAGTGGCAGCACGAAATTTGGACTTCCTTAATAAAGTGACATTTAAATTAATTCAAACAATTCAAAATGCACATAATGCTTATGTCATGATGCTAGTTATTATGTGCACTAATGATGCTCATGATGCTAGTGATTACATGTTGATCATGGGTTTAAGATTCGGGTCGTTACAGTTGGGTTCTAGACTTATACTTCATAGTTTCAATGCTTTCACTGCCTGTATAATATCTTATTTGCTTTGCAAGATTAATTTTCAATTCACTTGTTCCTCTGCTAAAATTAGCTTCAGTCCTTTCACATTTTTTAATTTACCTGTTCCTATGCTGAGTGAGCTTCAACCAATTCACTGTTTTTGATATCTTATTTGTTTTGCATGCATGTTCTTTTTTAAAATCAGCTCTGCCTATATCTTTTTTTGCAAGATTTTTGAAATCTGGCGTCTACCTTGTATTGGAGAAACTCGAGCTTCAGGTCTATCAGAGATTGGTTAAGAAAATGTGAGTGCAAAATCGAAGTCAACAATGTCATGTTAACACCTTCCCGAGTTAGCTGATTCTTTTTTTTTTTTTTGGCTTTGCTGCCCTTTCCCATCAATATCATTCAGAGGCAGAAGGAACCAGCCAAGGCACATCAAATTAAGCTAGATGTTGTAGTAAAAGCTTTAAAATGGCTTGAAATTGACATGGACGTGGATGAGGTGTTTTGAGAGTGCATTGATTTGTTATATATTATATCTAAAAAACCATGATTTATCTGCTATGTGTTTAACCCAGTCTCTGACTTTCTGCCATCAGGTGGAGTGTATCATGTCATGCCTTATATTGAAGAATCTCATAAAAGGTTACTTCCCAAAGTTGAACGAAAAGCCTGTTTACTCACAAAATTGATAATGACCATCTTGTATTTCTGGTGAATTTGCTCATAGATTGATATTTTGGACACGCTTTTTTTTTGTAGTAACTGAAACACTTTCCTGACAAAAGCACTCGGATGTAACTGGTATCAATGTGTTGTTAACCTGTGATGTTGTTATGCCAAATTGACACTCTTTATGTCGACACCTATAATTAATTTTTATTAGCTGTTCTTTATTAAGACATTGGGCGCCCAACCGTTTAGTCCAATTAACCCAACGAAGCAATGCTCCCAACCACACTCCCCAAGAGGGCAGAGGCAGCCATCGCCTCAGGCGGCAGGCGGTACTGCCAGAGCACGAGCCAGGCGCGTGGTGCAGCTCGTCGGCCGTGCATATCGCGGGCTACGCTGCCCCCTGCTCGCAGGCTGCGGCGGCGGCAGCAGCCCCTGCGTGAGACGACTGCCCCTGCCCTGGACTCGTGGACAGGGGCGATTTTAGCGGTGGGGCGGCCGGGGCTAGAGCCCCCCCTACCGCCGTAGAACCCTTGGAGCCCCCCCTTAGCCCCCCCTAAATTTTTTTACCATGGAAGGAAGGATAGGAGGGGCTGAACAAGCTGGAGGTTGAAGAAGACTGCATCGGGAAGCCTCTGGGCGGAGCTCCTCCGCAGCCTGGGCCGAAGTTGACAGGCCCAACAATTTTCTCAATTCGTCTTCTTCCCGCAAAGCCCAAGCCCAGTTGTCCAGCCCAAGCAAAACGGCCCAGCTGGCCTATTCTTTCTGGCTTCTCCGTTTTTTCCCGTGCGACTCACGCGTCCCCGACGCCGACGCGACGACTGCGCTTCTCTCTCTCGTCTCCTCCTCGATCTCCTTGTTAGGGTTAGCGGTGGCGGCGGCGGCCGACAGGCTAGTGGGCGGCCAACGGCTGCTCGGAGAGTTGGCGCCTGCCGCCTGGCTGCAGGCAGAAGGCAACGCGCCAACGCCGGAGCCCGGCAGGCCTCGGCCCTCGGCGGCCGGCGGGCAGCGGGCCGGCAGGCGGCGGGCAGCGGCAGGCCTCAGCGGACGGCAGGCAGCGGCAGCAGGAGGGCCGAGTGCAGCTGTGCAGGACGACGTCACGGCGGCCCTGCGGCCGAGCAACCCGACTTCCTCTGGGTAATGTTAAAAATTCATAATTACTATCTTAATTTGGCTATTTGTCTTGTATGCGTATGGTCTGAATGTCTGATCCAAATTCTAAATGTCAAATGCAGCTTTCGTCTTTGGCTCATCTATCAAAAATCAAAATGTCAAAAAGAACGCTGCACACATATTATTCTAGTTCAAGCAGTGCGACTTCAATTCCAACCCCCAATGAAAACACCAGTCAGTTGAAAAAACCTAGGGTCGAGTTTAGGCAGACAGATATCATTGGTGATCCAGGAAACCGCGAACCAATTGAGGAGTATCCCTTAGAAATTAGAGATCAAGTGAAGAGGGCATATGCTCTGGGTGGTCCAACCCAACCTAGTAATCATACTTTTCCTCGTAAATGGCAAAGTGGTGAATGGAGATCATTTCAGAAAACTTGGTTTGATGAATTTGATTGGCTGGAGTATAGTATTTCAAAAGATGCGGCTTATTGCTTATATTGTTATCTTTTCTTTGATCCTGGAAAGCCTGAAAAATTTGGAAGTAGTGTATTTGCAAAGCAAGGGTATGTTAATTGGAAGAAAGCTAAGGATACTTTTAGAAATCACAATAGTTGCAAGGCTCATGTAGAAGCTAGGTTGAAGTGTGATGACTTCATGAACCAAAGGACTAGTGTGGTTAGAAAGTTTAATGATTACAACAAAGAGGAAGAAAAGCGATATGAGATTCGATTGTCATCTTCTTTGAATGTTGCAAGATTTCTCATAATGCAAGCTGATGCTTTTCGTGGACATGATGAGTCATCTACTTCTCTTAACAAGGGCACATTTAGAGAGATGGTTGATTGGTACAAAGACAAGGTTGAAACAGTGAAGGATGCATATGATAATGGTGCTAAAAATTGTCAGATGTTATGTTCTGATATACAGAAGGACCTCACCAAAGCTTGTGCAGAGGTAGTGATGGAAGAGATAATGGATGAGATTCGTGGTAGGAACTTTTCTGTGCTTATTGATGAGGCTCGAGATGTATCTATAAAGGAGCAAATGACTGTGATTTTGAGGTTAGTAGTTGAGACTTTCATACTTTGTCTAATTTCAGATTTCAGATTATGTACTAACTTATAATAATTTTGATGTGTAGATTTGTGAATGATGAAGGGAAGGTGTTGGAGAGGTTTCTTGGACTCAAACACATAGAGAGATGTACAGCTACTGCTTTGAAAGAAGCTTTACTTGGTATGCTTTCCAGCCACAAGTTAAGCATCTCTATGCTTCGCGGGCAGGGTTATGACGGTGCTTCCAACATGAGAGGGGAATTTAATGGTGTGCGGAAATTAATTCGGGATGAAAATCCCTATGCTTTCTATGTCCATTGTTTTGCCCACCAGCTGCAATTAGTTGTTGTTACCGATTCAACCTCTACTCCAGCCATTGCAGATTTCTTTAACTATATTCCTTTAATAGTCAACACAGTGGGTGCTTCTTGTATGAGAAAGGATGCCTTGCTTGCTAGTCATCATGATTTGTTGTTAGAAAAGATTGAGAATGGAGAAATTCTCACTGGAAAAGGTTTAAATCAAGAATGTAGCCTAGCTAGACCTGGAGATACTCGATGGGGTTCACATCTCAAAACTTTACTTCGGATTTTGGTGATGTGGGAGTCTATCATAGATGTCCTTGAGACAGTAAAGAAAGATTCTGTTAAACCAACAAGTAATGGTGGAGCCTTTGGTTTGATTGGTAAAATGGAGAGCTTTGACTTTGTATTTATCATGCATTTGATGATATTTGTCACGTGCTTTGCAAAGGAAGGATCAAGACATTGTCGAAGCAATGCATTTGATTACTGGTGTGAAAGAAAGCTTGCAGGATATGAGAGATAATGGATGGGAGCCATTATTCAGAAGAGCAAAACAATTTTGTGATAAGAATGAAATTGAAGTGCCAGATATGGATAAGGAAATAAATGCTAGAGGGACATCAGCACGTCGAAGGCAAAAGGTAACAAACATGCATTTCTACCATGTTGAGATTTTTCTAGTCGCCATAGATGCCATTATGACAGAGATGAAGCATCGGTTTACTGAAATTAGTTCAGAGTTATTAGAATGCATGGCATGTCTTAACCCAAGGAACTGCTTCTCTAATTTTGATGTGGATAAGCTTGTGAAACTTGCTGAAATTTATGCCGAAGATTTTGACATTGCTGGCCTTGCGTTGTTGCCAAGTCAACTTAGAGGATTTATTGGACGTGCCAGAAGAAATGAAGAATTTCATGGATGCAGTGAGCTTTCACAAGTTTCTGAAATTATGATGAAGAGTGGAATGCACAAATCATATAGATTGGTTTATCGCCTTATTGAGTTAACATTGATACTTCCAGTGGCAACAGCTTCAGTTGAGCGGATATTTTCAGCTATGTCTGTTGTAAAGACAGATCGGCGTAACAAAATGTGTGATGATTGGCTAAATGACTTGATGATATGCTACACTGAGAAGGAACTATTTAGAAGGATTAGTAATAAAAAAATCATTAAAAGATTTGAAGAGATGAAAGGGCGTCGTATGTTAGTGCCTAAAAACAATATGGTGGTAAGCTTTATTCTACTCTTATTTGATTATTTAAATTCTATCAATAAAATTTAGGTTTGTTTCTAATTTGTTGTATTGTTCATTGTATGTAGATCATTTCTCGTGAGTCATGAAGATTGATATGCGTCGCAATTGGGCTCCCATATCATCTATTTAATTGGGTCTTAGGTACGTATGTATGCACCGTACGTCCATCCATACGTACTTGGTCACCTCAACTTGCTCTTGTATTTCAGCCCCCCCTATGTAATTTTTCTAGATTCGCCACTGCTCGTGGAGCAGGCAAACGCGCAGGAGTCGTAGACGACGCAGAAGGGGAGGCGCGGGGCTGCGCGATGGTGGCCGTGCCCGTGCGGAAAGGTCCGATTTTTTAAGAAAATGATTTCGTAGAGTAGAAAAACAGATTTTGGCGGGTAGAAAAATATGGGTGAGAAAAATAAATCGATTTTGGCAGAAACATTGTCTAACTCTCAGTTTTGGTGGGTTTGATCCCTTCCCACCTCCGTTGCGGGTCCATCGTGAGAGGTAAGGTGGACCCAAATTGGATGAGAAACTTTTCAATTCTACTCGTTTTTTTAATAGATAGAAGAAATAAATTATAAAATGAATGTTATGGTGGGTGACATTGGGCATCGTCATAACATAGATTTTTTACCATCAATTATTTGTACACAATTTTATATCCTAGGTATTGTTTATTATTAGATGTCCTACCTATCGAAATGACGGTGGTGCTAAATGGATTAAAGTACTATTTCTTACACTAAGCAAATAGTGTAAGTGAGAAATCCAAATCACATGCCAAGAAAACACTTCCTCATCTTGTTGGAGGATGCAATGGGAGGGAATCCACTCTCGGCGGCCTTAAGCACTCCGGAGTTGATGTAATCGAGATATGCCTCCATCTAAATCTTCCAATAGGAAAAGTCAATGCCATCGAACATCGGAGGCAGTCCATCCCCACTAGATATTTGGCTCTAAGCGGTGAAGCCTATCCATTTGAATAACGAGGCTTTGATACCAATTGAAAGGATCAAGATGCCTAAGAGGGAGGAGAATTGGGCTTCTAAAAATTTCATTACAATAAATCATCATAAGCAAGCAAGTCAATTCATCATATGTGCCTACAAGTGAGTTTGTGAGTGTATTCTAATGCAAAAGAGTTATGCAACCTAGGTATAATCCTACTCTATCATGGCTAATATAGGAATTAAAATGACAAGAAATAATCTTATGGAAATTTAAAGAGAGAGAAGAAGGCCGGTTTTCCCGAGGTATCGAAGAGTCGGTAACTCTCCATTAGTCCTCGTTGGAGTAGCCGTGCAAGGGTATCACCCATCTTGATCCGCGCAAGGATCAAGTACTCTCGTAGCAGATATTCATTTCCTACTCTGGGATGGTGGATTCCAATACCGTGTACACCTTCTTAGGGCTTCACACAACCTCATTGTGAGCTCACCAAGATCACCACCACCAAACCGTTTAGGTGATGCCAATCACCAAGATTAACAAGTCAATGATCTTCGGCTAAGCTAGCTCAAGAAAAGGTGGGATGCACACTTTCTACTCTCCAAAGAACTAAAGATGTCCTTAACCTTCTTGATCAAGAACTTCCAATCAACTCAAGTGTCTCTTTTGTCTTGCAAGCCAGCCCCATCTATTTGCATAGTGATTTTGGGTGGCAAGAGAGCTTCCTTGTGGGAGAAGAAGGGTATAAATAGCCCAAAAGTGACTAATTCGATGCCCACTTTTTGGACACAGCCAATGGTTTTACACAACGAGCATGTCAAGTGACTTGGCTCAAAAGTGACCATCGACTATTTCGATGCCACCATCGCATAATTGATGCTTGTACACAGAGAGCATGTCACTGATCTGGCTCACCCAAGGGTCACCGACTAAGTCAAGGGTCCACGCATGCACTTGTCGTAGTAGTTGATGCTTAATGTCACAATAGTGAGTCTGGGGTCACCGACTAATTCGATGGTACCTGTGAGCGCCCATCAAAATAGTCGATGGTCACCGATTAGTTTGGTGCTTGCTCCAGGCACCACCGAAGTAGTCGGTGCCTATATGAATCTTGTTCTTCTTTAAACTTTTGAAGTTGAAACTCGTCCCATTCAAATAGTACTAGCATTTTGTAAGTGTGCACCACACCTACTCTAGCCTCTCCTAGGTCAAGCTATCAACCTTAGTCCTCTTTATATTACGGCCAAAGGAAAACACATAACTAAATTAGTCTAAGTGTTTTTTATCATCAATACGACACGTAGAACTAGTTTATCCTTAATCTTGAAACATATTGTCTACACCAATTGAATCATTTTACCATGACGGGGGCTAGGAATACCATGAAAACCCATCATTGCACTAACTAAAGATTTGCCATTGCAAAACACACATTAATCACAATGATTATATCGTCATTAATCACCAAATCCAATTGAGGGGCATAGATGCTATGTTAAGAAGCTCCACGAAATTGGGCCTTAGTTTCACCATTTTACACTAAATTTGTCGATTCCAATTTGAATTCATTTTCCCTTACTTTTGTGTTTTTTAATTGTACCGGCTTTTCATGCTGACCCATGAGTAGATTGTTAAACCAATAATAATGAGCAACAAGCCATAGCCATTGTCTCTCTTGTCCTTTGATTAGATTCGAAACGATGATATTCTTGTTGGTTGCATCTTGTTTCAGTTTTGAAGCACAAAAATAGAATCTGTGCATGTTTCGGCGAGCTCGTTTACTTGGTCAGTTAATTCGGTCATGAGCGAAGAGCGTACCAACAAAAAATATCCAACTGGCTCGGTGTTGACAAAGCTTTAATCTTACTTCTATGATAATCGAGGTTTGGAAGAAACCGAGGAACCAACCGATCCATCTTCACTAGTTTTAACCACTCTGCTTCAATGTTGATTTTGTATTACAATTTGCTCATTTACAAATGGAAGGCAGTGGTACATTAAATGGTGGATCCTCCACACTAGCGTTATTCAGTCTGCTTCGGTGGCGAGCAGCCGCTTCGCCGATCTCGTCCGCCTCATCAGGCGCGCCAAGGAGAAGGTGCCGGATCTGATGACCGGATCCAACGACGACGGTGGCGGCTCCAGTGCTCACCGTGGTAAGCTGGCTGAACCTGGGTTTTGATGTCGCCGACTTTGGCGGTGGCGGCGGTGTGCCCGCCGTGCAGAGGGGACGCAGTGAACGTGTCATTGCTGTGTGTCAAGCCGGAGCACGCCGATGCCTTCCTAGACGAGCTCACCAGGTTGGCCGACACCGTCGAGCCGGAGACGTAGTTAATTGCTTAAATCGTTGGTCTTGGCTTATTATCTTTCGTACCTTCATTTCCTACGTTCTTTATGGAAATTTTAATTAGCATTTTTTTCTTATTTAGCATTGAGGGCATGTGCCTCCTCAATTTAAAATTTTTACTCAACCGAGCAAAGTTATCTTTTTTTCGCCGACTCTAGTAGTATAGATGTATCTATGGTGCTTCCAATTTATCTTCTGTGAGATAGATAACCCGCCCCATCCATTTTTAAAGTCGACTTTGGCTCGATTAGCTAAGAATGGAAGATAAAGTCAGACAGTGGCCCGTGTAATGTTCAACTCCCTTAAACATTTGCAACATTTTCTTAAACATGTTCTGCATTTAATACAGAAAATGTTGAAATAGGGAATACAAAATATTGACATAGAGAAGATGAAATATTGACGTTGGAATAACGAAATGTTTAAAGGCTACAATCAAAATGTTGACCTCCCCGGCCGTGGCGGCAGAGGCGACGACCTGCAGTGGCACGACGGGCACGGGAGGCAGCGTGCACGGGTGGCACAACGGGCACCTTGTGCCGTCTTTGCAAAACCATTATTGGTGTTGTTTGCCCCCATCACTTTCTTGTTCGTCGTTGGTGGTGGTAACAATCCTGGTTCGCAACCGGCTATGATGCTATTGCCGTGGGTGAGAGTTGGTTGGAGCTTCAATACCGTTGACATAGCCTGTAAGACTACCCAAAACGCCGTTTGTTTCAATGCTGAAAGGAAGAGGGCAACACTGCTATGTGCCATACGCTTGCTCCGCGCTACTTTTTCTATATATAAAAGAGGTTCCCCGCTTTATTTCTTAGAAACAAAGCCAAAGTCACGGTACAACCAAGCGTATTCGAAAGCGTGCCCGCATAAGAACTACATCCATATATATATATATATATATATATATATATATATATATATATATATATATATCCACTCAGCTAGGTACATTTTGGGGAAGTACAAAATTTTGCTCATTGGTACTAGCATAGTCAGTTGCACCCCCGATCGAGTGCCCGACAAGGCTGCAACCCATCTGTCCAACTGATGCTCCCGAACCTCATGAAACCTGCTCCCACGAACCCTAGGTGACTGCCTCCGCCACCTCTGGGTGACCATATGTCAGCCGTAGAGGTTGTTGTGCTCTGTATAAGTTATCCATCCTAGCTTGGACAATGCTCCATTTCTGTCAATTGCTTATCTTTGCACAGTGGTCTCTAGTTCTTCAATGTTATTATCAGTTTGTACATCAGCCTCTTCTTGTCTATCCATGATTTTCCCCGCAAACATAGCTCATTGCGAAGTTTTCATAAGCCCTGCCAAGATACACCTAACCCAATGACTCCTTGGCAAAGCCTCATACCCCAAATTTCAGAATCGTGGCGCATTTGACCTGTTGTCGTGCGAACGTGTGGACATGTCAGAGCTCTACATGAGCATAATCAACTTGCCTACCACACTGACTCTGAAGTAAACTAAAGTGTACAATATTCGCAAAAAAAAAAAAACTAACGTGTACAAGACTTAACCCAGATCCCAGATCCCAGCCCAACAACCACCGTGCTATCGTGTCAACTCAAGTTAAATATATATTTTTTTGTTCAAAATCCCCATCAGTCGGTGTACTTGAGAATCTCAGTATTAGTAAACATACACAAACCCATGTTATGCATATCAAGTTGACAAAGTTAATTAAGTACAAATGAAATATCCATTTAATTAAACAATTACAACTATGCTTCAGGTCGATGACCATTTTTTCAGTGAAGGTCTATCACCATTTTGGTACCTCACCTCGCAGCAGCGGCTCAGCATCAAGAAGAGAAGAATCCTTTCTCCACTAAAGAGAAGGCAGCTAGCACAACACAATGAGGTTTTTCACGGTCCTCAATTGTCGCCGATAAACGGATCGCCCCCGCATCGCCCAAAGGCGACACGGGCAGCGCCATGAGCTGCCGTCGCCGCCGGCCCTTTCGCTTCCATGCCTCCGTTGGTCCCTCTCCTTTCTCACCTTTGGCATCAGCCGAAGGGCGAAGGTGATGAGGACATCTCCAATGATGCTCACAATGCCACAACACCATGTGCTGAATAAGATGACATTATCAACAAGGGGCCAATGACTCGATCAAGAATGCAACAACTACAACATGAGGTGGACTCATTTCTTGTTGATAATGAACATGCATTCACTAAGAATTGTTTACTACCTAATAGTAGTGCTTTACTTGTGCTTAGGATTACTCATGAAGATGCAACTCATCCGAATTCTTTGGATTCGGATCAAAGTTTTTTGAAGTACTCTTCCTCATGAAGAGTTCCTTCTCGTCCTAGTACCCTAGAGGCAAACTTCAGAGTTTTTTTTCTCCTTATTCCCAAGGGCTATGGAGCCATGAGTACTTGATGAAAAACTTATGAAGTCTACCTTACAAAGCCATCAAGTTTCAAGTTCTTTTAAACTTTTATTATGGAGGTCCGAATAGATTAATGAAGACTGGTCAGAAGGTCCAAAGTCTACTTACAGATTTATGAAGGGTCAACTTGTCGTGCAAAAATGTACTCCCTCCAGTTTAGTATTAGAATTCGTTTAGGACAGCGATACGGTCACCAAAGCACAACTTTGACTTCTCTTTTCTATAAAAATATTTCTTAACAAGTTATATATGTATATTTTTATGAAAGTAATTTTCAAGACCAATCTATTTATATGATTTTCACATTTCCAAACTCAACAACTTAAATGTTATTAATGATTTATATTCCCAATGTTTGACTCAAGCCTTGTCCAAAACGACTTCTAATGCTAAACCAGAGGGAGTACCAATCTGCCAGGATTCATGGTGCTTGCTATACATGGTTGGAAGCTTATCGAAGTCTATTTTCCAACGCAACTAACATATCATCATTTGGAGTTCTACAACAACCGGTAGAGTTGTTTTAGTAAAGACTGATATGGCTGTGCAGTTCAGACTAGTCCGAACTGATCAGCTGAGTAACATGCCGATCTGAGTAACGGGTAACAAGTAACGTGCAGATCCTCCAGGTTTGAACTGGTTAGCTAAATAGCGTACAGATCCGAGTAATGAGTAACGCAAAGATCCTCCTAGTCCGAACTGGTCAAGTCGCAAATTATCAGATACCTGTTATTTCGAACTGGGATTGTATGTTAGGTATCTAGCCCAACTAGGAGGGTTGTTCATAGTATAAATAGCACTTGTATGCCTGGTGGAAACCCTAACCACGAATTTGAGATAAGAAAATAGAGAAGCCAAGTGCTCTTGTCCTTAGGGTTGTGCCATTGTTGCCCCCTTGAGGATTGGGAGTGTTCTATACCATCTGTTCTTGTGTTTTCCTTGGAATTTGCAAGAGCATCGCCTCTACCTTTGCGTGGTTCAGGTAGGGCAACGACCAAGCGTGTGGTTGTGTGAAATCCTTGTCATAGGTGGCTGTTCGAGCAGCTGTTGGTGCTTCGGTTTGTCAAGTTCAACGGGTCAAGTACCCCCCCACCACGATCCTACACGAGAAGATCGGGCAAGCACCCACATTAGAAGGGAGTGGGGATCCATCTATCTAATAAGTTTGAGTAATTTGAGTTCTTTTTTGGTTTAGGTTTTTTCATGTCACATTGTGGTATTGAAGATTTGTTTCCTCCTCCTCCTTTTCGGCAACGACGACGAGGTAGTAGGGTGGATTTGGTCTCTCCATGTCGACTCCGATGAAAGTGATGGTGGAAACTACGGTGTCGACGACTTTCTTGGGTTGATGACATGGAGAATTAGGTTTCCAGATGGCGACATCGAGGCGGGGATGATGTTGTTGTCATATAATAATTTTCTCCGGCCCCTTCTCTATTTTTTTCGTAGTTAGACCCCACCAAGATGAAAGGCTTTGAGAATATTTCTTCCACCCAAGCTGATTCTGATTAATCTTGTGTCCGATAGATTGGGATCAGTCTATCTTCTTCATCAGTGGTAGAAAGAGGAAGAAGAAAGACGCAAGAAGGAAGAAGAAAATTTTACTCATTCCAGCCTACATGAATGTTGGTCGCCGTTCTTTGGGCGCTTGTTCTCCGCCTGTTTGCTGAGCGTATGCTTATGTGGCCTTCCATATGAATCTTTATATAGGTTTGGAATTGAGATTTGGAGCTGCATCAATCATGAGTACAATCAAGACGAAGAGCAGTGCTTTTTTTATTCTTAAATGTATTTTATTGTTTTTTTACAGTGCTGTGTATGACATGATTGTGTACTCGACTTTGATTTAATATAATTCTTTATTTGATCTATAAAAAAAGCTCAACACAATGAGGGGAGTGAGCGATGACCATCATCTTTGGTTAATTATACTAATAATAACAAGTAACAAGCCATGTCGGTGCCTGATTTGGTCACACCGGCACAAACAAGTGATTGCGATGCTAACCACTCGTTGCCCCGATGGAGGGTGGAGAGAGACGGGAGTTTTTATCCTGGTTCCGGCCACGGGGCCGTACGTCCAGCAGTGGTGCGGAGCACCGGTTTTGTGTTGCTTGTAGTAGGGGGTTACAAGCAAGGTGGGAGAAGGAGACGAACTCCTAAGTCCCTGGGCCTTTTAGTGGCTAAGTGCTTTTGTGTGTGTTCTGTTGTGTGAACCTGCTGTGTGTCTGGCTGCCCTTTGCATGGGCTTCCCTTCCCCTTTTATAGACGTAAGGGGGAGGGCGTGAGTACATGTGTTCGTGGTGCTGACGCTGCTAAGTGTACTGTGCTGCCCATGCCGCGCATGATGCGAGCGGGAATCGCGCCTTCCAACTCCGTCTGACGACATGGCAGTAGTTGATGTGATGTTCTTCTTGCGACAGATTAGGACTTCGAGGATGGCAACTTGAGTACGGCGTCTGGATCGAAGCTCCGTAGTTTCCTTCGAGGGTTGCCTTCGAGGATGGTAGCGCATCCGAGGCAAGCAAAGTCAAAGGAGTGGTTGGCATAGTACCACTGCCAGGACCGGCCTGTGCAGTGTCAGATCAGAATCCACCGCGCCAGGTGGATTTGACCGATGTCCTCTCCGCAGCGTGGGCGGTGGCGTGGTGCAGTGAATCCTTCCTTTTGACCGCAGAGGAGTCATTTATGATCGGTGATGATGGTCGCAGAGTCTCGGGCGCTGTTCCCGGCGTGGCAGGCTCGAGCTTGGCCCGCAAGCTCGAGCCTGCCAAGCCTCGAACGTGACGGAAAACGCCCGTTCGAGGGTGAACGTCTCCCTCAAGCCTGATTGCCGAACCTCGAACGTGACGGAAGCGCCAGCTCGAGGGTGAACGTCCCCCTCGAGCTTGGCTGGGCTCGATCGTCACGGACATCCCCGCTCAAGGGTCTTCAAGCGGGACGAGCGCCGTGGTGAAGTTTGTCGTGATGGGCCTTTGCTGGGCTACGGAGCCAGGCCAACTTTGTTTGTGGGCCTTGTTACCGATTAGTTCTGGGCCTAAGTTAGGGTACCCCTTTTACAGGTACCCGACAGTAGCCCCCAAGCCTCCGCAGGGGTGAGGTGCAACCCTGCGGGGGCTGGTGTCTATCGAGGCTTTCGAGGCCTTTGTCCCTCGATGGGTCTTCCTCGAGCATTTGAGCTTCGAGGCTTTCCCTTCGAGGGTTGGCGCCTTGAATGCGCCCTTCCTTGTTTCGCGCGGGTCATGATGACCACCGAGGAAGATTTCGTGGTTTCGTGGGAGAAGTAGCTGCGCCTTTTCAGGCGAGGCGTGCGGGCGCGGTTCGACACGACCGCACATTTACTACGCCGGACTCCGCGATCATTGCGGCGCAGCTAATGCGGCTAGCGCGGTAGACGCGGCCAGCGCTGTTACGTCTCCCGGGGTGGGCCTGACTGTCAGCCTAGGGGGCTGGCGTGTCACGGCCGGTGTCCTGCCGCGCCCTGCTCCACGGGCGAGTATAAATAGCGCGGCAGGGGCTCCTGCCAAGGGTACGCCTCCCTTGCCTTCCAGCCTTTGCCTTCTAGCCTTCGCCTTCTAGCCTTTGCGTCGTCTTCCTCTCTCGCCTAAGCTTCCACCCGTCGCCATGGTCCAACTCGTCGACCCCGCGCCGTGGAAGCCATCGACGGCCACCAAGACTTGTCTGGAGGGGCTCGTGGAAGTCGGAGTTCTGCCGCCAAACATTGACGGTGAACCGCCGGTTTGGATCTCGCCGAGGGCTGCCATGGAGCCCGCCCCACCGGCGGGCTACGTCGTCAGCCTTGTTCGTCTCCACGAGCGAGGCTTTGGCGTCCCGGCGGGACGATTCTTGCGAGCGTTATGCTTCCACTACAAAGTGGAACTATACAACTTCTCACCCAACGCGATCTCGCAGGCGGCGGCATTCGTCGCCGTCTGCGAGGGCTTCTTGGGCATCGAGGCCCATTGGGACCTGTGGCGCCACCTCTTCTTCGGCGAGCTCTTCTTAGAGGGCGTCTCCAAGGGGATCCGTCACCCTGCTCGCGCTGGTGGCCTCGTGCTCCAAGTCCGGAGGAGCCGCAGGGAGCTCTACATCCCTTGTTCCATGGTTTCCAACAACCAAGATTGGAACAAGGGGTGGTTCTACCTCCGCAACGACAGGGGGCGTCTGCCGCCCTACACCGGCAGGCTGCTGACGGAGAAGCTGGACTGCTGGGCCTACAGGGTGTCGCCACCGGAGCAGAAGGACAAGCTCCCTCTGTTGATCGAGGCACTCCAACGCCTGTCGAGGCACGGCCTCACCGCCGGTGGAGTCATCGCCAACTTCCATCGACGGCGGGTGCTTCCCCTTATGCAGAGGAGGCTCCTGCTGTTTGGGATGACTCCTGGCACCGACGTCACCGGCACAGTGATGGCGGCGGAGCCGTTGCCCGACACCATCGCCGTTCAGCGGGTGCGGCGTGCTGTTGACCGGCTGGCAGACAACCCGTGGACGGTGCTCATGCGGCCCGAGGATGGCCACCTGAGCTTCGTAAGTGACTTTTCGACCCTCGTATTTGCTTTATGTTTCGATTTCGCGTGTTCTTTACCTCGTGGCTGGTGTTTCGCAGGGGCTGTCCCCCGGCCACACTTCCAAGCCCCCTGTCCCCGAGGACAAGGCCGCCAACCGCGCCCACGCTGAGCGGGCGAAGCAGGAGAAGGATCGGAAGGAGGCGCGGCGGGAGCGGAAGGAGCGGAAGAAGAGGAAGCACTTGGAGGAGAACCGCGAGCGGGAGAGGCAGGGGCTCTCACTGCTCCCGACGCCGGAGACTTCCCCGGATCCCACTGGTGAGGGATCCGAGGAGGACGGTGGGGCGAGGAGTCCATCTCCTCTCGAGCTTCCCATCTCCTCTCGGGCCTCCCCCGGTGGGGCCGCCCTTGCTGCAGCGTCTGGGGCGGCAGCGGAGAGCCCATCAGCCTCGAAGCTCCGCCGTCGACCACGGTGCCCCCTCTTGGGAGTCCGTCGGGTGTAGTGGCGGTTGCCCTCGAGGGACCCCCAGATCGAGGCGAGGGGCCCGAGCGGCCGGGCGCTGTCGAGGAGGCCCCAGCTCGTGGGCCGGGAGTAGAGGCTTCCCAAGGAGAAGCCGGCGTCTCCACGGGAGGCGAGGGGGTTTCGAGGGTGGCTCCTCAAGGGGAGGCCGGCGCCTCTACAGGAGGCTAGGTTTCGAGGGTGGCTCCTCAAGTGGAGGCCGGCGCCTCTACAGGAGGCGAGGTTTCGAGGGTGGCTCCTGTCTCAGCCTCGAGGCTGAAGCGGAAGCTCCCCATCATTCGGTAAGCTTTCTTCGTTGCTTATTCGTTCGTCGAGACCTCATTTTTGTTTCTGACTGAGTTTTTTCGTGGCGCAGTCGGTCTGGTGGACGGGCCGTACCTTCCCTTGCGCCGACCAAAGCCCTCAAGGTTGGGCCAAGCTCATCGCCTCACCCGTCCTCGCAGCTCCTGGGTCCGGCGAACGAGGCGGTCCAGGACTTCGTCACCTTTTTCAACGCTCAGGCGGGGCTGCAGGTCGAGTGGCAGCCGTGCGAGGAGGCGCCCCGGGTCCTCGAGGAGCCAAGGCCGCCTCAACTCCTCGAGGGCGTCGTCGAGCCCCGCGCCGAGGTTGCTCGGACCGAGGACGCCACCCCCGTGCCTGGGGGGGCTTCTCGCGTCGAGGAGCCGTCTGCGGCGCCCGTGGAGGCGGACGCCGCGGTGGCCCCCCCGCATGAGGGGGGAGAGGGGCGAGCCCTTGGCGGCGGGTTTCCCCATCTGTCGGAGCTGGCCGAGGCTCTGGAGGTGCGAGCCCCCATGCCGTAGGAGCATGAGAGTGGCGGGGCCGCATCGTCGGCCCTCGTCTCGCTTCCAACGGGGCCAGCGTCGGCCGAGCCCAGCGAGATACCTGCCCGTGTCAACGAACGTGGATCCCCCATGATGTGGCAATCCCGCAGCGAGCTTCCCGAACAATTCGTTCGTGAAGCCGCAGCGGAAGAGCGACTATGGGACGTCCAGTTGGCGCACGGTCAGGATGTTGTCCGGGCGCTGCGAGACGCTCTTCGTCTTCATGAAGAGGCCGGCAAGGTCCACCAGGTGCGTTTCGTTGCAGCCGGTGTTTTGTCGCAATTGTTTTTCAAAAGATGCTTAGCTCGCCTTTCGCAGGAACTCCGCAAGGAGGCGTTCGCAAAGAACGACCAAATTGCAGCGCTATTGTTGGAGCTCCGCCTTTTGTCAGGGGCGGTGGAAGTTCAAGACCGCCAATTGACCGACCTCCAAGACGCTCGAGACCGGGTCGCCACCGAGTGTTGGGGGAAGGGCGAAGTCATCACCCGCCTAGACGACACAGTCCGCACCTTGTGCGACCAGCTCACGAACAGCAACACTTGGCTAGACAATGAGCGAGCCGCGCGTGGTATGGCGGAGTCGGCACTTGGAGAGGAACGGCGTCTCCTGGTGGAGGCTCGAGACTAGCTCGAGCTAGAGCAAGCGGCTCGGGCCACAGCGGAGCGGCAGGCTCGAGAGGGGGAGAAAGTCCTCGAGGCTGCCCAGGGTCAAGTCGAGGGTAAGCCGATTTTGCTCGGGTTTCGATCTTTTTTGCTTTGTTGTTTTTTCGTTTCTGACAGCCTTGTTGGTGCAGCGCTGAGGCAGGCGTTCCAGGCCAAGACGGAGTCGAAGGAGGCTCTGCTGGTGGCACACTCGGCGACCCAGCGTGAACTCGATGAGCTGGTGCAGGCTGCTTCGGCGGCCTGCAATGAAATTGCTGGTGCCAACGTGCAGTCCGGTAGCTCCCTCGCCAGCTGCCTTTGAGCGCTTGGGGTGCACTTGACCTCACGTGTGAAGGAAGCCCTCCTGCTCGGGATTCGGAAGGCGCTTGGAGTGGTCACGACCCACTACCAAGCGGACCTCTCGAAGCTCGCCCCCGGGTACGTCGTCGCCGACAACCTTAACGACGAGGAGGCAGTGGCGGCAATCGAGGAAGCCGACGCTGCCGCCGATGAGACGGCGCGAGTGCTTGCGGGCCACTTCGAGGGCGTCCTCTTCCCTGGCGAGGATGGTGGCGGCTGGGACGACCTTGGCGGTGGGGGCAATCCCTGAAAGTCTAGGGCCATCGAGCCCGAGTGTAAAAATGTGGTTTAGGAATTCAAACTTTTTTTAATGTAAGATTAATTCGCTTACATTCTATTAAACATCGTTTGTTTCGTTTAAACGAGGTTTTATTTTCATGCGGTATCTTCGCGACGCGCATTGTGTCCAATGCATGTGCCTCGAAAGGAAGTCGCCGCTAGGATCGATCGTACGCGAATGACTTAGGCAGAGGGAAGTGAGGTGTTGCCGTAGCCTCGAGGCGTAGGCGAACACTCGGCTCAGGCGACCCTGCCCTTGTCCGTTTCACGCCTAGCGCGTTCCCTTCGAGGTTTTGCAAGGAGTTTTGAAAAAAGTGACGATTTTTTTTCGAGGGTCCTTCCCTATTTAGCCCCTGAGGGAGGGATGGTTCTACCAAGGGTATAGCCATTCCTGCCTCGAAACGTGATGGAACAAAAGTTCGTTTTATTCATTGCCAAACTGTGGGGGTTAAAAGCTGACACTTTAATCAAAAGATTTGTACAAGTCTAAAGTATGTACAAAAGATTCGAGGGCCACGGGCCACTCTAGGGATAGAAGCAACGTAGCTGTTGGATGTTCCAGGCGTTCGTGAGGATCTGCCCCTCCTTGTCAGCCAGCTTGTATGTCCCGGGCTTGAGGACTTCGGTGATGATGTATGGCCCCTCCCATGGCGGTGTAAGCTTGTGCCGTCCTCGATTGTCTTGCCGAAGCCTCAAGACGAGGTCACCCTTGCAGAGGTTTCGATGCCGGACCTTTCGAGTCTGTTGTCGACGCAGGCTTTGCTGGTATCTTGCCGAGTGGAGCAGGGCCACGTCTCGAGCTTCGTCGACTTGGTCCAGCGAGTCCTCTCGAGCCCGGCAATTTCGCTGTTCTTGGTACGCTCGGAGCCTAGGGGATCCGTACTCCAGATCCGTGGGGAGGATGGCCTCTGCCCCGTAGACAAGGAAGTACGGGGAGAACCCTGTCGCTCTGCTCGGGATCATTCTTAGGCTCCAGATCACCGATGGCAGTTCTTGCACCCACCTGTGCCCAAACTTCTTCAGCTTGTTGTGAATTCTAGGCTTCAGGCCTTGCAGAATCATGCCATTGGCACGTTCTACTTGACCGTTTGTTTGTGGGTGGGCCACCGCCGACCAATCCACTCGGATGTGGAAGTTGTCGCAGAATTCTAAGAGCTTCTTTCCCGTAAACTGGGTGCCGTTGTCGGTGATGATGGAGTTTGGAACCCCAAACCGATGGATTATGTCGGTGAAGAAGAGCACCGCCTGCTCAGACTTGATTCTATTGATGGGTCGAGCTTCGATCCATTTGGAGAATTTGTCGACCGCCACCAATAGGTGCGTGAAGCCCCCGGGCGCTTTTGCCATTGGCCCGACAAGGTCGAGGCCCCATACGGCGAACGGCCATGTGATGGGGATGGTTTGAAGCGCCTGGGCAGGAAGGTGCGTCTTGCGTGCGTAGAACTGGCACCCTTCGCAGGTTCGTACCACCTCCGTGGCGTCAGCCACGGTGGTGGGCCAGTAGAAGCCTTATCGAAAGGCGTTGCCTACGAGCGTGCGTGGGGCAGCGTGATGTCCGCACACGCCCACATGAATGTCGAGGATGAGCTCCTTTCCCTCGGGTATCAGGATGCAACGCTGCAAGACCCCCGAGGTTCCCTGTCTGTATAGTTCCCCTTCGATGATGAAGAACCACTTAGCCTTTCTTCCGACGCGCCTTGCCTCCGTTCGATCGTTAGGCAGAACGCCTTGATCGAGCCAGTCAAGGTACGGGCTCCGCCAATCTCGAGGTGCTGGGACTTCGTCGATTTCCATCGCCTCTGCCTCGTCTTCTTCTTCCGAGCAAGCCTCGTACCCCATGGGCTCGTCCTCATCCGCCAAGAGCTCCGCGCTCATGAGGCTGAGGGCGGCCCCTTGAGGGTCGACTGCGGTCGAGGCTCTGGCCGAGGGGGTGATGGCAATCGAGGGCTTGTCGATGTCCTTGGCGAATACGTTTGGGGAAACGGTGGCTCGTCCTGACGCGATCTTGGCCAATTCGTTGGCCTCCTCGTTATATCTTCACGCGACGTGATGAAGCTCGAGGCCGTCGAATTTGTCTTCGAGGTCACGTACCGCCTGGCAGTAGGCCGCCATCTTTTCGTCGTGGCAGCTCGACTCCTTCATCACCTGGTCGACGACCAGTCGCGAGTCGCCGCGGATGTCGAGGCGCTTAATGCCGAGCTCGAGCGCGATTTTCAAGCCGGCGAGGAGCGCTTCATACTCCGCCATATTGTTGGATGCAGGGAAGTTGAGTCGCACGGCGTACTGAAGGTGCTCCCCGTGGGGTGAGATGAAGAGCAGGCCGGCGCCTGCGCCGGTCTTCATCACCGACCCATCGAAGTACATTTCCCAGCAGTCGAGGCTGGACTTCGAGGGGGGGAGCTGAGTGTCAGTCCATTCGGCTACGAAGTCCGCCAAGATCTGGGATTTGATGGCTTTCCTTGGCGCATAAGTGAGGGTCTCCCCCATCAGCTCCGTCGACCATTTTGAGATTCGCCCAGAGACCTCGCGGTTCTGGATGATCTCGCCCAGTGGGAAGGATGACACAACGGTCACTGGGTGAGCCTCGAAGTAGTGTCGTAGCTTACGTCGAGCCAGCACAATGGCGTAGATCAGCTTTTGGACATGGGGATACCTCATCTTGGCCTCGGTCAGAACTTCGCTGATGTAGTACACCGGTCGCTGGACCGGCAGAGAATGTCCTTGGTTCTTTCTGCCACTATGACCGCGCTGACGACTTGAGTGGTCGCTGCGACAAAGAGGAGGAGAGGTTCGCCCTCTTTCGGTGAGGTAAGGATCGGCGTGTTCGTTAACGCCGTTTTGAGTCGATCGAGAGCTTCCTGGGCCTCCGTGGTCGATACAGAGCTTCCTGAGCTTCGGTGAAGTGCTTTGATTTCCTCAAAAGTCGATACAGAGGTAGCCCCTTCTCCCCGAGGCGAGAGATGAAGCGGCTTAGGGACGCCAGGCATCCCATCACCCTCTGTACACCCTTTAGGTCGCGGATCGGTTCCATCTGTTGGATGGCCGTGACCTTTTCGGGGTTGGGCTCGATGCCTCGTTCGGAGACAATGAAACCCAAGAGTATACCTCGGGGTACACCGAAAACGCACTTCTCGGGGTTGAGTTTTACTCCGTGTGCCCTGAAGCAGCTAAACACGACCTCGAGGTCGCGCACCAGGTCGTCCGCCTTCCTGGTTTTTACGATGATATCGTTGACAAATGCCTCTACGATACGACCTATATGATCCCCGAAGACGTGGAGCATACAGCGTTGATACGTGGCCCCGGCGTTTCAAAGGCCGAAGGGCATCGTAACGTAGCAGTACATGCCGAAAGGAGTGATTAAGGAAGTCGCGAGCTGGCCAGACTCCTTCATCTTAATCTGATGGTAACCGGAGTACGCATCAAAGAAACATAGAAGTTCACATCCCGCCGTGGAGTCTACAATCTGGTCTATACGTGGTAAAGGAAATGGGAATTTCGGGCATGCTTTATTCAAACTGGTGTAATCTACACACATTCTCCACTTCCCATTTTTCTTCTTTACTAGTACAGGATTAGCTAGCCACTCGGGATAAAAAACCTCCTTGATGAACCCGGCCTCCAGAAGCTTGTGTACCTCTTCGCCGATCGCCCACCGTTTCACTTCGTCGAAGCGGCGGAGGCGCTGTTTGACCGGCTTGGAGTGGCGGCGGATATCAAGAGAGTGCTCGGCGACCTCCCTCGGAATGCCTGGCATGTCGGAGGGGCTCCACGCAAAGATGTCAGCGTAGGCGCAGAGACAGTCAACGAGCACCACTTCCTATTTGTTACTGAGGGAAGAACTGATCCTCAACACCTTGCCATCGTGGCTGTCGGGGTTGAGGGGGACAGTCTTGGTGTCCTCGGCGGGCGCAAAGCTCCCAGGTTGCCGTTCGTTGGCGTCAGGGGGCGTGTTGACGATCGCCTCCAGATCCGCTACGAGGGACTCGTCGAGGGCAAGAGCCTCCGCGAGCTCGATGCTCTCGACGTCGCACTCATAGGCATGTCCGACCGTTGGGCCGACCATGATGACTCCGTGAGGCCCTGGCATCTTCAGCTTGAGGTAGGTGTAGTTAGGGATGGCCATGAACTTAGCGTAGCACGGCTTTCCCAAGATGGCGTGGTAGGCTCCTTTGAAACCCACTACCTCGAAGGTGAGTACTTCCTTGCAGAAGTTTGCCGGTGTTCCGAAGAAGACGGGTAGGTCGATCTGCCCGAGAGTTTGGACGCGTTTTCCGGGCGCAACTCCATGGAAGTAGGACTTGTTGGGGCGCAACTCACTGGTGCTGATTCCCATGAGCTCCAAAGTTGGAGCATACAGGATGTTGAGGCTGCTGCCGCCGTCCATGAGCACCTTGGAGAAGCGCGTGTTGCCGATGACGGGGTTGACGACAAGGGGATACTTTCCGGGGTTCGGGATATGGTCGGGATGATCCTCGCGACCGAACGAGATGGTCTCTGAAGACCAGTCGAGGTACGAAGGGGTCGCTGGTCGGGCCAGCAGGACCTCCCTACGTTCCCTCCTCCGCTGTCGAGGTTTTAGGTTGGCCGCGGGGCCTCCCATAATGAAGAACACGTGTTCGACCTCGGGGTATCCGTCGTCGTCCTTGCCGCCGCCATCCTTGGGCTGACCGCCGTCCTTTCGAGGGATGCGGTTGTAAAACTTCCACAACATCTCACACTGTTCGAGAGTGTGAGCGACTGCGGTCTTGTGGTACGGGCATGGCTTCTTGAGGAGGTCGTCGAAGATGCCCCCACCATGCGGGGGACCTCGAGGCCCCTTGTGGTTAGGGTCGACTGCGAGAGCCTCGTCTTCGACGTCGCCCATTTCGTGGGGTGCTCGGAGCTTTTTTCCCTTCTTGCCGTGCTTCCACTTCTTCGAGGGGCCCTTTGTCTTGTCGTCCCCCGCGAACGTTTCCTCGGGACGCTTTCCCTTCTTACCGTTAAAAATGGCATTGGCCGCCTCCTCTCCTGAGGCGTACTTTGAGGCTACTTCAAATAGACGGTTTGCATCGGGGGGCGGCTCCTCCCCAACTTGCACACCAAGCTATAGCATGTGGTGCTCTCGAGGAAGGAGTGGATGATCTGATGGTCGGTGATGTTGGGAAGCTCGGTGCAGCGCTTGGAGAAGCGCCGGATGAAATCCCTCAAGGATTCGCCGGGCTTTTGTTTGCACCCTCGAAGGTCCCACGTGTTCCCGGGGCGCACGTAGGTGCCCTGGAAGTTCCCCACAAAGGTCTCGACCAGGTCGTTCCAGTCGTGGATCCGATTGGGGGACAGATGCTCGAGCCATGTCTGCACAGAATCTGCCAGGTGGAGTGGCAGATTGTGGATGATCATGTCGTCATCTGTAGCGCCGCCGAGCTGGCACGCTAGGCGGTAGTCGTTCAACCATACCCTGGGGTCCGTTTCCCCAGAGTATTTGGTGATGGTAGTAGGCTGTCGGAAACGAGGGGGAATCGGAGCGGTGCGGATGTTGCGACTAAACACGCGCGTTCCCGCTGGTTCCGAGGCCGCATCCCGGTCCCATCCAACATTGGTGCGCCCGCGTTGGCGGGTCCAAGTTCTCGCCCGCTGCCTTATCTGGTTCAGCGTGTTGCGGGCATCGCCATCGTTTATTGTGCCTCGGGTGTCCCAGAGGCGCGATCTCGCGGGTGCCCATGCGGGAAGTGGCTCTGCTTCGGGCACGCGTGGTTCATCGGTGTGGTGTCGCGCAACGTCCCGGTGGGAGTCGCCAGGACTGCGCTCATGCCCTGCCGTTTGGACGGGGTGAGCACACCGATGACTCCCCTCCTCGTTCGCCCATTGAGGCCGATGAGCGCCGAAGGCGAGAGGCTGAGCTCTCAGCCTGCTGCCGAGCTGCATTGTCAACCAGCTTCTGGGCCTCGAGATGCAGCTTCCGCCCCTCGGGGGTAGCTGACTCCGGCATGGCTCGGAGCAGCGCGGCCGCTGCGATGAGCTTTTGGCTCGTCCTGGGAGCGAGGTCATCATCTCTGTCCTCGGCGAGGATGCGGGCCTGGGCTACCCGCCCCGCGCGCCATGCGGCCGGGCTTCGTTCGTGGCCTTGTTTGGGCGGTTCGTGGTTGGAGCGCGCTGGTGGCGAGACGTCGCCGCTTCCAAAGTCGTGGGGGCAAGCAACTCGAGGCTGGCGGCATGGATGTCGCTTGTCCTCAGAAGGCAAGTGATCCCACGGGTCCGGTGGCTGTGCGTCTACCGGATCTGCATCGCAGTTGCCTTGCTGGTCATTATCCTCGCCATCGTCGTCTGACATCGATCCTTCGCTGACCCGCCCGTCGTCGATGATGAAACACTCCCTGGTCGAATCATACTCATCATCGGAATAGCCGAAGCAATAATCCGCCGCTGTTTGGAAGGACAAAAAGACCTCTGGGTCGCGGAGACCAGAGTAGTCCCAACCGGGGTGCTCATGCCCAAAGGCTTGTCCGTCTTCCGACTCGGTGTGGGAATCGTCGGGCATCAAGGCGGCGAGGTTGCGCTCCAAGGCCGGATGATAGCCTGGTTGGCCATCATACGCACCCTTGGCGGTGCGGATGAGCGAGGCGTATGTAGCAGTGGGGCCGTGTTGCCCGTAGGGATAGGGACGTGCTGTCGTAGCACTTGGTGCAGAAATGGGTCTCGGGAGGAAGGGAGCAGCCCTTTCCCCTAACCCTGATCGTAGGATCTCCCCATCCCTCGCGGCAGGAGAGATGCTGGCGTCGGCGGCGTGCCTCGCAGCGCGTGTTCGTCGTGCGCGGGGTCCGGGACGACTCCGTCGTCGCGGTGCTGCCGGTGGTGGTTGAGGAGGCTCCGGATGGTTGTTTGGTTCCTCTTGGAGGATGCGCAGGTGGTAATCATCACCACATGCCTGGAATCGCAAGCTCCCAAACCAGATCTCCTGCCCCACTGGGAGCAGATTGCTTTCGCCCAGCGGGGGCCGTCTTTGGTTGAAGCTCGCCATCAGGAATGGAACGAGAGTTGCGCAGCGCTGGTCCCCTACCTGGCGCGCCAACTGATAACAAGTAACAAGCCATGTCGGTGCCTGATTTGGTCACACCGGCACAAACAAGTGATTGCGATGCTAACCACTCGTTGCCCCGATGGAGGGTGGAGAGAGACGGGAGTTTTTATCCTGGTTCCGGCCACGGGGCCGTACGTCCAGCAGTGGTGCGGAGCACCGGTTTCGTGTTGCTTGTAGTAGGGGGTTACAAGCAAGGTGGGAGAAGGAGACGAACTCCTAAGTCCCTGGGCATTTTAGTGGCTAAGTGCTTTTGTGTGTGTTCTGTTGTGTGAACCTGCTGTGTGTCTGGCTGCCCTTTGCATGGGCTTCCCTTCCCCTTTTATAGACGTAAGGGGGAGGGCGTGAGTACATGTGTTCGTGGTGCTGACGCTGCTAAGTGTACTGTGCTGCCCATGCCGCGCATGATGCGAGCGGGAATCGCGCCTTCCAACTCCGTCTGACGACATGGCAGTAGTTGATGTGATGTTCTTCTTGCGACAGATTAGGACTTCGAGGATGGCAACTTGAGTACGGCGTCCGGATCGAAGCTCCGTAGTTTCCTTCGAGGGTTGCCTTCGAGGATGGTAGCGCATCCGAGGCAAGCAAAGTCAAAGGAGTGGTTGGCATAGTACCACTGCCAGGACCGGCCTGTGCAGTGTCAGATCAGAATCCACCGCGCCAGGTGGATTTGACCGATGTCCTCTCCGCAGCGTGGGCGGTGGCGTGGTGCAGTGAATCCTTCTTTTTGACCGCAGAGGAGTCATTTATGAAAGAGGTTCCCCGCTTTATTTCTTAGAAACAAAGCCAAAGTCACGGTACAACCAAGCGTATTCGAAAGCGTGCCCGCATAAGAACTACATCCATATATATATATATATCCACTCAGCTAGGTACATTTTGGGGAAGTACAAAATTTTGCTCATTGGTACTAGCATAGTCAGTTGCACCCCCGATCGAGTGCCCGACAAGGCTGCAACCCATCTGTCCAACTGATGCTCCCGAACCTCATGAAACCTGCTCCCACGAACCCTAGGTGACTGCCTCCGCCACCTCTGGGTGACCATATGTCAGCCGTAGAGGTTGTTGTGCTCTGTATAAGTTATCCATCCTAGCTTGGACAATGCTCCATTTCTGTCAATTGCTTATCTTTGCACAGTGGTCTCTAGTTCTTCAATGTTATTATCAGTTTGTACATCAGCCTCTTCTTGTCTATCCATGATTTTCCCCGCAAACATAGCTCATTGCGAAGTTTTCATAAGCCCTGCCAAGATACACCTAACCCAATGACTCCTTGGCAAAGCCTCATACCCCAAATTTCAGAATCGTGGCGCATTTGACCTGTTGTCGTGCGAACGTGTGGACATGTCAGAGCTCTACATGAGCATAATCAACTTGCCTACCACACTGACTCTGAAGTAAACTAAAGTGTACAATATTCGCAAAAAAAAAAAAACTAACGTGTACAAGACTTAACCCAGATCCCAGATCCCAGCCCAACAACCACCGTGCTATCGTGTCAACTCAAGTTAAATATATATTTTTTTGTTCAAAATCCCCATCAGTCGGTGTACTTGAGAATCTCAGTATTAGTAAACATACACAAACCCATGTTATGCATATCAAGTTGACAAAGTTAATTAAGTACAAATGAAATATCCATTTAATTAAACAATTACAACTATGCTTCAGGTCGATGACCATTTTTTCAGTGAAGGTCTATCACCATTTTGGTACCTCACCTCGCAGCAGCGGCTCAGCATCAAGAAGAGAAGAATCCTTTCTCCACTAAAGAGAAGGCAGCTAGCACAACACAATGAGGTTTTTCACGGTCCTCAATTGTCGCCGATAAACGGATCGCCCCCGCATCGCCCAAAGGCGACACGGGCAGCGCCATGAGCTGCCGTCGCCGCCGGCCCTTTCGCTTCTATGCCTCCGTTGGTCCCTCTCCTTTCTCACCTTTGGCATCAGCCGAAGGGCGAAGGTGATGAGGACATCTCCAATGATGCTCACAATGCCACAACACCATGTGCTGAATAAGATGACATTATCAACAAGGGGCCAATGACTCGATCAAGAATGCAACAACTACAACATGAGGTGGACTCATTTCTTGTTGATAATGAACATGCATTCACTAAGAATTGTTTACTACCTAATAGTAGTGCTTTACTTGTGCTTAGGATTACTCATGAAGATGCAACTCATCCGAATTCTTTGGATTCGGATCAAAGTTTTTTGAAGTACTCTTCCTCATGAAGAGTTCCTTCTCGTCCTAGTACCCTAGAGGCAAACTTCAGAGTTTTTTTTCTCCTTATTCCCAAGGGCTATGGAGCCATGAGTACTTGATGAAAAACTTATGAAGTCTACCTTACAAAGCCATCAAGTTTCAAGTTCTTTTAAACTTTTATTATGGAGGTCCGAATAGATTAATGAAGACTGGTCAGAAGGTCCAAAGTCTACTTACAGATTTATGAAGGGTCAACTTGTCGTGCAAAAATGTACTCCCTCTAGTTTAGTATTAGAATTCGTTTAGGACAGCGATACGGTCACCAAAGCACAACTTTGACTTCTCTTTTCTATAAAAATATTTCTTAACAAGTTATATATGTATATTTTTATGAAAGTAATTTTCAAGACCAATCTATTTATATGATTTTCACATTTCCAAACTCAACAACTTAAATGTTATTAATGATTTATATTCCCAATGTTTGACTCAAGCCTTGTCCAAAACGACTTCTAATGCTAAACCAGAGGGAGTACCAATCTGCCAGGATTCATGGTGCTTGCTATACATGGTTGGAAGCTTATCGAAGTCTATTTTCCAACGCAACTGACATATCATCATTTGGAGTTCTACAACAACCGGTAGAGTTGTTTTAGTAAAGACTGATATGGCTGTGCAGTTCAGACTAGTCCGAACTGATCAGCTGAGTAACATGCCGATCTGAGTAACGGGTAACAAGTAACGTGCAGATCCTCCAGGTTTGAACTGGTTAGCTAAATAGCGTACAGATCCGAGTAATGAGTAACGCAAAGATCCTCCTAGTCCGAACTGGTCAAGTCGCAAATTATCAGATACCTGTTATTTCGAACTGGGATTGTATGTTAGGTATCTAGCCCAACTAGGAGGGTTGTTCATAGTATAAATAACACTTGTATGCCTGGTGGAAACCCTAACCACGAATTTGAGATAAGAAAATAGAGAAGCCAAGTGCTCTTGTCCTTAGGGTTGTGCCATTGTTGCCCCCTTGAGGATTGGGAGTGTTCTATACCATCTGTTCTTGTGTTTTCCTTGGAATTTGCAAGAGCATCGCCTCTACCTTTGCGTGGTTCAGGTAGGGCAACGACCAAGCGTGTGGTTGTGTGAAATCCTTGTCATAGGTGGCTGTTCGAGCAGCTGTTGGTGCTTCGGTTTGTCAAGTTCAACGGGTCAAGTACCCCCCCCCCACGATCCTACACGAGAAGATCGGGCAAGCACCCACATTAGAAGGGAGTGGGGATCCATCTATCTAATAAGTTTGAGTAATTTGAGTTCTTTTTTGGTTTAGGTTTTTTCATGTCACATTGTGGTATTGAAGATTTGTTTCCTCCTCCTCCTTTTCGGCAACGACGACGAGGTAGTAGGGTGGATTTGGTCTCTCCATGTCGACTCCGATGAAAGTGATGGTGGAAACTACGGTGTCGACGACTTTCTTGGGTTGATGACATGGAGAATTAGGTTTCCAGATGGCGACATCGAGGCGGGGATGATGTTGTTGTCATATAATAATTTTCTCCGGCCCCTTCTCTATTTTTTTCGTAGTTAGACCCCACCAAGATGAAAGGCTTTGAGAATATTTCTGCCACCCAAGCTGATTCTGATTAATCTTGTGTCCGATAGATTGGGATCAGTCTATCTTCTTCATCAGTGGTAGAAAGAGGAAGAAGAAAGACGCAAGAAGGAAGAAGAAAATTTTACTCATTCCAGCCTACATGAATGTTGGTCGCCGTTCTTTGGGCGCTTGTTCTCCGCCTGTTTGCTGAGCGTATGCTTATGTGGCCTTCCATATGAATCTTTATATAGGTTTGGAATTGAGATTTGGAGCTGCATCAATCATGAGTACAATCAAGACGAAGAGCAGTGCTTTTTTTATTCTTAAATGTATTTTATTGTTTTTTTACAGTGCTGTGTATGACATGATTGTGTACTCGACTTTGATTTAATATAATTCTTTCTTTGATCTATAAAAAAAGCTCAACACAATGAGGGGAGTGAGCGATGACCATCATCTTTGGTTAATTATACTAATAATAACAAGTAACAAGCCATGTCGGTGCCTGATTTGGTCACACCGGCACAAACAAGTGATTGCGATGCTAACCACTCGTTGCCCCAATGGAGGGTGGAGAGAGACGGGAGTTTTTATCCTGGTTCCGGCCACGGGGCCGTACGTCCAGCAGTGGTGCGGAGCACCGGTTTTGTGTTGCTTGTAGTAGGGGGTTACAAGCAAGGTGGGAGAAGGAGACGAACTCCTAAGTCCCTGGGCCTTTTAGTGGCTAAGTGCTTTTGTGTGTGTTCTGTTGTGTGAACCTGCTGTGTGTCTGGCTGCCCTTTGCATGGGCTTCCCTTCCCCTTTTATAGACGTAAGGGGGAGGGCGTGAGTACATGTGTTCGTGGTGCTGACGCTGCTAAGTGTACTGTGCTGCCCATGTCGCGCATGATGCGAGCGGGAATCGCGCCTTCCAACTCCGTCTGACGACATGGCAGTAGTTGATGTGATGTTCTTCTTGCGATAGATTAGGACTTCGAGGATGGCAACTTGAGTACGGCGTCTGGATCGAAGCTCCGTAGTTTCCTTCGAGGGTTGCCTTCGAGGATGGTAGCGCATCCGAGGCAAGCAAAGTCAAAGGAGTGGTTGGCATAGTACCACTGCCAGGACCGGCCTGTGCAGTGTCAGATCAGAATCCACCGCGCCAGGTGGATTTGACCGATGTCCTCTCCGCAGCGTGGACGGTGGCGTGGTGCAGT
This sequence comes from Digitaria exilis, assembly GCA_015342445.1. Classification (NCBI taxonomy): domain Eukaryota; kingdom Viridiplantae; phylum Streptophyta; class Magnoliopsida; order Poales; family Poaceae; genus Digitaria; species Digitaria exilis. The sequence continues at coordinate 1,612,192 of JACEFO010002840.1, forward strand.
GAATCCTTCTTTTTGACCGCAGAGGAGTCATTTATGATCGGTGATGATGGTCGCAGAGTCTCGGGCGCTGTTCCCGGCGTGGCAGGCTCGAGCTTGGCCCGCAAGCTCGAGCCTGCCAAGCCTCGAACGTGACGGAAAACGCCCGCTCGAGGGTGAACGTCTCCCTCGAGCCTGATTGCCGAACCTCGAACGTGACGGAAGCGCCAGCTCGAGGGTGAACGTCCCCCTCGAGCTTGGCTGGGCTTGATCGTCACGGACATCCCCGCTCAAGGGTCTTCAAGCGGGACGAGCGCCGTGGTGAAGTTTGTCGTGATGGGCCTTTGCTGGGCTACGGAGCCAGGCCAACTTTGTTTGTGGGCCTTGTTACCGATTAGTTCTGGGCCTAAGTTAGGGTACCCCTTTTACAGGTACCCGACAGTAGCCCCCAAGCCTCCGCAGGGGTGAGGTGCAACCCTGCGGGGGCTGGTGTCTATCGAGGCTTTCGAGGCCTTTGTCCCTCGATGGGTCTTCCTCGAGCATTTGAGCTTCGAGGCTTTCCCTTCGAGGGTTGGCGCCTTGAATGCGCCCTTCCTTGTTTCGCGCGGGTCATGATGACCACCGAGGAAGATTTCGTGGTTTTGTGGGAGAAGTGGCTGCGCCTTTTCAGGCGAGGCGTGCGGGCGCGGTTCGACACGACCGCACATTTACTACGCCGGACTCCGCGATCATTGCGGCGCAGCTAATGCGGCTAGCGCGGTAGACGCGGCCAGCGCCGTTACGTCTCCCGGGGTGGGCCTGACTGTCAGCCTAGGGGGCTGGCGTGTCACGGCCGGTGTCCTGCCGCGCCCTGCTCCACGGGCGAGTATAAATAGCGCGGCAGGGGCTCCTGCCAAGGGTACGCCTCCCTTGCCTTCCAGCCTTTGCCTTCTAGCCTTCGCCTTCTAGCCTTTGCGTCGTCTTCCTCTCTCGCCTAAGCTTCCACCCGTCGCCATGGTCCAACTCGTCGACCCCGCGCCGTGGAAGCCATCGACGGCCACCAAGACTTGTCTGGAGGGGCTCGTGGAAGTCGGAGTTCTGCCGCCAAACATTGATGGTGAACCGCCGGTTTGGATCTCGCCGAGGGCTGCCATGGAGCCCGCCCCGCCGGCGGGCTACGTCGTCAGCCTTGTTCGTCTCCACGAGCGAGGCTTTGGCGTCCCGGCGGGACGATTCTTGCGAGCGTTATGCTTCCACTACAAAGTGGAACTATACAACTTCTCACCCAACGTGATCTCGCAGGCGGCGGCATTCGTCGCCGTCTGCGAGGGCTTCTTGGGCATCGAGGCCCATTGGGACCTGTGGCGCCACCTCTTCTTCGGCGAGCTCTTCTTAGAGGGCGTCTCCAAGGGGATCCGTCGCCCTGCTCGCGCTGGTGGCCTCGTGCTCCAAGTCCGGAGGAGCCGCAGGGAGCTCTACATCCCTTGTTCCATGGTTTCCAACAACCAAGATTGGAACAAGGGGTGGTTCTACCTCCGCAACGACGGGGGGCGTCTGCCGCCCTCACCGGCAGGCTGCTGACGGAGAAGCTGGACTGCTGGGCCTACAGGGTGTCACCGCCGGAGCAGAAGGACAAGCTCGCTCTGTTGATCGAGGCACTCCAACGCCTGTCGAGGCACGGCCTCACCGCCGGTGGAGTCATCGCCAACTTCCATCGACGGCGGGTGCTTCCCCTTATGCAGAGGAGGCTCCTGCTGTTTGGGATGACTCCTGGCACCGACGTCACTGGCACAGCGATGGCGGCGGAGCCGTTGCCCGACGCCATCGCCGTTCAACGGGCGCGGCGTGCCGTTGACCGGCTGGCAGACAACCCGTGGACGGTGCTCATGCGGCCCGAGGATGGCCACCTGAGCTTCGTAAGCGACTTTTCGACCCTCGTATTTGCTTTATGTTTCGATTTCGCGTGTTCTTTACCTCGTGACTGGTGTTTCGCAGGGGCTGTCCCCCGGCCACACTTCCAAGCCCCCTGTCCCCGAGGACAAGGCCGCCAACCGCGCCCACGCTGAGCGGGCGAAGCAGGAGAAGGATCGGAAGGAGGCGCGGCGGAAGCGGAAGGAGCGGAAGAAGAGGAAGCACTTGGAGGAGAACCGCGAGCGGGAGAGGCAGGGGCTCTCACTGCTCCCGACGCCGGAGACTTCCCCGGATCCCACTGGTGAGGGATCCGAGGAGGACGGTGGGGCGAGGAGTCCATCTCCTCTTGAGCTTCCCATCTCTTCTCGGGCCTCCCCCGGTGGGGCCGCCCTTGCTGCAGCGTCTGGGGGCGGCAGCGGAGAGCCCATCAGCCTCGAAGCTCCGCCGTCGACCACGGTGCCCCCTCTTGGGAGTCCGTCGGGTGTAGTGGCGGTTGCCCTCGAGGGACCCCCAGATCGAGGCGAGGGGCCCGAGCGGCCGGGCGCTGTCGAGGAGGCCCCAGCTCGTGGGCCGGGAGTAGAGGCTTCCCAAGGAGAAGCCGGCGTCTCCACGGGAGGCGAGGGGGTTTCGAGGGTGGCTCCTCAAGGGGAGGCCGGTGCCTCTACAGGAGGCTAGGTTTCGAGGGTGGCTCCTCAAGTGGAGGCCGGCGCCTCTACAGGAGGCGAGGTTTCGAGGGTGGCTCCTGTCTCAGCCTCGAGGCTGAAGCGGAAGCTCCCCATCATTCGGTAAGCTTTCTTCGTTGCTTATTCGTTCGTCGAGACCTCATTTTTGTTTCTGACTGAGTTTTTTCGTGGCGCAGTCGGTCTGGTGGACGGGCCGTACCTTCCCTTGCGCCGACCAAAGCCCTCAAGGTTGGGCCAAGCTCATCGCCTCACCCGTCCTCGCAGCTCCTGGGTCCGGCGAACGAGGCGGTCCAGGACTTCGTCACCTTTTTCAACGCTCAGGCGGGGCTGCAGGTCGAGTGGCAGCCGTGCGAGGAGGCGCCCCGGGTCCTCGAGGAGCCAAGGCCGCCTCAACTCCTCGAGGGCGTCGTCGAGCCCCGCGCCGAGGTTGCTCGGACCGAGGACGCCACCCCCGTGCCTGGGGGGGCTTCTCGCGTCGAGGAGCCGTCTGCGGCGCCCGTGGAGGCGGACGCCGCGGTGGCCCCCCGCATGAGGGGGAGAGGGGCGAGCCCTTGGCGGCGGGTTTCCCCATCTGTCGGAGCTGGCCGAGGCTCTGGAGGTGCGAGCCCCCATGCCGTAGGAGCATGAGAGTGGCGGGGCCGCATCGTCGGCCCTCGTCTCGCTTCCAACGGGGCCAGCGTCGGCCGAGCCCAGCGAGATACCTGCCCGTGTCAACGAACGTGGATCCCCCATGATGTGGCAATCCCGCAGCGAGCTTCCCGAACAATTCGTTCGTGAAGCCGCAGCGGAAGAGCGACTATGGGACGTCCAGTTGGCGCACGGTCAGGATGTTGTCCGGGCGCTGCGAGACGCTCTTCGTCTTCATGAAGAGGCCGGCAAGGTCCACCAGGTGCGTTTCGTTGCAGCCGGTGTTTTGTCGCAATTGTTTTTCAAAAGATGCTTAGCTCGCCTTTCGCAGGAACTCCGCAAGGAGGCGTTCGCAAAGAACGACCAAATTGCAGCGCTATTGTTGGAGCTCCGCCTTTTGTCAGGGCGGTGGAAGTTCAAGACCGCCAATTGACCGACCTCCAAGACGCTCGAGACCGGGTCGCCACCGAGTGTTGGGGGAAGGGCGAAGTCATCACCCGCCTAGACGACACAGTCCGCACCTTGTGCGACCAGCTCACGAACAGCAACACTTGGCTAGACAATGAGCGAGCCGCGCGTGGTATGGCGGAGTCGGCACTTGGAGAGGAACGGCGTCTCCTGGTGGAGGCTCGAGACTAGCTCGAGCTAGAGCAAGCGGCTCGGGCCACAGCGGAGCGGCAGGCTCAAGAGGGGGAGAAAGTCCTCGAGGCTGCCCAGGGTCAAGTCGAGGGTAAGCCGATTTTGCTCGGGTTTCGATCTTTTTTGCTTTGTTGTTTTTTCGTTTCTGACAGCCTTGTTGGTGCAGCGCTGAGGCAGGCGTTCCAGGCCAAGACGGAGTCGAAGGAGGCTCTGCTGGTGGCACACTCGGCGGACCCAGCGTGAAACTCGATGAGCTGGTGCAGGCTGCTTCGGCGGCCTGCAATGAAATTGCTGGTGCCAACGTGCAGTCCGGTAGCTCCCTCGCCAGCTGCCTTTGAGCGCTTGGGTGCACTTGACCTCACGTGTGAAGGAAGCCCTCCTGCTCGGGATTCGGAAGGCGCTTGGAGTGGTCACGACCCACTACCAAGCGGACCTCTCGAAGCTCGCCCCCGGGTACGTCGTCGCCGACAACCTTAACGACGAGGAGGCAGTGGCGGCAATCGAGGAAGCCGACGCTGCCGCCGATGAGACGGCGCGAGTGCTTGCGGGCCACTTCGAGGGCGTCCTCTTCCCTGGCGAGGATGGTGGCGGCTGGACGACCTTGGCGGTGGGGGCAATCCCTGAAAGTCTAGGGCCATCGAGCCCGAGTGTAAAATGTGGTTTAGGAATTCAAACTTTTTTTAATGTAAGATTAATTCGCTTACATTCTATTAAAACCATCGTTTGTTTCGTTTAAACGAGGTTTATTTTCATGCGGTATCTTCGCGACGCGCATTGTGTCCAATGCATGTGCCTCGAAAGGAAGTCGCCGCTAGGATCGATCGTACGCGAATGACTTAGGCAGAGGGAAGTGAGGTGTTGCCGTAGCCTCGAGGCGTAGGCGAACACTCGGCTCAGGCGACCCTGCCTTGTCCGTTTCACGCCTAGCGCGTTCCCTTCGAGGTTTGCAAGGAGTTTTGAAAAAAGTGACGATTTTTTCGAGGGTCCTTCCCTATTTAGCCCCTGAGGGAGGGATGGTTCTACCAAGGGTATAGCCATTCCTGCCTCGAAACGTGATGGAACAAAGTTCGTTTTATTCATTGCCAAACTGTGGGGGTTAAAAGCTGACACTTTAATCAAAAGATTTGTACAAGTCTAAAGTATGTACAAAAGATTCGAGGGCCACGGGCCACTCTAGGGATAGAAGCAACGTAAGCTGTTGGATGTTCCAGGCGTTCGTGAGGATCTGCCCCTCCTTGTCAGCCAGCTTGTATGTCCCGGCTTGAGGACTTCGGTTGATGATGTATGGCCCCTCCATGGCGGTGTAAGCTTGTGCCGTCCTCGATTGTCTTGCCGAAGCCTCAAGACGAGGTCACCCTTGCAGAGGTTTCGATGCCGGACCTTTCGAGTCTGTTGTCGACGCAGGCTTTGCTGGTATCTTGCCGAGTGGAGCAGGGCCACGTCTCGAGCTTCGTCGACTTGGTCCAGCGAGGTCCTCTCGAGCCCGGGCATTTCGCTGTTCTTGGTACGCTCGGAGCCTAGGGGATCCGTACTCCGATCCGTGGGAGGATGGCCTCTGCCCCGTAGACAAGGAAGTACGGGGAGAACCCTGTCGCTCTGCTCGGGATCATTCTTAGGCTCCAGATCACCGATGGCAGTTCTTGCACCACCTGTGCCCAAACTTCTTCAGCTTGTTGTGAATTCTAGGCTTCAGGCCTTGCAGAATCATGCCATGGCACGTTCTACTTGACCGTTTGTTTGTGGGTGGGCCACCGCCGACCAATCCACTCGGATGTGGAAGTTGTCGCAGAATTCTAAGAGCTCTTTCCCGTAAACTGGGTGCGTTGTCGGTGATGATGGGAGTTTGGAACCCCAAACCGATGGATTATGTCGGTGAAGAAGAGCACACGCCTGCTCAGACTTGATTCTATTGATGGGCGAGCTTCGATCCATTTGGAGAATTTGCTCGACCGCCACCAATAGTGCGTGAACCCCCGGGCGCTTTTGCCATTGGCCCGACAAGGTCGAGGCCCCATACGGCGAACGGCCATGTGATGGGGATGGTTTGAAGCGCCTGGGCAGGAAGGTGCGTCTTGCGTGCGTAGAACTGGCACCCTTCGCAGGTTCGTACCACCTCCGTGGCGTCAGCCACGGTGGTGGGCCAGTAGAAGCCTTATCGAAAGGCGTTGCCTACGAGCGTGCGTGGGGCAGCGTGATGTCCGCACACGCCCACATGAATGTCGAGGATGAGCTCCTTTCCCTCGGGTATCAGGATGCAAGCTGCAAGACCCCCGAGGTTCCCTGTCTGTATAGTTCCCCTTCGATGATGAAGAACCACTTAGCCTTCTTCCCGACGCGCCTTGCCTCCGTTCGATCGTTAGGCAGAACGCCTTGATCGAGCCAGTCAAGGTACGGGCTCCGCCAATCTCGAGGTGCTGGGACTTCGTCGATTTCCATCGCCTCTGCCTCGTCTTCTTCTTCCGAGCAAGCCTCGTACCCCATGGGCTCGTCCTCATCCGCCAAGAGCTCCGCGCTCATGAGGCTGAGGGCGGCCCCTTGAGGGTCGACTGCGGTCGAGGCTCTGCCGAGGGGTGATGGCAATCGAGGGCTTGTCGATGTCCTTGGCGAATACGTTTGGGGAAACGGTGGCTCGTCCTGACGCGATCTTGGCCAATTCGTTGGCCTCCTCGTTATATCTTCACGCGACGGATGAAGCTCGAGGCCGTCGAATTTGTCTTCGAGGTCACGTACCGCCTGGCAGTAGGCCGCCATCTTTTCGTCGTGGCAGCTCGACTCCTTCATCACCTGGTCGACGACCAGTCGCGAGTCGCCGCGGGATGTCGAGGCGCTTAATGCCGAGCTCGAGCGCGATTTTCAAGCCGGCGAGGAGCGCTTCATCACTCCGCCATATTGTTGGATGCAGGGAAGTTGAGTCGCACGGCGTACTGAAGGTGCTCCCCGTGGGTGAGATGAAGAGCAGGCCGGCGCCTGCGCCGGTCTCATCACCGACCCATCGAAGTACATTTCCCAGCAGTCGAGGCTGGACTTCGAGGGGGGAGCTGAGTGTCAGTACCATTCGGCTGTTGCCTTCGAGGATGGTAGCGCATCCGAGGCAAGCAAAGTCAAAGGAGTGGTTGGCATAGTACCACTGCCAGGACCGGCCTGTGCAGTGTCAGATCAGAATCCACCGCGCCAGGTGGATTTGACCGATGTCCTCTCCGCAGCGTGGACGGTGGCGTGGTGCAGTGAATCCTTCTTTTTGACCGCAGAGGAGTCATTTATGATCGGTGATGATGGTCGCAGAGTCTCGGGCGCTGTTCCCGGCGTGGCAGGCTCGAGCTTGGCCCGCAAGCTCGAGCCTGCCAAGCCTCGAACGTGACGGAAAACGCCCGCTCGAGGGTGAACGTCTCCCTCGAGCCTGATTGCCGAACCTCGAACGTGACGGAAGCGCCAGCTCGAGGGTGAACGTCCCCCTCGAGCTTGGCTGGGCTTGATCGTCACGGACATCCCCGCTCAAGGGTCTTCAAGCGGGACGAGCGCCGTGGTGAAGTTTGTCGTGATGGGCCTTTGCTGGGCTACGGAGCCAGGCCAACTTTGTTTGTGGGCCTTGTTACCGATTAGTTCTGGGCCTAAGTTAGGGTACCCCTTTTACAGGTACCCGACAGTAGCCCCCAAGCCTCCGCAGGGGTGAGGTGCAACCCTGCGGGGGCTGGTGTCTATCGAGGCTTTCGAGGCCTTTGTCCCTCGATGGGTCTTCCTCGAGCATTTGAGCTTCGAGGCTTTCCCTTCGAGGGTTGGCGCCTTGAATGCGCCCTTCCTTGTTTCGCGCGGGTCATGATGACCACCGAGGAAGATTTCGTGGTTTTGTGGGAGAAGTGGCTGCGCCTTTTCAGGCGAGGCGTGCGGGCGCGGTTCGACACGACCGCACATTTACTACGCCGGACTCCGCGATCATTGCGGCGCAGCTAATGCGGCTAGCGCGGTAGACGCGGCCAGCGCCGTTACGTCTCCCGGGGTGGGCCTGACTGTCAGCCTAGGGGGCTGGCGTGTCACGGCCAGTGTCCTGCCGCGCCCTGCTCCGCGGGCGAGTATAAATGGCGCGGCAGGGGCTCCTGCCAAGGGTACGCCTCCCTTGCCTTCCAGCCTTTGCCTTCTAGCCTTCGCCTTCTAGCCTTTGCGTCGTCTTCCTCTCTCGCCTAAGCTTCCACCCGTCGCCATGGTCCAACTCGTCGACCCCGCGCCGTGGAAGCCATCGACGGCCACCAAGACTTGTCTGGAGGGGCTCGTGGAAGTCGGAGTTCTGCCGCCAAACATTGATGGTGAACCGCCGGTTTGGATCTCGCCGAGGGCTGCCATGGAGCCCGCCCCGCCGGCGGGCTACGTCGTCAGCCTTGTTCGTCTCCACGAGCGAGGCTTTGGCGTCCCGGCGGGACGATTCTTGCGAGCGTTATGCTTCCACTACAAAGTGGAACTATACAACTTCTCACCCAACGTGATCTCGCAGGCGGCGGCATTCGTCGCCGTCTGCGAGGGCTTCTTGGGCATCGAGGCCCATTGGGACCTGTGGCGCCACCTCTTCTTCGGCGAGCTCTTCTTAGAGGGCGTCTCCAAGGGGATCCGTCGCCCTGCTCGCGCTGGTGGCCTCGTGCTCCAAGTCCGGAGGAGCCGCAGGGAGCTCTACATCCCTTGTTCCATGGTTTCCAACAACCAAGATTGGAACAAGGGGTGGTTCTACCTCCGCAACGACGGGGGGCGTCTGCCGCCCTCACCGGCAGGCTGCTGACGGAGAAGCTGGACTGCTGGGCCTACAGGGTGTCACCGCCGGAGCAGAAGGACAAGCTCGCTCTGTTGATCGAGGCACTCCAACGCCTGTCGAGGCACGGCCTCACCGCCGGTGGAGTCATCGCCAACTTCCATCGACGGCGGGTGCTTCCCCTTATGCAGAGGAGGCTCCTGCTGTTTGGGATGACTCCTGGCACCGACGTCACTGGCACAGCGATGGCGGCGGAGCCGTTGCCCGACGCCATCGCCGTTCAACGGGCGCGGCGTGCCGTTGACCGGCTGGCAGACAACCCGTGGACGGTGCTCATGCGGCCCGAGGATGGCCACCTGAGCTTCGTAAGCGACTTTTCGACCCTCGTATTTGCTTTATGTTTCGATTTCGCGTGTTCTTTACCTCGTGACTGGTGTTTCGCAGGGGCTGTCCCCCGGCCACACTTCCAAGCCCCCTGTCCCCGAGGACAAGGCCGCCAACCGCGGGCGAAGCAGGAGAAGGATCGGAAGGAGGCGCGGCGGAAGCGGAAGGAGCGGAAGAAGAGGAAGCACTTGGAGGAGAACCGCGAGCGGGAGAGGCAGGGGCTCTCACTGCTCCCGACGCCGGAGACTTCCCCGGATCCCACTGGTGAGGGATCCGAGGAGGACGGTGGGGCGAGGAGTCCATCTCCTCTTGAGCTTCCCATCTCTTCTCGGGCCTCCCCCGGTGGGGCCGCCCTTGCTGCAGCGTCTGGGGGCGGCAGCGGAGAGCCCATCAGCCTCGAAGCTCCGCCGTCGACCACGGTGCCCGCTCTTGGGAGTCCGTCGGGTGTAGTGGCGGTTGCCCTCGAGGGACCCCCAGATCGAGGCGAGGGGCCCGAGCGGCCGGGCCTAAGTTAGGGTACCCCTTTTACAGGTACCCGACAAGCCATGACCATTGTCGGGTACCTATATTAGGGGTACCCTAATGAGGGAGCAAATCATTCGAGGAGCACCAAAGTTACGACCCAACAAACCTGTCGGGCGCACACGACGAGAGGTAGATACCAAGAACCATGGCTCGGGTAACTAAGCGGCCCAACAAGGGCCCAAACCAGAGGTTCCCCGGGGAGCTCCAACTCCCTCGCCTCGCTTGAGGGAATCGCCTACCCCCGAGCGGGGAAAATCTCTCTCACGGTCGAGGCCTCCCCGATGAACCCTCAAAAGACCAGCACCCTCATGTGCCTTGCCTCACTCGAGGGTGCGTACCTACGAAGGAGTGCGCTGGCTATCCACTTGGCAGATGCATTCAATGCCCAAAGTGATGGCGCGCCACGGGAGTCAAAGATAGAATCACCGCGCCATACCGCAGAAATGACTGTGGTCATTTCCGCCTGCGCCTCCCATTATACGGACATGGCCACACATTTCCACAACTGTGTCAACCACTCTCCCGTCCTTATCGCTAGGGATACCTCCAACGCAGTATGGAGTGACCCTCGAAGACCCGTACGAATGGGACCGGGGAGCCCTGTTGGTCAGCGCTACCTCTCGAGCGACACCCCCAACGGGCGTGACAGCTCAAGTCATCGACAACGACCACCATGCCACCTCCTGGAGCTGAAGCTGGTACACGCAATCCCCGCTCGGCACCCTGGATCGCTCAAGTACAAAAGGCGTGCCCAGCGTCACGTCTCCCCTGTAGCCCCACAGTAGTGGGTTTTATCTCTAGAAGAACAAAAACACATGTAATTCTCCCTCCTTCCTATAAAAGGGGGACTCGAGCACATGCACAAGGCAGGCCAGCACTACAAGCCTCCCAGCTCAACGTGCCCGCGATATTGGCACTCACCTCGATCATGTCTAGCAAGGGACTTGAGAGCTTCTCTCCCTCTCTTACACTGCTTGAAAACCCCTACATCAAGCACCACAGGTGCGAGATACATGGTGCCTTGCATCTTTTGCTGGACGTACGGCCCCGTGGCCAGAACCAGGATAAATCCCTGTCCATCCATGTTCATCTTGCATCACCATCAGGAGTTGTGATTAGCAGCGCAATCACTCGTTGGAGTCAGGCCGGCCGATCCGGACACCAAAAACCATTATCTTTGTGTTGATGGCAGAAAATGGCTTAAAGCCGATCAGGCTAGGACAACCGGTCTGGACCACCTGTACATGCGGTTAGACCGGCTGGGCCCTGTAGCCAATCTATCAATGTGCCAGGTGGTCTAACCGCCTTTCCCTGAGTCCGAGTAGAATTGGAGTTTTCCACATTTTTAGATCTATATAAAGACGTCCTTGCGGGGCAAGACCTCCCCACCCATAAATATGAGGGGTCGTGACTGATTGAGAACCTCTACCCAATCGTACATTCAACTTGTTCTACTTTTTTCTCCTAACCCTAGCTTTTTCAACGTCTTTTGCTTTCCTTCTTCGTCTCCATGATGTTTTAGGATGTTCTAAGTGGCCTTGCCAACCTTAGAACAACCCCCGACGGGGTCCCTCCCGAGGATGTGATCATAGGCTTTCGCGGTGCCTCTACCACAGGCGGTCTAGACTGGCCTTATAGGTGGTCTGACCGGCTGTGTCCAGGAGCTCCGGTGAGGAGATTTCGACGACCGCGCGATCTAGCGCTTTCGTGTGTTGACCAGAAGCGCGTCAACATATTTTGGCAACTCCGCTGGTGGTAAAAAACTTGTTTTTGAAGACCGATCCACTATCTCTAGCACTATGGGTTTCAATGTTGGACAAGACAATATTGTGGCGGCAACACTTGAAGATCTTAGCCCCGAAGACAATGAGAGATTCTTGGCGCTCCAGAAGCGTCTCGAATCGGAGTTCTTGAAGACGTTCCGGAAGGGTCGCAAAGATCGTCCGGCGAAAAGTGTTCAAGACTTCGTGATGCCTTCCTTCAAGATGACTGAGGGGCAAATTGAGGTAGTCGACAATGTACGCACTTCCGTACCTCACCCCTCTGCATCTACTCATAAAATACAAGTTTTTCGGATCGTGATTCATTAGTTGAAGAATTGCTAGAACGACTCGAAAAGTTGGAAGGGAAATCTTTAGATTCTCGTGAATTACTCGAGCATAATATTTTCTATGGCATGCCACCAAATTACTATGTTGGACAGACTCCACCACCACCCAACATGTTCGGACCAAAAACGGTCAATGCAAATGGGTCGGTAGTGGTTGGATCTGCTGCCGGTCGAACCACCAACACGACTGGTCTCACCGCGACAGGCGGTCAGACTGTATGTACAGCGGTCAGATCGCCGGTTCTGGTGGTCAGAATATTTCTACTAGTGCTATGGTATTCGTGCCGGAGCAACCTTTGCCGCTGTCTACTGTTCCAAATTTGGTCTCCCCTGGCCGTGCTGGTGCATTAGCTACAACAGGTGCTACATATTCCTAGACTATGCATACTGCGTAATTGGGTGGTATTCCCGATGAAGTTTTTGACGCACATAGGAATATGCAGAATAGACATGTACCTCATCTAAATTATGTGAATGCTATGCAATCATCGGTCCAACAAAACCCCAGTGGGACGAATTCACTAGATTCAGGGAGGAATTGTCTGATGTGATGAGAAATAAGCTAGGCATTGACTTTGGTAACACTAGAATATATCAAAAACCTTATCATGCTAGCTTTGATACTACTCCTTTTCCCAATGGGTGACGGTTGCCTGATTTTGTGAAATTTAGTGGAGATGATGAGCGCACCACTTAGGAACACATTAGTCAGTATGTTGCTTAACTAGGGGATATTGGGAATATACAAGCAATTAGAGTATGTTTTTTTTCATTGTCACTTACTGGTACTGCTTTTGCTTGATTTCTTCGTTAGCTCCTGGTTCTATTATGAGTTGGGATCAACTAGAGCGTAAGTTTTATGATCACTTTTATAGTGGAAGCCATGAGATGAAGTTGGCGGATTTGGCATCGGTTAGACAGGGTCAGGATGAAACCATCTCTCAATTTATGAGGAGACTTAAAGATATCAAAAACTGTTGCTTTAATTTATCAATTTCTGATGTTGATCTTGCTGGTTTATGCTTTAGAGGTTTGAAATCCTCCATTAGAGAAAAGATTGACAATTGTGATTATTATTCGGTTGCACAAGTTCATATTAGAGCCGAGGTGGCTGAAGGTCGAATTAATAAAAAAAGGAGGGTTTCAAGTTACGTCGGTCCAATGTTCATTTGGTATATTATGGATATGATAATTCGACCGACGATGATAATGATGTTTATTTAATAGAATTTGTATAGCCTGCTAATAAGAAAACTGTATCATGCCAATCTCTTAAGCCGATTCATAAGAAGCGGCAAGAAGATATGAAATTTATTTTTGATGTGTCCAAATGTGATCGCATATTTGATGAATTGCATCGATTTGGTTGCATCAAGATTTCTCATGCTATACCACCTACAGAAGAATTAAGGAAGCGTGCTTATTGTAAGTTTCATAATTCTTTCTCGCATGCTACTAACGATTGCAATGTCTTTCATCGGCAGGTTCAATCGACTATTAATGAGAGTCGTTTGAAGTTTCATGAGATGCAAATTGATGCAGCTCCTTTTCCGGTCAACACAATGGAATTGCAGCAGCCCGAGGTCTTAGTTCGACCACATCAAGCCGAATCTACCAAGGGAAAGAACGTGGTGATTGGAGAAGAAAGACCGTCTTTGAAGGAGTCGGTTAGAGAGGTGACTTATGAGAAGACGGTTGATGGCAAAGATTCGTTCAAGGTCACTATGAAGTCCTCCCTCTGGACAAGGGGGGCAAAAGTCGGTCACTGTTCCCGGACTGCAGGCGCCCAGGTCCGGTCTGCTACAGGCGGTCAGACTGGCTGTCCCCATGGACGTCCGAAGATGCTAATTCTGAAGCGTCCAGAAGTTGGTACTTGGAAGATGAACATGGCTAAAGAGCAGGGGGTTCAGAAGCCCAAGGTCACGTTTGATATGCTTTTTGACAAGTATACCAAGCAAAAGACCGTTCCGAGTGATCGGACGTTAAAAAAAAGAATGAGATCACCGATTCAACGTGAGAGGCTACTTTCACCGCCTCACATGAAGTTGGATCTGGTGTGGGATGACAATGAACTGATGTGGGTGCCATATCGTTCAACAGTGCAACCTTCGTTTCATCCCGGCTAAGAAGGTCCAAGGCACGTGCAGAACAAGATTACCCATCCCGGTCGTGACCGATCGGCTTTCCACCAATCTGGTCAGGTGCACTGGCCACCGGAGGTTAGACCACCTGCTACAGGCAGTCAGACTGGCTGTCACGGTCAACTGCCAAAGTCTCCTCCGAGGAAGAAATATGGACCCAAGAAGAATGAGGAGCTGCAGAGCATGGAGGTGGACTTAGAGAGGGCTACTGAGTTCGACATTATTCAAGTTGGGACCATGGGTGTTCCTATTGAGAAAAGTCTGGCTATGAAGCCTACTTCCAATGAAAATGTTGTGGAGGATCAGGGGTCTAGTGCTGGTAAGTCTCAGCACTTTCTTCCAAGGTGGTGTCCTAAAGGTTTGACTTGTACACAAAGGAGGAAGCTTCAGAGACTCCGTTTTTGGGAGAGGCAGCAGAAAGAGTTGGAAAAGTAGAGGGATGAATTCTTCAACCAGAGCAGACCCATGATTCCTTAGAAGGAGTGGAAGCCGAAGGGAGACTCACAGGCGGTCCAACCGGCTGTACAGGCGGTCCAGACCGCCTGCCACTCAGCACCACGCGGCCCAGGCGGTCAGACCGCCTGTCACTCAGAAGCGCTTGTTATTTCTTCTTCTGATCCTATGGTTTGTGACAGCAAGTTGTCATCGGTTCCCACTGCTGAGGACGATGAAGAACTTGTTGATTATAGTTCTTCTCTAGAACGCATGAATTTTGATGTGAATGTGCTTCATATATCGATGACTGGAGACATACTTTCTGAGGAGGAGGTGTCCCATCTTGATTTTGGTCCCAAGGAAGCTATATTTCAGAAGCCAAAAGGAGATAATCACTTGAAGGCTTTGTATCTGAAGGGACGTATCAATGGGAAGCCAATCTCATGGATGTTGGTCGATGGAGGGGCGATTGTTAATCTAATACCCTATTCTTTGTACAAGAAGCTTGGATCTTCAGACTCGGAGCTGATCAAGACCAACATGACCATCAGCGGCATTGGAGGAGGAAAGCTAATTGGTGCCAAGGGTGTGATCTCTATGGAGCTTACTATTGGGAGCAAGACCTTGGCTACTGCTTTCTTCGTCGTTGAGACTCAAGATAACTTCAGTTTAATCTTGGGTCATGATTGGATTCATGCAAACCAATGCATTCCTTCTACTTTGCATCAATGTTTGATTCAGTGGGTAGATGATGATGTAGAGGTTGTGCATGTTGATACTTCTGCTTGTGTTGCTTTAGCTGATAGCTCTTTGATTGGCATTCATGATGATGTTAAATGTATGTCGGGCTAAGATATTTCTGAGTTTGAGTTTATCAGTTGTACTAAGAATGGATTCGTTCCTGATGAACAATCGACTGAACCATCTCATGTGATTTAATGGACAATCGAGAGTGGTTGCAGCAGAGACTTGAGCACTATCGGTCGCATCAGAATGATATGTGTGAAGCTATTGAAGATTTTGTTGATATAAGCAAGGTAGGATGTGGTTTTATGTCGGTTGATCCTCTTGAGGAGGTAGAGATTGGTGATGGTTCTATACCCAAGCCGACATTTGTAAATAAGAATTTAAATCCTGCTTTTAATTCTGAACTAATGAAGTTGTTAAAGGAGTATGTCGATTGCTTTGCTTGGAATTATCACGAAATACCTTGTTTAAGCCGAGAGCTTGTTGAGCATCGGTTGCCTATTAAGTATGGTTTTAGGCCTTATAAACAACCTAGTACGCGTTTTAATCCTGAACTTTATGACCGAGTTAAAGAAGAAATAAATAGGTTGTTAGAAGCAAAGTTTATTAGAACTTGTCGATATGCTGACTAGATTTCTAATATTGTACCCGTAGAGAAGAAAGGAACGGGTAAGATTAGAGTGTGTATTGATTTTAGAAATCTTAATCCTGCTACTCCCAAAGATGAATATCCTATGCCAATAGCTGATATGCTTATCGATGCTGCTTCTGGACATAGAATGATTAGTTTTCTTGATGGTAAAGTGGGTTACAATCAAATATTTATGGCCGAAGAGGATATATCCAAAATGGATTTTGTATGTCCAGGCTTTGTTGGTTTGTTTGAGTGGATTGTTATGACTTTTGGTTTGAAGAATGCCGATGCTACTTATCAAAGGGCAATGAACTTGAGTTTCCATGATTTACTTGGTATTATCTTGGAAGTTTAGATCGATGATATTATAGTCAAATCTTATCAAAGGGCAATGAACTTGAGTTTCCGTGATTTACTTGGTATTATCTTGGAAGTTTATATCGATGATATTGTAGTCAAATCGGCTGTAAGCGCTTCTCATTTGGCCAATTTAAGACTTGCATTTGAAAGAATGCACCGGTATGGCTTGAAGATGAATCCACTCAAATATGCTTTTGGTGTATAGGTCGGAAAGTTTTTGGGCTTCATAGTTCATGAGAATGGTATAGAGATTGATCCAAAAAAGGCCGATACTATTGACAAGTTGCAGGCGCCTAGCTCTAAGAAGGAGTTGCAAAAGTTTCTGGGCAAGGTGAATTATTTGAGAAGATTTATTTGCAACTTATCGGGAAAGGTGAATGCTTTTACTCCTTTGCTTCGGTTGAAAGATGATGCTGAATTCACTTGGGGGCCAAGACAGCAAGAGGCGTTTGATGAGATCAAGCATTATTTGTCTTCGCCTCTAGTTCTTCGGGCACCTAGGAGAGGGGTTCCTTTCAAATTATATATTGCGGCCGAAGAAAGTGTTATTGGAGCTGTTTTGATTCAAGAAACCGAAGGGAAGGAGTATCTTATTCCATATGCAAGTTGAAGATTATTGGACGCCGAAACAAGGTATACTTTTATAGGAAAGTTATGCTTGTCATTATATAATGCTTGTACAAAGTTAAGGCATTATTTATTATTAAATACTTGCATAGTTGCTAGTCAAGCCGATATAATTAGAAACATGTTGCATAGACCTATACTAAGTGGTAGAATCGGCAAATGGGTTTATGCTTTGATTGAATATGATTTAGAGCCATTAAAATCTATGAAAGAACAAATTGTTGTCGATTTTATTGTTGAGCATAGGATTAATGAGCATCTTGATTTTAATGTCGGCTATATTACTTTTACTCCATGGACATTGCATTTTGATGGATCGGTTTGCAAAAGTGGTTGCGGAGTTAGTATTATTCTTATATCACCAAACGGTGTTGTTTTTGAAGCTCTTAACCGGTTAGATCATAAATGCATTAATAACCAAACGGAATATGAAGCTTTGTTATTCGGGTTGGAGATTTTACATGATATGGGAGTAAAGTATGTAGAAGCATATGGTGATTCTCTATTGTTGGTGCAGCAAGTATCTAAGGTTTGTTAATGCTTAGATGGGTTTTTGAATTCTTATCTTGATAAATGCTTAGATATTATAGCTTGCTTTGATGAATTTGTAATTTATCATGTGCCACGGGAAGAGAATCCTAGAGCTAATGCGTTGGCACAGCAAGCATCAGGCTATAATGTTCAGAAAAAAAAAATTCATGAGAAGAAGCCGATGTTTCGTGAGGCCGACGTTTCTGCTCTGGAACAAGCGGTCCGACCGCCTGTCACGGCCGGTCTAACCGCCAGACCAGGCGGTCTGACCACCTGCACCTCTGAAAACACCGATTCGGCTGTTAATGATTCCCAATCTATTGTGGCCGATGTTGGTGATTGGAGGAAGCCTCTGGTGGAATATTTGCAGGATACTAGCAGGTTAGTGGATCGAAAAGTCCGACGATGGGCTTTTAAGTTTACTTTGGTTGATGGTGAACTATATCGTCGAACATCAGATGGTTTGCTCTTGAAATGTTTAGATCCTCACCAAGCTTGGCTATGGCAGAGGTTCATGAAGGAATTTGTTGTACGCATCAATCGGCTCGGATGATTAAGTGGCTCATTAGGCGGGCTTGTTTTTATTGGCCCTCAATGAGAGCCGATCTGCTGCGTTGATGCATCCAATCATTAAACCTTGGCCTTTTGGAGGATGGGGTTTAGATTTTGTTGGTAAGATTCATCCTCCGTCATCCAAGGGTCATTGTTTTGTGATTGTGACTACTGATTATTTTACCAAGTGGACTGAAGCGGTTCCCCTCAAGAACATGACACATAGAGAGGTGATTGAGTTCATTACTGAGCATATTATACATAGATTTGGGATTCCTCAAACATTGACGACGGATCAAGCAACGTCGTTTGTTTCTAAGGAGGTACGTGAGTTTGTTGAATCCTATTATATTAAGTTGCTCAATTCATCTCCATATTATGTTCAAGCTAATGGTCAAGCCGAGTCTAGCAACAAAATTCTGATCAAGCTCATAATGAAGAAGATTGAAGATCATCCCAAGCGGTGGCATGAGGTATTATCTGAAGCTTTATGGGCGCATCGTATTTCTAGACATGGTGCTACTAAAGTTATTCCGTTTGAGCTTGTCTATGGTCAGGAGGTCATTTTGCCCGTTGAGGTGAATCTGGCTGCTTATAGATTGGCTGAACAAAATTATCTTGATGCTAGCACATATTATGCTTTGATGATGGACAATATTGATGAAGTGACCGTTGGAGGCCTTGGAGGAGATTGAGAGAGATAAAAGAAGAGTAGCTCGAGCATATAATAAAAAGGTAAAAGTTAAGTCCTTTCAAGTTGATGATTTAGTTTGGAAGACTATTCTACCTAAAGGAACGAAGAGTAAGAAGTTTGGTAAATGGTCGCCGAGCTGGGAAGGACCATATCGTATTGTGAAGGTTTGTTCTGGGAATTCCTATATGATGGAGACTTTGCAAGGATTTCAGTTACCAAAAGCACTTAATGGGAAGTACTTGAAGAAGTATTATCCAAGTGTTTGGCAACATGCTTGAAAGAATATGGCCGATATGTGATATCGCCCTTAGAGAAAAAATTACCAACAATAGAGGGTCGCCCTTAGTCTGAATAAATGTTTTGTGGTAAGCCAAGCTTTATCAAAAAATAGGGGGCATATGTTGATGGTAGAAAATGGCTTAAAGCCGATCAGGCTAGGACAGCCGGCCTAGACCGCTTGTACATACGGTTCGACCGGCTGGGCCCTGTAGCCAATCTGGCAATGTGCTAGGCGGTCTAACCGCTTGTCAAAGGCGGTCTAACTGCCTGTCACCGAGTCCGAGTAGAATTGGAGTTTTCCACGTTTTTAGATTTGTATAAGGACTTCCTTTCTTGGCAAGACCTCTGCACCCTATAAATATAAGGGGCCGTGGCAGATTGAGGACCTCTACCCGATCGTACATTCAACTTGTTCTACTTTTTTCTCTAGACCCTTGCTTTTTCAACCCCTTTTGCTTTTCTTCTTCGTCTCCATGACGATTTATGATGTTATAAGTGGCCTTATCGACCTTAGAACAACCCTAGGTTCGCAGCCTCCGACGGGTCCCTCCTGAGATTGTGATCGTAGGCTTTCGCGGCGCCTCTGTCACAGACGGTCTAGACCGGCCCTACAACGGTCTGACCGGCTGCGTCCAGAAGCTCCGGCGAGGAGATTTCGACGACCGCGCGATCTAACGCTTTCGTGTGTTGACAAAGCGCGTCAACACTTTGGTTCTTCAATTCGAAACTATGATATATGCTCTTGTTGGTTGTATCTTGTTTCGAGTAGCATGGTCGTACTATTAGACACATGTTTGATTCCTTGCGAGAGTAGATTTATGGGGTTATTAAGAAAACTCGTCAGCATACCTGAGGATCAGGAATTTTTCTACACCCACATAAGGCTAAGATGGTGAAGGGAAAGGGAATTTTTTGAGAATCTCAGATGCCGAGTGGGATAGCGAGGATAAGAAAAACGAGTCTCTTGGCAAGGGTTTTTACCGCTGCTATTCAAATTACAAGCCAAATCATTTTACCTAGGTTGCTGCAGTTACTCAAAAGCAAATTCAGAGACCAAGTAGAAAAGAAAAGAAAAAAGCGAAAGGGCAGAAATGTCTTAAAAACATTAAAGCCCATCTTTTTGTAAAATGTTTTTTTATTTTACCACCCAATATTTACCTTTTTATTGTCGAAGGAAAGGAGCGCATCCAGCGCTCGATGCCCCCTCGCGCGACACGTGGCGATCCGACGGCCGTGGCTTCACATGAGGATAATTTTTTTTACCGCTTCCGTATGAGGCACGACGTTAATACATCAGTGGCCGTAGCTATACGCATCGTCGATGTACATCGAAAAAATTACCACCAACCCATACGCAAAAACACTGCTTTCGTCGAATGAGATACAACGTTAATGCATCATGTGGTGGCAATAGGCACACGCATCGTCAATGTACGGCGAAAAAATCGCCTCCCACCCACATGGTAATCATCCTTGGTCTCATAACCAACACATGCGGTAGCCCATCATTTGCCATATATGACTTCCGCCAGATGAGGCACGACGTCAATGCATCATGTGGTCGCCGTAGGCATACGCATCGTCGATGTACGTCGAAAAATCATCACCCACCCACACACTAATTTTTTTACCGCTTCTATCAAATGAGGCACAACGTTAATGCATCATGTGGTGGCAGTAGACACACGCATCGTCAATGTACGGCGAAAAAATCGCCTCCCACCCACACACTAATTTTTCCTGATTCTCCTAACCAACATAGGCGGTAGCCCATCATTTGTCATGTATGGCAGTAAAATTAATAGTCTCATAGTCTGTACAATTGAGCAGCCTCCATCGTAGATGTGCAATATCATGCATGCGAAATAAATAAAATAAAAGAAAGTCATTTAGCCAGTTCTGTCATGAAAATACATAGTATACACGTCCCTTAGCCTTTATGTCATATTTACGAAGAAATTGAAGAGTTGTGTCGTATAACTAGACAAATATAGACTAATTACAATATTAATTGCAGAGGTTGAGACTCCTTCATGAAACAACGACAGTGACTCTCCGAATTTAACCCAACTATTACTTGGCGTGTGTACGTGACTTGCGTGACTAATTTTTTTTACTATACACAACGCCAATTTGGCTATTTCATTGGCCGTACGTGGTGGCCATATTTTTTTTCCTTTCTATTTCTTTTGTCACTAGTACAGTGCCCGTGCGTTGGTACGGGTGATGCAAAATTCTATAACGACGACCATAGAATATGAAATGGACAACAATTCAATGATATATTTATGTTGTTGTAAAACAAAACAATCTGCTATAAGCAGAACAATGGTAAGAAGCATGAGCCAGAACTTTGTATTATAAATATATACACAAGCACGAGCACAATAGGTGCATGGATAATGGTTATTCTCTATGCAGCTATGCCTGAGTTGTTCTCGCCTATGTTCTAGGGCAGCCAAATAAAACCCTACTCCCTCCTTGTATCTTCATAATATAAGGCTCATAGAATTATTCGAAGTCAAATTTTGCAAACTTTGACTAATAATTTGATCAATGATCTTTAGCTTTGACAATAAAATATTGATACAGCTATATTTGTTATTTTGTTTATATGTCTAAATAGTAAATATATGGCAGATAAAAAAATTATTGGCACATTATCCGTAAATCAATACCTGGCTGTGATCCATGATTTTGTTGGTAATGATATGCTTCACGATGCTTCTTATTCACCTCCTCCCTCTCTTGACAATGATGCTTGTTGAGCCCTTTATTGTTCCCACCTATGTTCTTTAGGCTCTGTTCTTAAGTATTTACATGATATGCCACTGGTAAGAACAGTTTCTGATGTTGATGCATGATCATCGGCAATTTTTATTGTTCCATTAGAAACAACAGAATCCTACATATTCGCATTTAGACATCAGCGTTATTGCATATTGAAAAGCAGAAACAGGGATGTCTTTGCTTGAATCAGGGAGTGCACCGTCAATTTCTAGTTGTAATTCCTGCAATGGTTTCTCCTTCTGATGGGAGCTTGCATAGTATGCATGCGTGCATCATGGAAGTGGCATCAGTAAAGAGTTTAGAGTTTATGTTACTAAAGAGATGTATCGAGTTATTCACGGTTCGACATCAGTGGATAGCCTACTCGAACGCATCATCAGTAGCACGCACGTCTGCTACGAACACACCGTCGTCGCCCACGCTCCACTCGCTGCCGTCTTGCCAGTGCGGATGCGGCGGTGAGTCTGCCCACCATCATCTGGCTGACACCGACATCAACCCCGGCGTCTCCTCACCCAGGGCCCTGTGGCTACTCAGCGCGGCAAGGTCAACTCACCGCTCCCACCGGCATCCCATCGACGAACTCAAACAAACAACATCTCAAACATGCGATTAGATCAGCAGATTAGTACTTTACAGTAGAGGAAAACAATATACCTGTAATCAATCGGAGGCCGTTGGATCGGTGGATGATCCGATGAATACAGCACAAACGGCGGCGACGGACGTTCACGCGTTGCTGACGCACGGTGGCCAACGGATCGGCGACGATGTGGATGACGGAGTATGCAGCATGTACGACGGAGAGGTGGTTGAGCGGCAGCAATGTCAACGGCCGAGGGATCGACGTTGATGGGCGGCGACGCCGTCGGAGGCGACGGTCGATCGGCGGCGGTGGCGTTGCTGCGAGGGATGACGGAGTATGCAACATGTACGATGGGCGCGTTGGGGGGAGGGGGTCTAGGCGCATGACGATGGGAGGGAGTCTAAGCGCACGATGGCGAGAGAGGAGGCTATGGATGGCAGGGTAGTTGCGATTTCCTTTTGAATCGCGAGATTTTGGCGGTGTGGGCGTCGCGGACGGGAGAGGGCTTCACGGCTTCACGATAGCAAGCGGACGTGACTCTCCCTTCAAATCTTTTTAGGAGTAGAGATATCATAGCATATTTTTGTCTTGGTCTGTTTGCCATGATAGGCTCAGCCTGCTAGATGCGTATTCATCCTCCTGTAGTTGGCCACAGCCTACTACGTCCAGTGCAGCATATACAGCCGGTGATATGTACGATATGTAATTGTGTTTAGATACATGACAATAATTATTTATCAAAAAAAATAAATAGTATTTTGGAACGGCGAGAGTATATTTGTATTGTGGTGTTTTGATACTAATTAAAAGTATTAAACATATACTAATTACAACACAAGACGAATAAATTAGGCATAATTGTTTCATGATTTGACAATGTGGTGCTACAATAACTATTTGCTACCGATCATGCTCAACAGATTCGCCTCACGATTTATCCCACAGGTTCTGTAATTTAGTTTATGTTTAGCCCACCTAATTAGCATACAGACACTCGATGTGACACGATATAAACTTTTACTCGAGGATCAATATAATTAATACATATGCTGATTTTTAGTTGCACTATTTTCCTTTTTCATTGTTTTTTTATGTGGGGTTGGGAGGCCTTCAATATGCAAAACAACATTAACCAACCAACAAATTTTAACACTACACCTAATTGCTAACAACTTAAAAAATTTAGAAAAAATATTGCATCTTTTAAGAAGCACGCTACACTCACCGAACTTCGGTATGTAGCATCATTTAACTAGGCGGGAAATGGAGCGAACAGTTGATTGTTGCTATTAGAAAAATTCAGAATATATGTGTAAAAAAAAAAAGAAGCGAGTACAATTGTAATCCAAGCCCATGGGCCATTGCATCTCATCCCAGCCCATCTTCTTTCTTCCCCACAGTCCAGGTCCAGTCCAACTCCAAACATACCCTCCTGCAGCCGCCGCAATCCTCCCGGTCCTCTACCCTCGCCGCTACCTCTTCGTCGGCGCTCCCCCGCCGCCGCCGGCCGCCATCCTCCTAGATCGGCGCCGCAGCCGCAGCTCACTGCGCGGGTTCCGCTCCCTCTCCCGATCTCGACGAAACCCCAGTCGCAGCCTGTCCCGCTCTCCTTCTCGCTTACTCGCGGTCAGCCATGGTCAGTATCAAGCACAGCACGGCCACTAGAGCCGTCTCGATTTATCTCTTGGCGCTTGCTTGTTCCGGCTTCGAATGCGTGGTTGTCTTACCTCGTTGCTGCGTGCAGGAGAACAAGCAGCGTGGGAAGGCGGAGGGCGGCGGCGGCGGTTACCGTGCGGATCTGGATGAAGGGGACGATCTCGAGGAGTTCCGGCTGCCGATGAGCCACCGGCCGAACGAGAACCTGGACACGGAGGGGCTCGAGCAGGCCTCCGTCCACACGCAGCTCACCGCGTCCAACGTCGGCTTCCGCCTGCTCCAGAAGATGGGCTGGAAGACCGGCAAGGGGCTCGGCAAGAACGAGCAAGGTATCGATTGACCTTTCTTCTACTACTACTATACACCGCTCCCTTATCTGACATGCCCACTTCACCAGTGTGCGCTGAGTGATCGCGCATCAGTTGCTATCGCAGTGACAGTGCGAATTCACAGTGATGGGGTTGCATTGTCGTTTATTGATATAGAATCGTTAAATTCACATGGCCGTGGATGTTGTATTGTATGTTGCTCCCCAGTAATTGCTTCATAATTGTTTTAGGCTGAATCTACTGACATCATGTTCATGCAATCATATGCCTTCCATGATTTATCTCCTTGGTCGAAGAGTTATAAATTAGGATGTCAACCTTTCTGATGCTAGTCTTCAACTGGTTACCCTTATTTATCTCATAAGATATAGGCGATAACTAGTGAGTTATAGGTTAGGACTAGAAACAGCAGGCGCGGCGTTGCCGCGCGCCTGCACCCCTAATTGGGCCAGTATAGTTATTGGTGGGCTCAGTGCATAGTACTATGCCATACGCCAGTGTTTAGAAATTTGCTCGAACAAAAAGGTTAATTTGGCCATGCCTATCGCAGTTTCAGCCTTTCAGAGTATGGAGTTGGGTTCCACTAATCATATGGGAAATGGACATGAGTCAGCAATTTCCCCTGGACTCCAAATAATACAGTCAACAAAGACTTACTGTAAAAATCAGTTTTTATGTGTCATCTCTTATCAAGTGCAGGCCTCTTTTAATCGAGCATGCCTATGCTATTAGATTTCTAAAGATAGTTTCCATTAACAACAAACAAGTTTTGATGGTCATATATATACTTAGGCAACCTATCAGGTGGAAATAAATCTGAACCACATGATGTTGATCCAAGAGGTGCTATACTATAGTATTCTCTTTGCATATTTTTCCTACTTAGTCACACACTCATATGCCTATGTCCAAAGTTCAACATCCAACAAATGTAATGAATATCTAGATGTTGTGCTGAAATAGTAGTAGGAGTATGTAGTAAAGGCTACAGACCACTAACTTGTCCCATTCTAAATTTTAGTATGCAATACCCACACAATCATTCTAACAAACACGTAGCATACAGGAGCCCAAAACCATTCTGAAGAGCAAGTCATAAATTTCAGTGGATACAAGCTAAGTAGAGCAGGGATGTGAGAAGCTTTCCATGATGATTCAATCAATCGAGATATAAGTTCGTAGGGGATGTGAGGATTTTGTTTGCTGCCCATGCATGCTCCAGACCAGACCCAAATCATATTTTTTCCCCTCTTAAAATTGTGATATGTGAGCAATGTGACTTTGTGATTGCCCCCCTTGGGTTGAATATCAGTGTCAAATATTTCCATCAGCGTCATATTTTTTTTTCTGCACTTCTGCTATCCCACATGGGATGCATTGTTTTGCATTTGCCCTACATAATGTCAATGAAAGACCTGCGTTCAGATTTATCCAAATATTTTGTTGCTTTTTAAACTGGATTGGTTCAGATATTTCATTACTTCCAAAATGGATTGATTCAGATATGCCATTACAGTGTCAAAATCCTTCCATCAGTGTCATAATTGGTTTGACATTGCTATTAGAGTTGTACTTTACCTTGGATCGTAAACATGACCAGGACTGCACCGAAACATCTTTCTGAAACGCAACTGATTATGTTTTTTGTCCAATAATATTGGCTCTCTGCACAAAGTCAGAAACGATTGATGGGGCTCAAGTTATTACCGTACACTATTACACATTCATCTTATCAGGTGAACTCCCAACATTAAAAAGTTACACGGTGCACTGGTTTGCTTCATTGCTTGAGTGTTTAATGTAGCAAATATAATTTGCAAGTCTGTCACACCCTGAAATTTAGGATTTCGGGATGTGATTAAAAAGAGAAATTAAATAAGCAATTTTCACAAATTATTAAAACTTTTCCAATATTTGTTTAATTATCAATTTTAGTGTAGGAAAATAATCAATTTTCTAAATAAAATAAACATGCTTTTCTGTTGTCTTAATTAAAGTGTTGAATTCATGCTGAACTGCATCATGTGTTTATGAGTGTAAGTTTTCAAAATGAGTTTAGACGTCGATCAAATCCTTCCTGAGAATTTCCTAGATTTTCTGGGAATTAATTCTCTTTTCCTAAAGTCAAATCCATTTATTGGAAGGCTTTAAATTCTCTTTTCATGAGCTCCAAATATTTTATTTTGGTTCAAAGTCTCCAACTCTATCTCTGGAATTTTTCCCAGGATTTTTGGTGCTTTGGAGAGAATTTTCCGTGGTTTAAATGCATCTTTAGAATTATCTGGATTTGTTTTTGAACTACAAATCATTTTCTCAAATTAAAATCTATTTCTCCTTCTTGGGCCGACCTGTCTCCTCGCTCCGGCCCATCTTTCTCGTCCGCTCGGCCCAGCCCAGTCCTGCAAGCCTATCCTCTCTCTTGCTCTCTATGGCAAGTGGACCCCAGTTGTCATCCTCCCTCCGTCTCCTCTCTCCTCTCCTCTCACTGACCAGCGGGCCCCGCTTGTCATTCTCTCTCTCCCTCTCTCGCTCGCTGACCGACGGGTCCCGCGTGTCATCCCTGAGCTCTCGCCGTCGCCAAGCAGGACTCTGTTAGAGTCCGACGCGCCGCCGCTGCACCTTCTTGGCGTGCGCGCCACGATTGTCCTTGCTGCGCGCTCCTATAAAACCTTGCGCCATCGTTCCTCTGCTGCCTCTCCCTCGCCTCGCCTTGCCCTGACCTGCGCAAGCGCCGCCGCCGCAGAAGCTTGACGAAGCCGAGCGCCGCCGGCGCCGTTCTCTTGATTCGCCGCCACGAAACCTCGCCAGGCAAAATCAACTGCACCACGAGCTCCACCGAGTCGAGCCACACGCGACTGCCCTGTTCTTGTCGCAGTCCCGCCGCCGGAGTCGCTCCTCACCGTGAAGTCCAAGCCGGCGCCGCCGCATTGCAAGATTCCTGCCGCCTCCGTTCGTCTTCGCGCTTGGTGAGCAGCTCTGCGAGTTCGTCTCGTCCTCCTCTCTCTTTTCTCCTACTTCGTAGAGCTTCCCTCTCCCTGAATCGCCGCCGAGCCGAGCCGCTCAGAGCTCTGTCCGCCATGGACAGGGAGCTCTTGAGCTTTTGCAGAAACACCCCCGTCTTTCCTGCAAATAAACCCGCAGTCCACCCCAGTTGAAAAGTAATTAGAGATAGGTCCTTAGTCGCCTCTTTTGCATGCTAGTCCTTTGGTTTACTTCAGAAATTAGGTTTTAACCCCTGGTTTCCTCTGTTCAAACCCCTGTTAGTTTAGTTTTCTCGCAGTTAAGCCCTTGCAGCCTTGTTTAGCTCATAGTTTTCACGTTTAGTCTCCGTTTAACCTCGTTTTTGTTGCGTTAATCTTCTAAAAGCGTAGACTTTAGTTTAATAGTGTTGTTTACCAAGTTTCATCTTTTAAAAAATAAATAAAATATTAACTTGCTTACTATTTATACGCTTTACAAATTACATAAAATCTAATTAGAGCTCCAACTCCATGTTTTATAATTTATTTAAAATATTAATTTGAAAAATGTTTACTTCATATGCTTTTACAAATAAAATCTAATTATCTCATATTTTGGTTTTCATAAACTAATAATTAATTTGCTTAATGTTTAATATTGAATCTAGTTTTCTGAATAAAACTTGACTAGGTTCGTGCATCGATTTTTATGAATAAATGTTAACTTGATTAATATCTATATCTTCTCCACTAGCTTTTCTAATTAAAAGGTTAATTAAGGTTTATACCCGTTGTTTCATAAAACAAACATGCTAATTTGATTAATAATTTTTGAACTATTTTTCCTAATTAAAATCTATTTAGAGATAAACATCGATTTTTTGTACAATCTAAATTGATATGACTAATTCACAACTTGAATGTGCTTTCAATATAACTTGTTTAGCCCAACACGATACATTAAGTTATTTGTCTAAATGTTCTCTCATGTTTTATTGCAACTTAAAATGTTTAATTGGTATAATCATTATATAAATATTTGCAAATAAAATTGATTAAGCTTTAACCCGTCTTTTCATATCAAAGTATAATTTGAATTAATTTTAATATTGAATATTTCTCTTATTCATTACATGCATTTTCTTAATTAAAATAAATGAAGCACATAGTCTTTACTTTCTTTTGTAATATAAATCATCCGATAGTTATACCTTTCCAACCGTTGTTCCGTTTTCAACGTTTCTTACGCTCTTATGATCGTAGTAGCGAGCCCCATCGTTTAGTATGTTCTTTCAAAGCTTTTCTTGTGATTAGTGTATTGTTCTTAGTTGTATCTATTTCTTTGCTTGCATGTTTGTGCTTGTGCTCGATGTTTGCTACGATTAGAGGAGCATCGTTCCGAAGCTGTCAAGAACAAGAGTTGAAGACTGAGCAGTGGTATTCTTTTGCGGAAAGGCAAGTGTCCCTAACCATCTTTCTATCTATGCTTTATGAGATCATATGTGTTAATTGGAAACCATGGAGAACCACCCAGGATTACCCGTACAACCATAATACTATATGGCTCTGGTCTTGGCTAATTAATTAGAAACCTTGGTTAGGAATGATCTTACCGAAAGGGCATGGGGGGTGGCGGTTGACGGTGTATAGCCCGGTCCTCTCGGGAAGTGGGCTTAGCTAAGACACTATGCCCGTTAGGGAGGGTTATGCTTGCTTCCGATCCGGAAACCTTAGCGGATTGTTTCTAACTAGGAATCTTTGTAAAGGCCTTGTAGCGTCCCTATGCAATCACACCTCGGAAGTGTGGTATGCGCCTTTGTGGTGCAGCATGGTTGGGTCTAAAGTTCCTCGTGACTTTTACGCGAATTGTGGTGAAAGTGTATAACCTCTGCAGAGTGTAAAACTGTTATAACAGCCGTGTTCGCGGTCATGAACGGCCTGGACCCTTACATGATTAATATACTTGAAGTTGATAATTAAATTGTTCCGGTTATTTCGGTGGCCTTGCTGAGTACCAACTATAAGTGTACTCATCCTTGCTTATTGCTGCTCAGTATTCAGAAGGTGTGTGAAGTTGTTGAAGATGATGCTAGACGTACGTAACCCCCAGTCAACTGATGCCTGTGGTGAAGAGTTCAAGATTCCGCTGCTAGAAAACGTTTGTATTGTCTTTATTTTATTATTTCCGCTGTAACTTTGTGTTCTGTTTATTCATGGAGTCTATCATATGTGTGAAACTTAATCGTGGCACACATATGAGATGCATCTGGTTTTCTTTCTAAAACCAGGTGTGACAAAGTTTATCCAAAGACTGATGGAAAATTGGAAACCAATCAGACTTAAAATGAAAATCTGATCCCTTTAACTCTTCCACCGAATAGCTAGTATGCATGAACATTAAAATATACTCTCTCCGTTCCAAATTGTAAGTCTTTTGACTTTTTTGACCCCAACTTTGATCACTCGTCTTATTCAAATTTTTTAGCAAAATATCATATTTTTTGTTGTGGCTAGCTTTAGTAATAAAAGAATTTCAAGAATGGCTTAAATTGGACTGCATTTGAACAAATTTTTTGAATAAAACGAGTGGTCAAAGTTGCGGTAAAAAAAATCAAACGACTTACAATTTGGGACAGAGGGAGTAATAGAAGGGAAAACAGAAATCGGTGGAGTATAGAATGGGTGCTTGACGTCGTCTACCTATACCTTCAACAGACAAGGAGGTCCAATCATGCAATGGCTAGAGCAGCTTGCCATGGTTTGATGCTGCTACGCTGCATCTTCCGCCCAGGCCGCAAAGGTCAAGCTCCCATAGCGCTGCGAGCTCGACCAACGATGGATACTGCCACATCTCATCCTCCAAGCTCCACGTGCCTACGCCATCGCTACATCTCCTCGTGTGGTGCCACTGATTTTTGGTTCATACAAAGGGGGGACGGAGAAGTTGAAGAGCGGCGGCCCTGGCGGAATCAGCTATGGTGAGAAGGGATGTGGGAGAGGTGCGGTGGAGAGTGTTCGGCTCTGGCAGGCAAAGAAGGTGACCCCTCCGCCCGGCGGCGGCGGGGCGGTGGTGGCAGGCAGGGAAGGCGATGGTCTTGTGGAGCACTCGTCGATGGGAGGCTGCATCAGCTCGATCTATGGCACGGGTGGCATTGGCTGGTGGGGAAGGGACGATGGTGGGATGACATTTGATGGTTGAAGCAGACGAGGGCGGAGGGAGGATTGCGTAGCTGCCTGGCGTGGTCTCGCCCGAACAAGGTGTCCCTTGTGGCAGGCGGTCGGTGGATATGAGCGGGCCATGCCAGCGGTAGACCGGCGGAGGGAGTCATTGCCACGCCGGTGGCATAGCAGGTGGAGGGGATGAGGCCGTCGGTCAGCGGGTCCACGACGATTCGTGAGAGTTTGGGTTTGTGGGCTTAACGGGCGAGAAACCCGCGTGATCCATGATCGGACGGTTCATGTCGCGAGGTGGCTGGATCTAACGGTTCGTGGGTTAATTGGCGACGTGGATATCGTGCCCGCTCGCAGAATGAACCCAGCTTTCGATTCTTAGAGATGTCAGTTTGCTAGTACCTGTCAAGACAATAATCTTGAACCGGCTACCCTTATTTATCTCATCAGATATGATAGTACCCTATCAGTACCTTTTTCCTCTCCATTTTCGGTAGTTTTAGTTGGAAAGAGTGGGGTGGGCACCTTTTGTTTCCATGTAATATTTGTAGCACAGTGAGTACTATTTGCATCTGAACATTTTGAAACAATCGCAAATTTGTTTTCCCCCCTTTACGGAAGGCCCTCTGGAAAGGCACAAATGCTGATATAACTTTTATGTTTACTTATGTTCAGTTTCACTTCTTGCACTTAAGAGGTTTAGGTGCATAGAAACCCCTTTAGAGATGTGTCACTTTCTGTACACCCATAGGCCCGTTGACCACCACATGTTCATCTTGTATTTTTCAATAACTAACATGATTGTGGTTCGATACCTCTAATAATACCACCAATCTTTTTGTGATGCAGGTATACTAGAGCCAATACGAGCTGACATGAGAGATGCAAAATTAGGTGTTGGGAAGCAAGAGGAAGATGACTTCTTCACATCTGAAGAGAACGTGCAAAGAAAGAAATTGAATATTGAACTTGAGGAGACCGAGGAACATATAAAGAAGCGTGAGGTATGCATTCAACTAGATCTAATTTCCATACGTTCTTCGAGGATATTTATGTGTTGATGCTTGCAAGCTGGAAACATGTATTGAGTTGTAAGTATTATATGGCTTGTATAGGTAGCTGTGCTTTCATGATGTGAGAATGCCTAGCATTACCATCAAAGATTCTTGAGCATTTCGTGCACTTTTTATTTGGTTGTTTCTTTTCCCTGCTTTGGTGCAAATCATGACAATCCAGGTCATAGCAGAGCGTGAGCACAAAATCCGTAGTGAAGTCCAGGAGATACAGAAGGTGTTCTTTTGCAGCCTCTGCAATAAACAATACAAGCTGGCTCATGAATTTGAGAGTCACTTGAGCTCATATGACCACAATCATAGGAAGGTAATACATTTTGCATTCTCTTTCAACGTTCCTAATGCATTATATGTATATATTTTCAGTATATGTTCATCTGCATCATTCTGAATATCTTTGTTGTGCAGAGGTTTAAGGAAATGAGAGAAATGCAGAGCAGCAGTGGTAACCGTGATGACCGGCAGAAACGTGAACAACAACGGGAAGAGAAGGAACTAGCAAAAATTGCCCAACTGTATCCATTCATACTTTGATTTAGTGGTTTACCCAGTACTAAACTATGCTACTCTTAAGATATATGCATTATTTGGACTTTGAGATGTATGTGGAACATTTAATTTCCTTAATGGACCTTCAGGGCAGATGCTCATAGGAAGCAGCAGCAGCAAGAAAAATCAGAGGCCCCAGCAGAGAGTGTTGCACCAAAAAAAATTGCAGGCCCTAGCAACCAGGATCAGCGGCAAGCACTGAAGTTTGGATTCTCCAAAATGGCTCCTTCTAAGGTGGACATCTTGAGGATTTGTGGTCCAGTTTTTGCGCATTTTAGGATTATTTATCGCTAATATATGGTTCCATGACACATACCGTTGAGATGTTGAGTGTGAGCTGGCAAATTTTTGGGGCCACTGCTGAAAATTCTTGTTGAATTAGACTCCATGAAAATTGGTTTTCCATTTCCTTACAATCTTCAATACTGATGGTTACTTCAGTTTTGACCCATAACATCGTTTTGTTCAAAATAGAGAGAACTGAGCATGAATCCGCATGGTACATGCCACTACTGTCTTGCCTTTTTTTTTTTCTTTTATAAAATTAAACTGTTGATATTGTTGTAACTCTAACATAACTGGTCATCTTGGGAATAGTAATTGAACTTTTCATTTTTCAGCAATGCCTATGCCTATAATTGCTAAATTAACCACATTTTGTTTGCATGTACAGGCTCCAGTTGGCAATGCCAGCAAGAAACCAAAGGTTCTTACAAAGGTTTCTTCAGTCTTTGGCAATGACAGTGATGATGACTCGTGATCTTGGCCAGAGGGTGGTAGCACATACACGGAAAATGACTTGAAAGGGGCCCATGGGAACATGAGATGCAATGTATGCATCGCCTTTCCGTTGTGGCACTGGCTTTGCCCTGCTACGGATGTTGGCATCTTGACAGCCTCATATGAACAAACAGGAACTTGAACGCAGCCTCATGAATTGTATGAACTAGAGTGTACATTGTACAATGAGATTTGTGTATTGTTCTTGCTCGATTTTGAAGGCTATTTATACTATTCGTCCTTGGAGACTTGGAGTCGTACAACACCCCTTTAATTTGGGACATGCATTCGTATTCTGTACTATCATTGTTGGCTTTTAATGTAATACCATTGCATTAGATGCTTTTGTTGAATCACATTTTGTCTGGCAATGGGGTCTTTTGCTGGACAGTGGATGAGCACATTAGTTAAGTTTCCTCCAGACAATTTTTTGTGATTCGGTGTCAGTGCCACTTATGATTGCTTAAAATTGCACTTGTAACTGCCATAAACTACATGTTGCAAAAATCAGAATTTTTGGAGAATAAGGTTGGAGGGGGTCTTTTTTTTAAAAAAAAAATCCTGCTGCTATGCCAGTTAAGAAGAAAAAAGTTGTGGGCAACCAAAGAGCAAAAATTCATGGACTATGGAGCCCATGAGGGAGCAGGTAGCCGGCTGGATCCGTGCTATTGGGTTGTGGTCCATGAGAAGGGAGGGATGCATTTACAGGTAGCCATGCTTGCTCAGAGATGATAGTTACTCGCATACATGTGGATCACCTGCATCATACACCTTTACTCCTCACCTCGACAACAAGTTATTGCACGGCACAGAATCAGAGATCTGTACCATCGCCATTTGCATGCAGAGCTAGTCAGTGCGTGCATTGCAAGCATGTCAGATAGATACATATACGCATCATCCAAATATCACAGTCCCATCCAAATTCAATTATTGGTATTTGCTGATGTCGTTTGCTTTTGCTGACAAGTACATTTTAGAAGAGTTTAGCAGGCTGGTCTCATCTCGATCGATCTGGCCCTTTTTCTCCTCCCCTTTTGTCGCCTTTGTTGCTGTCCTCAGACACATAGAAGAGGCTGGTCCTGCTCCTGCACTGCCTAATGTTTGGTTGTGGGTCTGATGTGAAATGTGGTGCCATGCGAACTAGCTGCTAGCTCATCCTGCAGATGCCGCATACCTACCACGTAGTCATGTCATCCTGCGATGATGATGCTGACGAAAATTTAGATAAAATATGCCATTGTTAATCTAAAAACTTGAATCATAATAAGGGTATGTTTAGTTGGTGAAATTCGATGAAAAAATTTCCCGTTGAGAAGTGTGTCATATGAGAGGGGAACGATTCTCAGTGTGGAATTTGTTGGTGAAATTTCACCATCTGAATATGCCCTAAGTTTTCATGCCATTATAGCATGCCAACATTAATTCCTATATTGCTATCTTTAAAAAATAAAATTCCCATATTGTCTTGTCAAGCAGCCATTTAACTAGCTACAGGAGGGACGATTGCTGTTGTTCAATGGTTGATGGGCTGCAAGGTGGCTTGGACAAAGGACTAAAGTTTGATCATCATGACATACTATTATTTCATTCGTTGCTATTGTACGGACTATGAAGCATCTTTGCTTTAATGTTGCACTTAACAATTGTGCCGTATTGTAACATTAGTGCGATGGTATTGGGTGAACATGCATGTCTACAGTGCTGATATTGTAGGACAAGGCCAGGCCACAAGGTGGAGTACCAAATACAAATCTCGCCATGTGGCCAAGCAAAATTGTTATCAATTCGTACTAATGTTCTCGCAAAAAAAAAATTGTTATGAATTCGTTCTTCTTTTATAAATCAAAACATTCGTGTTTTGTTGTATGATGATTTTCACCAATAGTGTGGCCTGGGTACAACAAATACATAGCGAAAAAATGTTATAAAATTGCAAAACAAAATAAGCCATTTAGGCGTAGTTTAGACAAGAAATTGACAATTTGTCATGATTACGAATCTATTCATGGTCAGACCTCTCTGTTTGATCCAAAATTGTAGCTAGTGGTGGGACAGTGAGGCAGGGTAGTGGTTGGACTTGGACATGCTTGGCAGCATCTCTCTTGTTGTGTTCTGCTCTGGACTCTGGAGTAGCTAGCAGTAGGATTGACATATATTATCAGGTGATCTGGTTGAGCTTCCTCCAACACAGCAGAGAGTTGCTCATTCTGTACTAAACAGATAATATGCTATTCTCAGTTGCTTACCTGCCTCCAGTTGCTGCTTAACTGCCCTCTCACTTCATCGTTGTTTCTGTCTTGGTCACTTCTCCATAAAAAAAAAAAGGGGTAATGTTGTCGATGTCAGATTCATCTACCTGTCCCGGCCTCTTATCAAATGATTTAAGGTAATCTCAGTAATCTCACTCTGCAGGGAGACACTGTGGTTTGTATTTCTTACCAATATAATTCTGGACGGAAAAGTTTGATGCTGCCAGGCCACATGGAGACAGACTGGTAGGTCTTGTGACCTTGTCCAACAACATCAGCAATGCAGACATGGACAGTTCTAGCTATGTGAAATACCATTACACGCCAATGATTCATAATTATGTTCCATACTTAAACAAGATTCTTTGGAAATTAAAAGCCCCTCTGAAAATTAAGATCTTTATGTGGTATGTGCGAAGAGGAGTAATTCTATCGAAGGATAATTTATTAAAGCACAATTGTCGAGAAAGCAAAATTTGTTGTTTGTCACAAGGATCAAACAATTAACCACCTTTTTTTAATGTTGTTTTGCTCATGCAACGTGGTCTGTGATTCATGCGGCATCAGGACTCTCTCAGCCTCGTGTGTGTCTAATATGTTTAAGAGTTGTCTATGAGGTATCCAAAAACAACTGAAACGGCTAGTTCTGCTAGGAGCGACTGCTCCGTGTTGGTCGTTATCGCTATGCAAAAATAATGTTGTCTTTGAAAAAAGAATAATCCTTGTTCATTGAAGGTTATATATATATATATATATATATTATATATATATATATATATATTCAATTATACACTAACTCTGTACATGGGCTATGTTACAGAAACTGGCTTCACAAGATTTGGTTGTTGTGGTATCGCTACACTTCACACATGTGGCCAAGGAGTTTTTTACCCCAATACATGGGTGATGATCTAGCCTATGCATTGTGTTTGGTCGATCTTTCTTTTCTCTTTCTTAGGCTGTGTGCATCCCGCTATGTAGAGGTCGAGAGTGTTTCACGATTTTGTATGAACTCCATGTAATACACTTGAAATTTAATATAACTTCCTTTATCGAAAAATCATAGACATGGGCGTCGTATACATGATATAGTTAATGCTAATTTTATTTCTTGTAAAGTGGAACATGAAAAAGAGGCAATAGGTCTTCTTCGTTCAAAAAAGATGTTAAAATTTTTGCTCTAAAAAAATGTAACAGGTAATTAAAAAAAATGCATCCTTGGATCATTTTTTTACAAGAAAGTACTTCTTTCTTTGTACAGGGAGAACTCATGTGTTCTTTCTCACCTGTTAAGACCATGTCTATAACGTGTAAGGCAAAGCATACGTGCCGAGTCCTCATTAGGGAGATCATGGAAGGTTTTGCTCTCTTTTCAATGACACCGTACCTTTTTTTCTGATCAGACATCTGCATAACAATTTTAACGCAAAAAACAGCATCATAGTGAATACTTGCTTGGTTCCACATGATCGTCATAACTGGTTTTAAATTGGGTGCTCATAGAAATTTTGATTTTTAAATATTGATTACCATTCTTCCATCAACATTTATGATTGTATATGGTGGGATTTCTCCTACGACTCTCTTGGTTGAAAACTCCTTAATTCCCATGGCTTAGCAAACCTTGTTAGTATAGATCCAGGCGTCCAGCATTCACTGGGAGGTGAGACCTATGGTTGTCTACTAGGTGTGTGTGTGTTGGGGAGGGGGGGGGGGGGGAATGATGCTCAATCACAAGTACACCTTCCAGGAGAAAAACATAAATGTCTAATGTCTTTATGTATGGATTCCACATACCATGTGCTCCATTCTTGTCAATTTCGAGGCACTTGTCAAGCCATATCCCGTGAAGATTTGCAATTTACGTGTTACTGCATATCTTCACGGAATAAACATTGTGCTTATGTTGTATTATATTCACGGTGGAAACACCTTTTCCGTGACCAAGATTTTTTCTTGCTTTCTTAAATCTTAAGAGACCTAAAATGGCTCATCCACTAGTATGGATTATCTTGCCACTAGCATGACTAGAAAGGAACATTTAGTATGACTGCTGCTGATGTCTTTTGGATTTGAAAAATACAAGTGCGCCTGAATGGAAGGATTTTCTACTAATTCGCAAGGAAAAATGAAAAAAAAAAAGATTAAAGTGACTCTGGTACAGGTTATGTGAGGACAAGAAGTGCGCTCTCCTTTTATTTTTCTTTTGCATGGGCATATAAGTATTAAAAAAAACAAACATTGATCATTAATTTTTTAATTAAAAATCAATTGTTAAAAATCAAAATTGTATTCAAAGGTATGTGAAATACGACACTATTTGACTAACTCTTGCCCAAAATCTAGGAGGTCAAATAAAAGGAGAGACCACTCCACCATTTTCAGTCAGGCCTCTTCCAATTGGAGTTACTGCAGGTCTGTCCCTGCCTTCCTGGGCCTGGATTTTTTACCCTCAGGTTGCATTAAAGGCTTTTTCTCCATTTTTATCTCTAACTTATTATTCAGATTGAAATTTGCCATGGCGGGGGTTTTTGTTTTTGCCCCCATAACAGGATTTGACTTGTGAATCTTCATATATAGCAGTCCATCTCCTATGTTGGTCCTCTCCATCCCAATTACCATGAGAGGAGAGAAAGAGAGGTCATAACTACTCAGGGCCTTGGACTTTGATAAGTTTGAGCTAGCTCTACCAGGTCCAGGTCTAAAACTTCCTATACCTTCCTTGCTCCTCTCATCTCTTCCATTCCCAAACACACAACACTACCACCATTTATGTAAGTACGAGTGCCAAAGGGGACACGGACACACACCACCACTATTGTAGAGCAGAGATTTCACACATGGCTCTCGCCAGTCTCCTGCTCCCCTCCTCCACGGCCACCAAGGCCACCGCCGCCGGCGACCTCTCCGACAGCCGTCGGCATGACCACCACCACCACGGCAGCAAGCGCAAGAAGAAGCCACCACCATCACCGCAACCTTCGCTATCTTCAGCGCCAAGAACCCCTCAACAAGCCGCACGAAGCCAGCGCGGCGCCATGGCCATGGCCGCGAAGAGCCCCAAGGTCGCCTCCGCCGCCGCGGCGGGCAAGAGCCGCCCGCAATACCAGCAGCACCGCGGCGTCCAGTCAACGAAGAAGGCCTCGACAGCAGCGTCATCCTCTTCCTCCTCGTCGTGGGAGCAAGTGAAGAGCCTGCTGAGCTGCCGGAGCGCGACGGCGGCGGCGCGCGTGCACGACCCGGCGGCGCCGTCGGCGCTGACGCGTCTCCGCGGCTCCCGCGCCGCCTCGTTGTGCGCCATGCGCGACGTGGTCGTCGACGCCGCCTCCTCCGCCCCCTCCTCCGCCGCCGCTGCCGACACCGCGCCGCTGAACCGCCGCCGCCGCGCTGGCTCGTCGTCTTCCTCCGTCGCCGGCGGCGGCGGCGGAAGTAGCAGCCACCACTCCTCTTCTTCTCTGCGTGGTCTCTCCGGCTGCTACGAGTGCCGCGCCATCAACGTCGAGCCCATGTCGAGGTCACCTCTCTGCTCTGCTCTGCTCTGCTCTGTTCTTCAAGCAGCTTGTGACTCATTAAGGTTTATTTACTGATTCGATCCATCAGGATGGATGATTAAGGTAATCATGTTGTGGTGATTGCGCCTTGTCTAATTAACGGTGATGAATTTGTTTAACCAATGATTAATCAGGAGGTACCCGAGGCCGAGGGAGCTGTGCGCCTGCCCGCAGTGCGGCGAGGTGTTCACCAAGCCCGACAGCTTGGAGCACCACCAGGCCATTCGCCATGCAGGTTAGCTGCTCTCCAATCTCAACTTCTCCAGCTCCCTTCTTGTGCATCAAAATCATTGTGGCAAAAAAAAAACTAAATTTTCCCTGAATTTGTCAATTGATTTCTGTGCATTGTCATTTTTTTGGTCGGCCTGTGTGGTGAGCACTAGTACTAATTTGTAGGAAATTTCATAGAAAAAGTGGTACATATCAACTTTTTTTTCAACAAAGAAGTAGGTCAGGCCTGGTGAATGGTGTTCATGGTGAAGGCTAGAGATCTGTGAAACTGCTAGTTTCGGTGCCAGGTCAATGTGATTAGTTAATCCTGATTCAGTGGTTATACCAAATCGCTACTCCACTCGACCAGTATTATCTACAAAAAAACAATTACTACTCCACTACAAATATGTATAATACTCGAATTAAGCTTTTGCAAGAGTATAGTAGTATAATCTCTGGGCACATGTATCCATGCATGTGAGTGGAGGCGCGGCAGATGAGAGGAGACAAACAGAAAGGTCAGGGAAGATGCTGCCCATCAAAGTTACCCCTCCCCTCTGCTTCCTTTTCATCTTTCCCTTTGTCTTTTGTGGTTTACAAGCAAGCAACAAGCACTGCATTCTCCAAAAAGCATCAATACTTGTTTATGTAATCGATCCTATCACACAAACAAAATAACAAATCCATGAGGCCATCATCCAGCACAACCCAGTTGCTTGCACTATCTCACTACCCAGCAGCAGCAGATGAGCTGAGGCTCTCATCAATGCAATAATCAATAAGCATGCATATGGTGCCTTTTGAGTTAATAACAATCACATGAAAGATTGATAAAGAGGGTCCACATGACTGACAACATAGAGTATTGGGCATGCATGCATGAACAGCTTGTGGTGCAGTAGTTGACATGGTATCCATCATCACAACTGAATTTATAATGGGTTGGTGTAGAGCACTGTAGAGGCTGCAGCAAGCTGGAATAATTCAAAAGAAGACAGATTATATTCATTCAGACCTTGCTTTAGTTTGTCTGAACATTAATATGATTGCTTGCTATAGGACTCAAACGTGACAAAGCTCATTGTGCAATAAAAAAAAATAAGAAACATGCCATGGCATGGAAAAGTAGGGAGTGATGAGTTTGCATTTCATGCATGCGTGTACTAGCTGTTGCTGTACTGCCTTTGAGAGATGCTTAGGTCAAGAAAAGGTGTCCTGAATCACAGGACAGCTGAAGCCATTTGCCTCAATGCCATCAATGCCATGCCAATGACGACTCTCATTGCTCATTTCAAAGATGCCACCGGTACCTCCGTACCTGCCGCATAGATTTCAGAATATTCATTGCGCTCTGCCCGCTGTCAAGGCCGGCCATAGAGATTAGCAAATCTGCATGCCAAGAGTTAATGGCCATCACATGCTTGCTTTTGGTTAACCGCGTCTTCACCGGGCTATCTAATAAATGCTAACTGCAATCCGCCATGACCGCAGTGTCGGAGCTCGGGCCCGAGGACTCCGGGCGGAACATCGTGGAGATCATCTTCAAGTCCAGCTGGCAGAAGCGGGACCGGCCCATCTGCCACATCGACCGCATCCTCAAGGTCCACAACCCGCCGCGCACCGTCGCGAGGTTCGAGGCCTACCGCGACGCCGTCCGCTCCCGCTGCGGCCGCGCCACCGCCGCCAGGGCCGCCGCCGACGGCAACGAGCTCCTCCGGTTCCACTCCGCCCCCCTCGCCTGCGCCCTCGGCCTCTCCGGCGCCACCTCCCTCTGCTCCTCCTCCTCCTCCGGCGACACGACGGCGTCGTCCTCGTCGTCGCCGGCGGCGAGCTGCGGCGTGTGCACCGCGATCCGGCATGGATTCGCGCCGTGGGTGGGAACGCACCCGCTCGGCGTGCGCACGACGGCGAGCAGCGGCCGCGCGCACGACTGCGGCGTTGGCGGCGTCTCGCCGGCGGCGAGCGCTAGTAATGGTGGATGCCGCGCCATGCTGGTGTGCCGCGTCATCGCCGGCCGCGTCCGCTGCGGAGGTGGAGACGCCACGGAGGAGGAGGGGACGTTCGATTCGGTGGCGGGCGAGGACGCGGCGAGCAGCAGCGTGTACGGCAACCTCGAGGAGCTCTTCGTGGCCAACCCGAGGGCCATCCTGCCATGCTTCGTCGTTATCTACCGTGTGCTGGAATAATCTTGATGGGTTACAGGCTCACATCACATCCACACATATGCTTCTTATTAATTAGTTCATATACGTTTTGTACTAAAGAAGAAGAATGTCGACCAAGATCTCATCATGTCTGTTAATTTCTAGTCTTCTATACGCGGAATATATATCGTGTTTGTAACATTTTTATTTATGTAGTTGCATCCATATATGTATATGTATATATCTGAAAAAGAAGGATGAGTTGCGTTTTAGTTAATTGTTCATTCAATGTGATGGTTCAATGTTTTTTCGACTTAACATTGCGTTTTGCATGTCAAGATATATGTAGCAGGGCTTGTTGTGGATGAGTAGTTGTGGAAGTGATCAAGTCAACAGCTGCATGTGGACATTTTCATCTTCATGTTGTGGTGACTAGCCAAAATTTCAGATCCATCCACAGACTGGCAGAATCTCACTGGCCTCTTTGGAAGGTGTTGATGTTGATGGCTGCTGTTTTATTTTGCTCAAATGTTTATTCATAAGGTCAACCACATGTGGTAGATCCCAAGAAAAATGAATAATTCAGTCCTCATCCTTTCCCTATTTTTTCTTAGAAGGGGAAAATCTGACAAGAAAAGGACACACTTCATTTGTCTGCTCTGCTCTGTTCATCTAGCCTATTGGCTGAGACAAACCTTGAGCCACTGAATTGGTGGATCTAATTAAGAAGGCTATGTATTGATCTTGTGAAGTTGTTAGCATACATAATTTAAGTAGTGTGTTAGACAATGTCAAT
The DNA here is from genome assembly GCA_015342445.1 of Digitaria exilis. Lineage (NCBI taxonomy): Eukaryota > Viridiplantae > Streptophyta > Magnoliopsida > Poales > Poaceae > Digitaria > Digitaria exilis. Next base: position 1,653,608 of record JACEFO010002840.1, read on the forward strand.
CAAAGTTCGATGGGTTCCTTAGATGAGAACGAGTCAGCGTAATATTAGGATATGCCCAAATATGTCCCACAAACATACATATGATCTGTTCAAATAATAAGTAGGACTAAAGGTCAAAAATAAAGGCAAAGCACCCTTCTAGTTCATCTAAACTGCGCTAGCATGATACAGGAGGAGAGCTGCGCAACCTGATTAAGGGATAGTGTCATGTGCAGTATCTCCACTTGAGGATGCACTTATTATGTTAATTTGTAGTAGAATATTTGGTCATATGGTTATGCTGTGCACATGTAAACTCTATATCTTACTAGAAAGAGATTTTTAGCCCCCATCTTTTAATTTCTCTATTTATTTCATGAATGAATAGAAAAGTCTAACTGGAAAAAGAAAGATTTTTTTTTAGTTTTTACTCTGTTGTATGCGCTGACACCAAAATGCTAATAATGATCTGTGGTTCAGTTTGTAGAGTTTACCACGAAGTTTTTACCATCAAAATTTTAATGTAAAAATGTAATATGCCCATTATATATAACCTACTAGAAAAATTGTTGTCTGAACACCCAGCCTGTTGACCTCGTAAGGATATATGGTTTCAGATCCATGAGGAAATAGGAAGAACCTCACATTCTTTTTTTTTTTTTTTGGAACCGAAGAACCTCACATTTTCACTGGGCTTTTCCCGAAGATGTTCATACTTGATAGCTGGCTCTTTCGAAATTATGACCTCCTTTTGTTCACAAGATCAACCACATGAGCTGGATCTCAAGATATTAATTCAGCCCTCATCATTTTTTAATTAAAAAAGATGTAGGAACGAAAAAAAAATATTTCATTTGTCTGCTATGTTCATCTGCCTAGTTTTAGCATTGGTTTAAGGAAAATAAGAGCCGAGACAAACCTTGAGCCCTGGACATCAGCTAGTGGGTGCTCTTTTCCAAGGCTATATGTTGTTCATGTGACGTTTGTTGTTATCCATGCCCAACCATTGCTTTTTTACATGGAATTGTTGGTATAGGGACCTCGTTGTTGATAACAAGCACGCATATGGCTGGCAGTTCAAACTATACTAGTCAGTAACCAAACCGACAGTTAAAAAGGTTAATTAAAAGCCTAAGTAATCTAGTAAATCTGCCATGTTCCTCTGGGCTGTATTAGCATTTCCGAACATCCAGATTGACCTCACATGTCCAAGGAAAAGAGTAGCATGTGCGGTATCTCTACTTGATGATGATGCACTCGTCATGTCAATTGTGGCCGAATGCTAGGTCAAAGGATCATGCTGCGCACATGCAAACTCTGCATACTTGGCCATCTCAGGATATTTCTGACACAATGCTAAACCAAACTATACATGTTCAAAGCTTAAACTGCTTGCAAATTGTAATTTTTTTGTGCCAAATTAAATGAGGCCGATCCCTTTTTCTGCCTAATCTATATTATTATCTTATGAAATAATTGAGTTCTTTAAGGAATTTGGAAATTTTCTTCAGTCTAACAAGACCTTCCTTAGACACTCTCTATCTGCATTCTGACCAAGGCAGAACACCCACTAGTCAGTAGTCACAAATATACATGACGTTTGTATTATAGGACCTGATCAAATCTTTTGAAACCTCGAAAGCACTTGAAGTTTGAAAGTTAAATCTGGTCAAATTTTGTACTGTAAACATAATTTGGTTTGATCAATTGTTGTTCAAAAGATAGAAATATTAGCTCTTTCAAAAATATAATATGCCTTTTATTTACTAATGGAGTGAGAAAACATACTGTATCACGGCCGAGCTTCACCTGCTCCTTGTCAAAATCATTACCTGGGGTCCTCTGCCCTACGGTCCAGCACATCAGTGTAACTTCGTCGTGCCATGTAGATATCCGCAGATACAAATGGTCCTCCACAGTGTGTCACTGTCACAGCAGTGCATCGCTCATGTCTGCCTGTGAATGTGCTGTGCAAATTTTGACACCACAAACCTTTCACGAGCCTGCAATAAGTGCCACACAGCCTACTCGCATGAAAATGGGGAGACATCAAACATGGCATTGCTACATCATGTCAATTCTTTAAGCCAATTTTATCGTCAAGGTTGTCGGTCGGAGATCCGTGTAGTCTCCAACTGTCCTTAATGACTACTTGTGAGATCTTGACAATTTATCAATTTGGTCCAAAAATTATACATGCCTAAATTATTTATTTTCAGTGGAAAATGCAATAGTGTCAAAATGCAAATTGTGTATATGAGGTCATGTTTATGGTGCACCCCTCTTGTTTTTGCCTTGGATGTGTCACTGACCTGAATATAGCAGCAGACAAGAACACAGATTATAAAATGATATCTGAGTATAGTTTTATGTCTATATTAAAACTAATTAAGCCAGCACTATCAAAATATAAAGATCGTACTCTAGCCAGACTTGCTGCCAGATGCTGTCTACTTGCCACACAAATCACTAGTGTACCTTTGGTACCATAAGATATGTTTATGCCACTTGTTCCAAGGCCTTGACTTCGTGATTGCAGAATAATGGCCTCTTAGATCAATGTTGCCTGGCAACAAGATGTTGTGTTGGAGTGAGGCCTATACTGACACGATGTCCCCGACTACATGGCTTGGAAGATTCTCCTGGATTCTATATGCATATTAGCCACACTTTCGGTGAGGGTAAAAGTGCGCATGAAGCAATTTGTGGGTCGGCACTCAGCACACACATTATTGGGCCATTATTCAATAGAGATTAGCCATCACCCTTTTAATGAAAGGCAACGTATTCTATGACAACTCAATTTCTATAAGAACTCAAATATGAGCCACATGATCTTGATCCAAGGGGAGCGCGTAGGGAGAGGTGAGAGGGAGGATTTGCAAAAGTATGATTAACTTTTACAAATCCCCCCTCCCACCTTCCCTTTGGATCAAGATCATGTGGCCCAGATTTGAATTCTCATAGTTCTCATAGGAATTGAGTTCTTAAATGATACGTTGCCTGAATGAAAATTCTAAATTTTATATATAAAATCTCTTTCCAAAAGGAAGTATGGAGTATTTTTCCACATTTTCATAGGAAAAAAATACTTTAAGAGTCTTGACAATTTCACAAAGTCTTTATTTGAGATAAAGAAGGCATTATGCAGTCAGATAATGTTTTATGGTGATTAGTCTTACCCGTTATGCCTTAAAAAGAAATCAAGTCATCCACATCTCTTTATCAGTAGCTGATTCGGAAGTTCTCTTGTTCTCTCAGGTTAATTTTGGTTACTTTGGTCGTCATCTTTGCTGGTTGCTAGTTGGTAACATAACAAGGAGAGTTCCTTTTATCTTAATGCTTTTGATGTGCTACTAAGAATTCTTATACTTATCGGAGTCATTATGGTCATCTATAAAGATACTTTATGGATTAACTTAACACCTCAACTAACACAAAGTTGATGAAAGAGATTATATGCATATAGTAGAGAAATTGCTCCAGTTGTTGGAATGGCCATTTAATTTTGATTGCAGGAAGTTGAAGGTTTTACTTGGATGCCTAGAAATTATGTGGCTACTCTTAAACTTTGGACAACACATGTGGACCCAAATGGCAAGCACTGTGGTAGATTACCATGGAAGCACTGTGGTAGATTACCATTCCCCCTAAAAATATATTAATTATCAGAATGAACAAAACAAATTTAAGATCAAAGTTGTCATATAGCCCACTATTATCAAATATTAAATTAACAAAAACATAGAATAGACTAGATCTTTGATAGGCATGGGGCATTATGTCTCATCTTGTACTGGTACCGATTAAATATCCCAGTTTCATGGTGGCACATGTTACATAGTTACAGGTAACGAATTGTTTCAGAAGATCACAGGCCATTCTCGTTCTAGAAAATGTTAATGGTTGGTACCTTGCTCAGATTTCTTTTGTATACCCACAAGACCAGCGACATAATGTTGATCTCTAGAAGACAATTCAGCCTTCATAATGTATACTGAGTTATATTAGTAGATCAAATTAAATGGCTTTAAAAAAATGCAGAGTACTTTTAATTGGACAGGATTGCTGCCATATGTTGTCTACATGCCACATAATATTTTTTTTAGATAATAGAACAAAAAGGTCCCGGCCTCTACGCCATTGAAGATAGCGTACACAGCGTAACGATACAAAACGAGCACTCAGGCTCACCAACAAACTCCACAGGGATACAAGAGACACACCAAGCTCTGCCAAAAAAGAAGAGAGATGACTAGGCCGCTATTCGATTGGAGAACTTCCACCCAAACTTTGCGAACACCTCCATGACAACCGACTCCAATACTTGACACGCATTCTTCAGATTTTCCTTTGCCTCCGTGTCCTTACACAACAGAGACCAAGTGCGTGTCCAGAACGTCGCCCTGAAAATAACCTGCATAAAGGTGTTAGACTTAACACGGTTGAACACCATATCATTTCTATTCAACCATATAGCCCAGCAAATAGCCGAAAGACCTACACATATCTGATTTCTAAGTGCTGGCCGAATGCCTGCAAGCCAAGAACCAAACATATGGGCAATGCTAGTAGGGGGTTGAATTCCAAAGGTGATATAAATTGTATTCCAAATGAAACGGGTAAAGTGACAGTGAATGAAAAGGTGCTCAATAGTCTCAAGAGAGCAACACGAACAACAACTTAGGTTTCCTTTCCAATTTCTTTTTGCCAGGTTATCCTTGGTGAGAGTGACTCCATTTTTAATGTACCATAAAAAGATTTCAAATCTTAAGTGGTACCTTAATCTTCCAAATAGGGCACTTTTTAGGAACAGCCCCCTCGCTAATCAATGCCATATAGAAGGAGCGAGTAGAGCACACACCACTGTTGTGCAAATTTCAGATAAAAACATCCCTATTTCCTGTAAGTCTTGTATTTAGGATGCTCGCAACTAACCTGTACCAAGACGCTAGGTTAGGACCTGTTAGTGCTCTTCGAAAGTTCACATTCAAAGGTGTGGTATTTAGCACCTCGGCTACCATAATATATCCACCTAGTACTATCTGCGGTACTATTTTCTGTGCTTTGCCACAGCCTCCCATGTCTCGATTTGGTGATTGCAGAACATTGCATGTTCTCTCTAGATCTGAGTTGCAGAGGCAACAAGATGCTATCTTGGAGCGAGTCCTTAAACTGAAAATATGTGTTCCTGACTTCATTGTTGGAAGCATCTCTGGGTTTCTTAATTTATTTTGGGGCACACCTTCATGGGAGAAGTGTGTATGAAGCCAATTGTGGGCAGGCAGATGTTGGGAATTTTTCTTTTGATATATTCTCATCAATGCCTTTCTAAATTGAAATCATGCCATGATTAATTTTGAATTTTGTCATTGTCAGCTTCCGTTTAGACCTTGTGCTATTTTGCACTTCTACAAAAGTTGACATGCAAAGTGTTGTGTGATAAAAAAAATCAAAATCATTTAGATAATAACAATGCACTAAGTTAAAAGAACAAAAGCAGTGCGAGTTATGGACTCAAAGAATGTGGGCATGTTTCATTATGAAAATATTAACTCCAACAATGTGGTCAATTCCATAAATTATTTATTTAGATAAAGAGAATTTATTACGTATTCAAATAATGTGGTATGCATAGGGCTATAGTCTATGGCCATTGGCCTTGCCCTTTTGTAATGAAAACAAATTCAATCTTAACAATCTTTCCTTTAACCTGCTGTCAGGCATTGCGGTTCAAACCGGTAGTTAAAAGAAGATGCAGAGTCCATCCAATAAATAACAATAATCACTTTATAAAATGACAGTAAAATTCGAAAACCCTACTTGGATGTCACATGTAGGATATATGTCCCCTTAACGGTCTACGTTAAAATGGTCGTGCTGTGCACATACAAACTCTATATATTGTTGACTGGAGTATGAGTGTCTCTTGACACTTGATACATCTGAGACACATTACTGAACCGAGAGCTGCATATGTTCAAGTCTTAGTTCTATGGTTTGAAAAGCACCTTGAAGATTTAAACCAACTACTAAAGAGAGTAGAGTAAAAGTAGAAATTTAGTAGGAAGTGAAGACTCTGAACACTGCCTTCAAACTCATCACTACTTGGGTCCTGCCCCTCCACCATAAGGTGTGGTATATCAGATTAACAGAATACACTCGTGCCCATTGGCGGAGCCAGTAGGGTGGCAACTTGGGCCATGGACCACCCTAGAATTTGGTCTAAGGTTAATTGTGCACTTAGAGAAGCTGTCTAATACCATAAACCACAAATACTTTGACATTTTACAGTTACATGGCAACCTTTGCTCGAGATCCTAGCTCTACTATTGCTCATGCCGCTGTCATTTAGATATGTATCTGCATATCCAAATGATCCTCCACGGTGTGGTCAGCCATGCCTGCCTGTTAAGTGTGCAGTGCGAGTTTTCACGTCAAAGACCATGCACAATGCAAGATGCAGTGAACCACCATTAATGGCATACAACTTCATGACATGAAAAATGAGGATTTACCACCTTGAAATGCCTTAATTTCAAAAATTCATCAAGAGGGGTTTTGTGGGGTTGTTTGGGAGTTCAAAAATCCAATTATTATCAGGACCTGCAAATTAAGTTGAAAACATGTGGGCGCAGTTAATATATGACAACAAGAATATTTTGATATCCAGAACATGGAACTTCTGAAAGGAATAGACACACAATAAACCAAAAACCCTAACCAAATTTGTCAAATGTGCTTTGTAACTTCCAGTGCCTTGATTTCGTGATTGCAGAGTGATGGCCCATGCTGCTTCCTGCAAGCAGGCAACAGGATAACACCATGTCCCTCACTCTGTTTCTTGGATGCATCGCTTGAATACTCCCATTATGTATTTTTGGACACACTTTCCTTTTGAGGATAAAGTGTGCGTGAAGCAAACTTTGGGGAGGCAAGTTGTTACAAAATTGTTGCTGATTTGTTTCAGCAGATTAGTCATCACCATCACCATTTCTTTACGATAGTCATGTAGATAATTTTTTTAAAAAAGGTAGCTCTTTCTAAGCAGGATTATGACTCACATAATGTGCTCATTTTTTACCAGAAAAATTATTGAATGTAAGAATGTGGTCAAATGACACTCCTTGTTTAGATAAAAGAAGTATTAATATTCAAAAAATGTTGTGTGGTTCTGGACTTCTTGCCTAGCCCTCTTTGCATTGGAAGACCTTCGTGGATTATGGAAAGTAGGAATTGACTTAGCTTCTACCACATATTTGGTGCTGCCAATCTTTGATAAAAGGTTGAGAAGAGGTGAACTATTGACTCGGATAGAAAAGATAGCAAATAAACTCCCAGGATGGCAAGCTTCTCTCATGTCATTAGCTGGTCAGGCAGTCTTGGTACGATTTGTTCTCACTGCCATATTAATTGCCTTAAAATTACCATAGTGGTTCATAAAGGCAATTGATAAAATCAGGATAGGCTTCCCGTGGAAAGGTAGACAAGATGTTAATGGAGGCAGCTGCCTAGTGGCATGGGAAAAGGTCATGAGACCCATTGATCTGGGTGGTCTTGGTATTCATAATCTTGAAGTCATGGGATGGGCCTGCCAAATGCGCTGGTTGTGGATGGAGAAAACCAGACCCGATAGAACATGGGCTGGTCTTGAGATCCCAGTTCAAAATATATCCACTGCAATGTTTGCTATAGCCACTGAGACCAGTGTAGGGAATGGTAGAAGTACATTATCTTAGACAGATTGTTGGTTGCATGGTTGCAGCCTAGAGGACCTAGCGCCCAATGTTGTAAAAAATGTACCATTGAGATGGAAGGAAAGGAGAACTGTCAGTGAGGCTTCGCATGAACAGATATGGTCGACTGACATTAGAGGAGCTCTAGGTTGGTTTGGTCAAGCTGAATATTGTGAACCCTGGGATTTGATCTCAGGGGTGACCCTGGCCAATACTGATAACATTCATCAGTGGAGGTTTGACCCCTCTGGTCAATATTCAACAAGAGCAGCCTATATGAATTTTTTTGTTGGCTCTATAACGTTTGAACCTTGGAAGCGTCTTTGGAAATCTTGGGCTCCTGGGAAATGCAAAACTTTTGTTTGGTTGCCCATTCAAGACCGCTGCTAGACGGCAGACCGCTTGCAAAGAAGAGGGTGGACTACCACATCCTGAACATTGCCCATTCTGTGATCATGATGATGCGACAGTGCATCACATCCTCACTTCCTGTGTATTTGCAAGGCAATTCTGGTATGAGATCCTACAACCTTTGAGTTTAGAACACTTGACACCTACCAGCAGGTGTATCCTTTGCATTTTGGCGGAAGCACTCTGAAAAGAAGATTCAAAACAGCACAAGGGGTTCAATTCCTTATGCATCCTGGACGCGATTCTGTGGAAGCAGGAATGCTTGTGTTTTTGAACTGCTCCAAATATACAACGAGCCATACAAGCTTTCAAAGACGGGTCACATCTGTAGCAGTTTACTGGGGCCAAGAGACTCATTGCTTTGTACCCCAGTGTGGTAGCAGTAGTGGCTTAGTAGCTATGCCATGTGGTCTCATCCTTACATGTTTTTCTTCCTGCAATACTCTTTTATAGATCTTAAGCATCTCCCACTCTGGTCCAAGGTGGACCCTTGTATTGGACCACTCTTTCTCTCTTAATATAAAGATCCACACTCTCCTGCGTGTTCGAGAAAAAAATGTTTGCTAAAAGAAATTACATTGTCATAAAAAAAGTTTGCTAAAAGAAATTACATTGTCATTCATGCATTCGGAAAACTTCCTGCAGAGGAGCTTGAAGTTCTTATCACTTATAATTATATAGTACCATTTCAGTTCACCATAGTAAGCAGTAACCAGCAAGGAGAAATGGTACGACTACGGTGGTGGTACCTTGCTCGCATAAGTGGCGAGCACATATCCGACATAAGTTGCATGAACATATCCATTATTGGTTTTGTTACATCCAGCGGTATTGTTCCTCTCCTCACCATGCATCTTTGCTTAGCATCATCCAAGTACTTAATTTGCACACAGACAATATCCGCCTTCTTGCATCACATCATATAGGAAATCAAATCATGATGGTTTCATTGATGAGTTTGGTTTTTGTGCTTTAGTATCTCAATTAATTGAACCGACAAGTTGTATTTGACATTCCTTCCAGGGCCGTATATTGTCAGGGGCAAAGTGGCCACCCGCACAGGGCCCCAAATATTTGGGCCCCCAAAATTTTGTATTCGATAGGTAACTATCTGTAGTCCTACTTAAATGCAGAAAAAAAGACTACTAAAGCCCATACGCAAGCACTGGTTGACCTTATTAGCTCATGTTTAGGACTTTTCTTCTACCTGTCATCCACCGTATTTGCGTTGTTTTACGCTTTACAAACCACTGAGATCACAACATGTTCATCTTCTTGGTCGCCGAGCAGACACCACTTCTTCATTTGATATCCTGATCATTTCCCCTAAGCCATAGCACAACCTAGCGACTTGTGCGCGAACACATACTCGCATGGGCATACTTATCTTAGTCTTAATTCCCATCACATAGGTGCAAGTTATATCTACCTTTTCAATTTGAGCTTTAATATTTAATATTTAGCATGTTCCTATCAATGTAACAAATAATATGCTTTGAAATTTGGTACAAGTGAAAGTGTGTTTTGATTGTGTCGTATTCTAGGGACCCCTTACATTTCGCACCGTGGCCTCCAATTTTTAGCTACCAAGTTCAAACATGTGTTAGCTCCCAAATTTAATAGAATTATTCATTGTGTCAAATGAACCAATTATTTGAACCTAAATCCCTTGTATTGCATCATGCACTCATTCATATGCAATGTGAACATATATACAATTCATATGCATAGCTGAAAAAAAAATTGATGGGATTCATAATCACATATGGATTCAACTGAAACATAAATTAAGTTCACTAATAATCTAGAGTTAAACATAATCATGTATGCATAATCTGGCTAATTAATATGCATGTGTAGCCTATTGGATCTTGAAAGAAAGGTACATAGTTGGGAATAGAAATGAAATGCAATATATCCTATTGTACCATCAGACTGATCATCCATGCATGCATTGGTGCAGATCACTTGTGCCCCGTTACTAGACAGGGAACATGAATGCCGCCCATGTGGCGAGGAAGACTATGTGGCTTCCCCACTAGAGCGACATGCAGGTGCAGCTACGTGACCCTTCCTCATCAGTGTCTTCCTCTCTACTTAGCCAGAACCAGAGCCAGAGCCAGAGCAACTGAGTCAGAAGGGACAACAATGTGGATGCATATGATTAAAGCTGTTCTAACACGGATGTTGTCACATTGTTCTCCACTCTAGCACAGCTGTTGTACGTGGCAATGGGATGCCATCGCCTATGCCAACCACCTCCTCTCCCAACATAGTGGAGAGGAAGAAGAAGAAGAAGATCCTCGTGGCTGCACCCGCAACTGCTTGAGTGGGGGAGCCACCTAGACTTCCTCGTTGCGTGGTGCTATTCATGTCTTGTGTATGGTAGGGGAGGCACAAGTGATTTGCAACATTTCATGCATCGACAACCGATCGAATGGTTCAACATTTCATTTCAATTTAGCTAGTTACATATCCCTTCGAGATCAAATAAGGTAGATGTCCATATTTTATGCATGCATGATTATATTTTATGCATGCATGATTATATTTTATGCCACTTCACCCTTCCTTTTCCAAGATATGAAGAGGATCGATGTAACGTGGTGATAGTTTTCCTTTAACCTTGTATCTGCAGAGACCTGTGATAGGTGATACTTTGAGATATACGTAGTCCCCAACTTGGAATATCAATTCCCTTCTATTGTGATTGTCAGCTTAACTCTTCTGTCGTGATTGTGCCGTTCTAAGATTATCCTAGATTATTTGTATTTGCTTTTCAGCTCCTGAAGAATTTTTGGTCCAAAAACTTGATTTTCTCCCATGTAGAGATTCCAATGGAGCCATCTTGAGACTGCCTTGATAGCTATTGTTCTAAGAAAATTTTGCATACACAAGCCTTTATCCCAATACAATCATGCTTTTAGGCACAAGCTCTTAGCAAATCCTCAACGATTTGGTTAGACCTTTTAGTTTGACTATTTGTTTGTGAATGATATGCGGAACTGGAATTAAGCTTTGTAGCCATTTATTCATGTAGCTTTCGCCAAAAGCGCAACGTGAATTGAGTACCTGGCTCAGATACTATCTTCTTTGGAACACCATGTAGACATAATCCTCGACATATACAATTCTAATAACTTGGCCCCAGGATAGGCTGGTTTGGCTGCTATGAAGTTCGCAACTTAATCTGGCCATAGGGAGTCATAGCCTTCACGAGTTGAGGTAATCTATATTAAATCCATACAAATTTATTCTCATTTCCACTCGAGTACTTTCAATGGCTGAAGTAAAGTTGCTGGCCTTTGATGCTCCACTTTTACTTTCTGGCATACATCACATAAAGAAATGTGGGTTGCTACATATCTTCTCAAACCATACCATAAGTATTTTATATTAAAAATATTGGTACATCTTAGTACCCCCTGGATGAAAAGAATATGTTGAATTGTGTTCTTCCTTCAGTCATGAAGATGGCCGATACAGGTACACAGATTCTCTTTCTGAACAAAATAGTTCCTTCATCATCTTTAGTGAAATCTAGGGCTTTTCTTAAACCAATTAGGGTCTTGATTTCTTTGACTTTAGAATCTGCCAATTGCCCCTTCTTGAGTTTTGTTCTAATGTCGGTTCAATTTCCAAGGTCATGACTTCGATATGAGCAAGGATTCCTAATTTAGTTGCTGCATTTTCCAACAAAATTCTTGCGGCATAAACCTGGTGTAGTGCTTCCCCTCACAGTTGACACACACAATTGAGGGGGAGGCATAAGCGCAGGGGAGATAGGGTCTAGGAGGTGCGGATAAAACAAGACTTTGTTTGTAAGATGTTTATTTCTCCATTTTGCTGAAGCTGATGAGGATAAAACAATTTAGGAGCAATATGTTTGGTAATATTGTAATTGATGTAACATGTTTGCATCTGTGAATACAAGCATCATTATCTTCATAGATAATGATAGGTGACTGTAAGGGACCAATACCGCATGACTACTCAATGTGATTTATCATTCTATGGAGCCACACGCATTCACATGATGCCTCATATAGTGCAATGATCTCAGAATAATTTGTGGAGGTGGCCACTAGTGTGTTTGTTTAGATGACTTCCATGGCATCATTGTTCCTCCATGATGGCCTACAAAACCTGTCTATAAATTGGCATTGTGGTGATCCGATAAATAGCCAACATCAGTGTATTCAATCAAGCTAGGATCATTACTTTTCTAAAAAAATAATCCAAGATCCTTAGTGTTTTTGATGGTGCTTAGCCTCGCCAATTAAGTACCGCAAGCGCACGGGTCGGTTGTAGCTTTTCCCTTAGAGAATTTCCCCAAGGTTATCAATCCGTGGAACAAGGAGATTGCTACGCTTATCTAAGCACTAACTATGTTGATTATTAATCTTTTTGGGTTTTGGTTGGTGTATGAATAGATCTAATCTACTAAGTTTAATCTAAATAAATCTAGGGTTAAGAATGCGAGGTTAAGTTATTAGCGAGAGCACAAGATATAGAGAACGTTTGCCCCTAGGGTTTTAGGATCGCTAGGATATGTAATCGCCGAATTAACACACCAATTCTAATCTATCTAATTCGGAAAGCCGATGTCGTTTCCCCCACACTCGTCACACAACACTAGGGGTAGAGGCACAACAAACCTAGGGAATCGAGATATATGTACAAGATAGATTGAATTCACAAAGGATATCGACAATTACAAACCAAGGTCACCTTACAACCATAAAGCTAGTCTTGGCGACAGAGTTCAAAGTGTAGAAGTCCTCGGTGAAGAACTTCACCGTCCTCCAATCTTGCCATGGCCGTCGGCTTCCTCCAGTGTGTGTTTCATCGATACGACGGCTCTCTGATGGGAATTCATCTCCAGTTTCTATAAGACATAAGCTTTAAATAGTCTGAGGGAACCCTAGCTCGAAGGAGAGGCCAAACCACCACAAAAATGGGCTGGGCCGTCTGGCCTATGGGCTTGGGCCGGCTGGCCTGGGCCTTTTCTAGCCCATCTCGGCCTCCTCTTTCGCGTGCGGACTCCTCTCTAAATTGTTAACTCGTGTCCTTCATATATGTGGCCCTTTTGATGTCGTTTGGTTCGGGATATGATTGGATCTTATATTTGTCTGCTGGATTTCCTCTGATCCCGAAGTCATCTGAGTGTGTTCTTCAAGCCTTTGCATGTGCACATATTTGGTGGTCGGTCTTGATCCAAATGTGCTCATTTATAGCTCAAAAACCTGCATAAACCAACATCTTCCAAAAATATGTGCATATGTGACAACGGGGTTATTTCACATGCCAAGTGGTAGGTTAGTATATGAATTAGTCCAAAAACTCCACCTAAATGGCACTAATAAGGTGTAGCAAAGGAGCGCCAACAATCCCCATGCCTAAACCTTGCTCGTCCTCGAGTAAGTCCAAGAGCTTTGCTTAATAAGGAAATCAGCATTGCCTTTCAATGTCCTCCCTACACTTAGTCATACATAACAAGACACATTGCTCTTCTCAAGTATTTAGCATTTAAAGTTTAAATTGTGACCAGCTACTTTTTCATTATGGAAGATAGACTAGCAATAAGGAACAAACCACTATAAATAAATGCAATGCTCTCAAACTTAAGTGAACTTCAAACCTTTACCTTGTTCAAAGATTTTTCAAAAAGAGACATATCCAATATAGGTGAGATTCTCTTGCAAAAGTTCATGGAAACTCTCAACTCATCAAGTCACTCAAGCCTGTACTAGATCATCTTCAACCTATTCTAGTCATATATGAAAGTGGAAAGCGTATGTGGAGCTTGGTAGGTAAAAACAATCCTAGCAAAACATTATACTTGAAATATTGTAAAACTAAGAGACCTATTGGAATTACTGAGGCTAGTAAAAAAGGTCATGGAAAATAAGGTTGGAGAGGGAGAGAGATGGAACTCACACTTTTTGATAGGTGGACATGTGCAAATGGCAAATGGGTGATCCCGAGACACAAATAAGGTTCTCGTTATCGGATTACACATGGTTGGAAAATTTGAGTATGGATTTCTCCTCAAGGCACTTGGGAATTAAATGAAGCAAAAAAGAACTAGGAGCATTTTTATTCTCTCTTTATGTTTTTTCTTTTCCTTCTTTTTCTCTTTTTTTTATTTTGACACGCCTTGTGAGCATGTGGCATACCTTCTTTGGGCATGCATCTTTTTTTTTCTTCTTTTTCTTTTCGCTCCTTAGAACTTTCACAACATGAAACTTACTCGGCGGAAATTGAAGATATGAGATGACTCCTCCCCCATGCTTGAACGATGCTCGTCCTCGAGCATAAAAGAGAGGAAAAATATGACCGCCGAGTTAAGTATAAACTCTATTATCTATCTAGAATTTATTCCATACTCAAATTGGGTTGTGGTCAAGGATTTGACCACAAAAAGATATTTGGTTTTTTTAAGGTGGATGCCCAACCAAGTTTGTGAAATTTCTAATGTGAAAACCCACAATGCATGGACACAAAGGCTAGCCTTAAAAATTTACACAAAGGAATGACCAACTTTTTAGTCTCGTACCATAGAAATCAATCTTAATCCAACTCATCAAATACAAGTTTGCAATTAATCTAAATGTTTCATCATGAAAGAACATGTATGTATATGGCTTTGGGAGGTAGAACTTTGCAAGAGATTCACAAATATAGATAGCATAGGAATTCAATTTTCAATAAAACAACACAAGGTGTAGGATATCGGTAAACATAATTAAAAGAGCGATGCTTTGTATGTGGGTCTAGAATTTAGTCATTTACCCTCCACAAATAAAAGAGCCGGTAGTTAACATTTAATTCCATTTAAAAAGAGAGCAAATATTCAAGTCATACGTAACATAGTATAGGTAAAACAAGGCGGCAACTTTCATCATTTT
The DNA here is from genome assembly GCA_015342445.1 of Digitaria exilis. Lineage (NCBI taxonomy): Eukaryota > Viridiplantae > Streptophyta > Magnoliopsida > Poales > Poaceae > Digitaria > Digitaria exilis. Next base: position 1,668,645 of record JACEFO010002840.1, read on the forward strand.
TCCATAAGCAAAAGCTATCATCGTGATGAGCTCATTGTGATGGTGACCATTAAAAACAAAAACAAAACTAGGCTGTCCTCCTAGAAGCCATGTTATTAACAAGAGAGATATACAAAGGATTCTATCCTATGGTTGAAGGCAAATATGTGCAAGCATTTGTAAAAAGATGAATAAAGAGAAAGTTGAGAAAGAATTATCGTCTTTTGATGCTTGAAGTGTAGCATGGCCTCCCCCATGCTTAAGCATGTGCTTGGCATGGAAGAAGAAATTTAAGCATCTTGTGGCAACCGTGATGTACTCCATGGGGCTTTTTCCTTTGTCCAAGAAGTCCTCCCCCATGCTTAGCATGATGCTAGGCGTGGAAGAAGTAGATGAACCGTCTTGTAATTCTTGAGATCCTCCCCCACGTATTTGGATGTTCTTCACCTTCATTGCTTCATTTTATCTCAACTTCTTCATGTTGTCAAATAGCCATTATGCCTGCAAAACATTTTAAGCACACACACTCCCCCTGGGGTGATGGTCGGGAGTCGAAACAAATTCCAACAAACAAACCATTCCCTACGATCCCAACTTGTGGCATAACTAACTTAGCAAAAGAAAAATAAAAGCCTAATGAGTGTATGTGTGTGCAAGTGTGAATGAAAATGGAACGACAACGAGGTGAATGCAAAGTTAACAAGAAAAGTGTTTCCAAGGTTTTAGGGATAGGTTTTATGGGTCCTATGTTTTGGCTCAAAACAAACATTTTGAAGAAAGAGGTTTAGGCATAGAAATTCTTGGGTGGTTTTGAAAACAAAAGGAGAAACAAATGTTAGATTTTTGGATGATGAGCAAAGCCTATGGTTTTATATTGGCTATAGGTAGGAGGTTTCTTTTTCTTTTTTTTTAAGTTTTGATAGGAAGGCTTAGGTAAAGGTGGTTTTCACAAAACGAGTTACAAAAATGCAATGTGCAATGCAACACAAGGTGGAGAACAATACGAACAATAAAATGCACATGAGGTGGGTGAACAAATAGAATTGAACAAAATGATGTGACATAAAAAGTTGGTGGTCCTAAAACAAAATGAGTTAGCCTAAGTTAACTAGCCACAAATTTATAATCAAAGGGTTGTGTCGTGCTCCATATTTCTCTCTAAAAGACACAAAGAGAAAAAGACTCCAGTACACTAAAGACCGGGTTGCCTCCCGCAAAGCGCTTCATTTAAAGTCATAGAGCTCAACTTTCTCACATACCTTAAAATTGTTGCGAAGCCATGGTCCTTCATGCAAGATATGAAGTTGTTCCATGCAACTTTTATTCCACTTCCAATGTTGGACTTGATCAATCTTTCTCAATGGAAAACTCACCCAATCATCTCTCACATCGTCGCCACTTCCTTCTTTGTTGTCTTTCGTCGCTGTCTAATCTTCATGATTCTTCCTCCCTACTAGAATGGAAATTGTGCCGACCAATTGATCCAATGCAAAGATCATAAAATCTTATTTCCAACAAGTCCTCTGTCTAAAACGTATTCCAAACGAGGGAGTTATGCACGTTTTACTCCGGTGCGGCAATCTGTCCTGTTCTGATTTCAGCACGTGCAACTCCGATGTTTGTGACATAGCTCCTCCCATGGGTCTTCAATTTCATTGATCAATGATGCCTTGGAACAGGGACTTGACGAAGGTTTTGAACATTTAACTTTCTTGCATTGTAACCCACTGGCCTTGTGCACAAAATCGAGAGACTAGCAACGTCCGTTCTTGAAACTTGGAGGTGTTGATGATTGTGTTCAAAATTTTGAGCGCGGTTCCTCTCATTATTTGAATTTCATATTCTGCAGGCTAGTGAAATTCGGGACTTCTCTCGACATGTGCTCTTTTAAGGTCATGAGCTTGACCAAGTGCAAAGAAAGATCAGGATTTGCAAAACTTATTGTAAACATATGCATCCATAAACACAATCACAATTAGATTGTAGCACCAAAGCATGTTGTAATTGAATGTAGCATATGTTTCTTGTTTAGCACTTAGTTTTTTATTAGGCAAAGGTTCTTTAGGCATAGAATCAATGGGTTCAAGCACAAATATTGCGTCTTTATCATTCTCAAGAAATTCTAGTCTATAATAATCATGATCATCATAGGTTGAAGGCATAGAATTTGAATCGTCATTCATATTATCAGTTGAACATGCGTACTTCAAAATATTATCATCATAACCAATAGTATCTTGAGAGTTCAATGCGTACCTTAACCTTCGTGTTGATTCATCAAGAGGGGTTTTTGGTTCGTCCGTCGGAGTTGAGAGCAAATCTATCACATCAACCGGAGGTGGTTCTCCACAATCTTGTTGCAATTCCTTCCCTTGTTGATGAAAATCTCCTATGTATTCAAGTTTTTCCCCTCCAAACATGCGTGTTACACCTCTAGCTCTTCGGTTGCTTCCATTAACTCTTTGTCTTGATCATCATGAGAAGTTTCATTCTCCATAGCTTGTTAGAGAGGGTCCCTAAAAGAGTCAACAAAGAGAACGCTCTCTACCTCTTTGTTATTAAGTGGTAGAGGTGAAGCACCACAAGCACTTGGAAGAAAAATGAAGTCATGTTTAATCCCATCAAGTTGAAAAGTTAAGATTCCCTTTTCCACATCAAGAATTGAATTAACCAACTTTAGGAAAGGTTTTCCAAGAATTATATCATCATAGTCATCCAAGCCATTATCGAGCACAAAAAAGTCGGTTGGAACAATTTTACCCACAATGGAAACATCTAGATTTCTAATCACCCCTATTGGCCTGGTAGTTCTGCCATCTCCCATTGTCAATTCTATGGTTGTAGGAGCAAGATTAAAATTTCAGCAAAGAGCTCATCATAAATATCAAATGTCATAATACTAACATGAGCTCTACCATCGCACAAAGCTTTGTCAATTACTTCTCCATTTATTTTGCAGCTTATATGTGGAGTCGGTAACGACATACCTTTGTCGTGGACGTTCCCAATTGCATATACTTGGCTTATGCGTGTGAATGATGATGACTTCGATTCTATCTCTTCCTCTTCACTGAAAAGTTGTTGAATGGTCCCTCCGGCCAATTGATCTTCCAATTCATATCCCGTGTGTGGATTTGATGGGAAGTCCGGTTCTATGGCTCTCACCGATCTCTTTTGGTTTTGATGAGGTCTTCCCTTGTCAAACAAATCTCCAAAATCAATCGGTATCCAATCCATTTGCTCGAACTCCTTTAGCGGTCTTGCATTTGCCAAGCTTCTTTCTTCTTCTCCCGAGTCTTCTTTTGTTGAACCTTGGACCGATGCATCTTTATCTTGAGTTACTCCCACATCTTTTTGATGCTTCGGTTGCTCTTCCTTCGACTCCGGGGCATCTTTTCCAGAAATTCCAGCAAGTGTTTCCACTTGATTTTCTTGCTCGATCTTTCCCGAGAGGCGTTTTCCCAATCTCTTTGCATGGCAGCCCCCCTGCTTATTCTTTGTAGTATTTGGACAGCCTCTGTGAGTGTTTTCTCCATGAGGTCTCCTCCTGTGCACGCTTGGACAAATTGTATGCATTCGGAGGTTAGGGAAAAATAAAAAGCTTGCAAGAGTACATCACCGGGGATCCTAAGCCATGGTCCTTGCAAGAGTACATTTCCCAAGCTTGATTTATCCCCTCGTTCTCCCCTTGTTTGAAGGTGAGCACTTCTCTCCGGAGTTGGTGAACCTTGCTTGGCGGGAAGAAATCTCCACAAAACTTTCTCATCAACTCGTCCCAATTTCCTTTGGCATCGAAGGAAGCGAATGCATACCATCTTTTCGCTTTATCCACAAGTTAATAGGGAAAGGATTCCACTTGAACCAATCTAACGGAACTCCATCTTGCCGCACCATATTGCATATCCTTGTGAAGTGCTCGATGTGGCTATATGGATTGTCCGCCTCCTCTCCTCTAAACGGGTTTGCGGCCGTCATCTTGATGATTTGAGGCTTGATCTCATACTTGAGGGCTTGGAGTATTGAATCCGATCTTGGGCTCGCATAATCCCTCAACGATTTCTCCTCCTCCATGGGGTCAATGAGCCATCTAGTCAAACAAAAATGAAAACAAAAAGAAAAAAAATTCTAGAAAAAGATTAGGGGTTAGAAACCAACAAAATTAATACAAAGATAAACGTAGCAAAACTTTCTTGCTCCCCGGCAACAGCGCCAGAAAAGTTTGTTGATGGCGCTTAGCCACGTCAATTGAGTACCGCAAGCGCACAGGTCGGTTATAGCTTTTCGCTTAGATAAGGAGATTGCTACGCTTATCTAAGCACTAACTATGTTGATTATTAATCTTTTTGGGTTTTGGTTGATGTATGAATAGATCTAATCTACTAAGTTTAATCTAAATAAATCTAGAGTTAAGAATGCGAGGTTAGGTTATTAGCGAGAGCACAAGATATAGAGAACGTTTGCCCCTAGGTTTTTAGGATCGCTAGGATATGTAATCGCCGAATTAACACACCAATTCTAATCTATCCAATTCCGAAAGCCGATGCTGTTTCCCCCACACTCGTCACATAGCACTAGGGGTAGGGGCACATCAAACCTAGGGAATCGAGATCTATGTACAAGATAGATTGAATTCATAAAGGATGTCGACACTTACAAACCAAGGTCACCTTACAACCCCATGGACAAATGAGGCCTTCACCTCATAAAGCTAGTCTTGGCGACGGAGTTCATGGTGTAGAAGTCCTCGACGAAGAACTTTGCTGTCCTCCAATCTTTCCATGGCCGTCGGCTTCCTCCGGTATGTGTTTCATCGATACGGCGGCTCTCTGATGGGAATTCACCTCCGGTTTCTATAAGACAAAAGCTTTAAATAGTTTGAGGGAACCCTAGCTCGAAGGGGAGGCCGAACCACCATGAAAATGGGCTGGGCCGGCCGGCCTGGGCCTTTTCGGCCCATATCTGCCCCCTCTTTCGCGTGCGGACTCCTCTCTAAATTGGTAACTCATGTCCTTCATATATGTGGCCCTTTTGATGTTGTTTACTTCAGGATATGATTGGACCTTTGATTTGTCTGCTGGATTTCCTCCGATCCCAGTCATCCTAGTGTGTTCTTCAAGCCTTTGCCCGTGCACATACTTGGTGGTCGGTCACGATCTCGGTCTTTATCCAAATGTGCCATTTATGGCTCAAAAACCTGCATAAACCAACATCTTGCAAAAATATGTGCATATGCGACAATGGGGTTATTTCAAGTGCCAAGTGGTGAGTTAGTATATGAATTAGTCCAAAAACTCCACCTAAATGGCACTAATAAGGTGTAGCAAAGGAGCGCCGACAAGTGCCAATCAAATACCTAAGGATTTGTTTTCCTCTAGTCCAATAGCACTTAGTTGAGGAAGCACTATGTCTTGCTAACAAATTCACTAGAAATGCAATGTCAGGTGCAAGGTACATTATTGTTCCAATGAGTCAGAGGTAGGGATAATCCAGTCTGAATATCTCTTCTCCTTTTCATTATCAAGATATCGAACAACCATGTGAGCCATTTGGATATGCTTTGTCCACATTGAATTTCTCCAATGATTTCTGAACATAGACAGATTAGTGCACTAAAATTCCTGAGTGAAGGTGCTTAATTTGCAAACCTAAGAAAAATTTGGTTTTGCCCAAATCCTTCATCTCAAACTCTATCTTAAGATGATTTCGGGCTTCGTCAATATCTTGTGTGTTGCCAATGGTATTTAAATCATCCACATACACTGATATTATGCAAAATCCTGTGGAGGATCTATTTATGAAGACACACAGGCAATCATATTGGAGTCCCTTCTGCAAAATGTACTCACTCAGTCAGTTGCACCACATTCTTCCCAATTCTTTAAGACTATGGAATGATCTTTTTAGCTTTAAGCAATACATATTACGATTTGCGCTTTTATTCAGTATAGAGATCCCATTGGGGACCTTCATATATATTTCCAAATCTAGTGACCAATATAAATATGTTGTCACGACATCCATCAACTACATAGATTTTCCAGTGCTATCAAATATTGGAACGTAATTCGACTCATGACTGGAGAATATGTTTCATTGAAACCAATGCTGGGTCTTTTTGCGTGAACCCTTGTGCTACAAGCCTCACATTATATCTCACCACCTCTTTGTTCTCATTCCACTTCTAGATGAAAACCCATTTGAAACCCACGGGGAAGGTTTTGGGGGTGTATGTATCATTGATGAGAATACCTCTCTTTTATTGAGGGAGGCTAACTCTACCATAGATTTTGAATTTCATTTTAGATGATTTCTGCAATTGATGAGTATATGTCAACAATTGTAGTCTTACCATCATATGATTGTTCAAAGTCAATATAGTTTATGAAAATTTCATGTGTTTATGGCTCGATATTTATCAATACGATAGCATCATGGCGTTCCAATGTCCCATCATCAGAAACTGAGAGCAATGTTGATGTTGGAAGTGGATTGGGTAAATCCACTTGATGTCTCTCAACTTGAGGTTGAGTTTCAATTACTATGTGGGAAGTGGATTGGGTAAATCCACTTTATGTCTCTCAACTTGAGGTTGAGTTTCAATTACAATCCTCTGTTATCTCTTGTGCTTTCCATTATACCCTCTATTTTCTCTTGCGTTTTCAAGGATTTTCCATACCTCTCCCACTCTATTTTATGGAAGGGAGTTGAATAGTTTTGTTTGGTATCTCTATTCTTTCTAGCACATCTACAAATCAATTATCCTTTGAACTTGAAGTTTGGATTCTATGGTACGACGATCCTCCTATAGGGTGGCTAAGACATCCCAGTTTATTTCTAGGCATTTAGTGGGATATTAAAATTCTCCTATAATGCTAGGCATTTCTAGGCATGCTGATTGTAAGACACTAGTCTAGTTAGATATGTCCGAAATAAGGACACATTTTAGCAAGCCAAATTTGTTTCTTTGAAAATTTCTTATTTTGCTCATAAAAAACTATATTAGAGTTCTTATCTTGTTTTATCATAAACGCTTATGTGAATCTCTCTCTCTAACTATCTATGTGCGTGTTCGAATGGCCAAGACCAAGCAGACTGCTCGCAAAAATATTGCAACCAGATGTCACCAGTTGGGTCGGCTTGCACCTCGCCGCCGTGCACCAGTGCAACCAGAAGTGGAGCCGGTCCCAATTGAGCAAGTTCCAGCTGAGCCAGTTACAGTTCAGCCAGATGTGCAGCTAGCTCCGGAGTTACCAAAAAAGGAAAAGGAAGAAGAGCCAATGATGCATGCTTACTACATCTACAATGAAGATTCAGTGGGATCACCTAAGCTAGTGCCACATCCTCTAGGGGTGGAGGAAATAGCCGTGGATAATGTGCAGGAGGCTCCAGCACTTGAGGCTATTGGAAAAGGAAGATGGATTACTGAAAGTTTAGAAGACGGTGATGAAGAAGATGATGAAGAGGGTGAAGATGATGAAGACACTAAAATTTTTAAAGTGTGGGTGACAAAGCTAGTGAAGATTGTGATGACAATAGCACTACGGAAAGCCGTGATGAAAGTAACCAAGGAGGAAGACCTAAAATGATGTGACTAGTGAAGTTGCAAGGGCTAGAGGAATGATTCAACTCTTGCAAGATCGGGTAGCATGGGTGGAAGCTCAACTTTTTGGGTGTGGCATGCCGCCAAAGAAGAGGTCTTGCTTTAGTGCACCTTGTTTTGGTCCCGGACGTCACTAGTATAGGATCCCTCTTAGGACAAACTCCGGCGGTGCTACTGGCGGTGTTGCCGACACGTAATCCAACAAAGACGAGATTGCAAGGCATGGCGAGGCCTGCTCCTCCGATAAAGAATCCGCATCACACCGGGCATATTTTATCCAACTATAGTGAGAGCAGAATGCTGTCACCTTGAGTGGCATCTCCTAAGGGAGTCGCACCTTTGCCGACATCACCGAAGGCATGTGGCGTGTCATGAGAGTACTCGAGTCATTGCTACTGTTTCTTGAGGTTCTATGGGCAGCGGCAGCGTGATGTCATCCTCCATGGATGGCAAAGCTAGTGGGAGGAGACCTAGAGGCACGGCCCCTACCACATCAACGATGGCGCACGGGAGCCTGAAGAAACGTGGCGAGCTGCTGGTGCAACAAACAAAAAATACCACCATGAAGGGGACGTTGGAGTAAAAAACTAGCATCCACGGGAGAGTTCAAATGGCAAGTCATCTTACCCTACTAACCGGTGATCTCCTTCTCTTCTTTCTCTCTTGCTCAAAGGTGTGAGCTACTATTTCAGACTAAGATACCTTTGGGTGAAGATGTATTTTAAACTTTTGTTGTCAGTGAAGATTTGACACTTGTTACCAATCATATAATGTCTCCAAATCTTTACTGCTTGAACAACGATAGTTAACTCCAAGTCATGGGTAGGATAGTTTCCCATACTCCCCCAATTGTTTATTGTTTAAAGGCATAGGTCACCAATTTGCCTTCTTGCATCAATGCACATCCATATCACAATAATTAATCTCTTTTTCAACTGTTCAAAACTATCATGGTGTAACACCCTAAAAAGACCATAACAATAAATCCATGTTTATCTTTTAAGGATTAAATAAATAGTGAAATAAAAATTTCTTTTTGTTAAGATGAACATCACTTAAATTCATAGATTAACAAGAACATCTCTCTCTCTCTCCACCACGTTGTTGCTCTTCTGGGCTCGATGGGTCGGTGGATGGGCTCCATGGGCCCATCTAGGGTTTTGTTTTTAATTTTTTATTTGGATTAACAGTTGTTGCTCTTCTAGCCTCGATGGGTCCGTGGAGGGGCTCCGTGGGCCCATCTAGGGTTTTGTTTTTAATTTTTTTTATTTGGATTAACAGAGGAAAACAGACATCCGCCTCTGAAAATGACTGATTAATAGTGGATAGGATTTCTGCCTTCAAATATCCAAAAAGACTACACTTCATGTTGTTTTTAGTAGTGTCAATAAATCATGATTTAATAAAGATGCTATCCGAAAAGACCACCTCTTAATGTTGTTTTTAGTAGTGTCAATAGATCATGATTTAATAAAGATGCATACAAGCAAACCATAATAAACAACATCCCAACCCCCATAACATCACATCCATGCATCCAACTCGCCAAAATGAACAAAGATGGTGTAAGTTCATTCATTCAGCCAGCCTGATCTTTGTACATATCTAGCAGTATATCTGTCATATGCTCTTTCTTGGAATGGGAATTAGTATTTAGGAATAAGATTATTCCCTATTTGGTCCTAGAAAAAATATCATTCCTTTTTTTGCCTGGAAACTTTTCATTCTCAATTTGACATCGAGTTCAACTTTCATTCCCTATATGACATTTCATTCCATTTTCTATCTAAGCACTGTTAAATGCCATATGAAAAGAGCATTTTACCCCTGGTTCTATTTGACCTCTCTCTCTCTCTATGGCTAGCGGACCCAAGGCCAACACATAGTAACCCCTGCCAAACTGCGGGGTACAAGGACTACCTAGCAAGCATCCCTGAAGCCACGCACCTAATCCCCTCCTTTACTCCTCAAATTGCAGCTGGTCATGGTCAGTGGTGAACCCCAACGGCGAGATGAGTGCCAATACCTCGTACGACCGCACGCTTGCACCACACCAGTTCTCCTGGTCTGGTTTGCGTTGTACAGCTCAATGGTCTCCTTGTCCGGGGAGTGCATCAATAGCATGTCCACCACCGCCCTGAACTTGGTGGCCTCCGACGAGGTTGCGCACATGATATATATATATATATATATATATATATATATATAGCGCTTGACTATTGGGAGCCTAGGGCTTCCAATAGTTATCGGGAGCCCAGACACATGCCTGGAGCTGGGACCAAGGACCAGGCCACGCGGACACAGACACACCACATTCCACCTGCCACGACAGAGGCATGCATGCAGCCTCCCGCAACGTCATCCCACCTCCCACACATGCATGCATGTACAGCACCATCCCACCTCCCACCTGTTCTTCAAATTTTATTTTGTTTTTTCGCTATAATTCTTCACTCGAAGATCCAATTTATAAACGGTTTCTACCATTAGATTCCTGACATTTTTATGCACGATTTGAGATCCATTGTGAATATTTTTTAGAAATTTTTTGAATTCAAATTTATACGATCATACAGACATATAGAAATGATCATAGAAACTGCTTCAAGTACAGAAACATATGGACATGAGCATATATAATGTATGACCACATCAGGAAGTATGAACGATCGAGCACACATGTATGTATAACCATGCACAAGCATATGCATGATTATATGGTCCATAGAAACCTGTTTCGAGCGTCATAGAAATATGCCCTTCTGGTCATAGAATTCCAGCTCACTGTCATAGAAACCTGTTCTTCTGGTCATATAACTCCAGCCCACTGTCATAGAAACCTCAAGCGGAAAAGTAAATACGGCTGACAATGCCACCTTACGCATCCATGCAAACCCACTACCCACCTTTCTTTTTAGTTTTTTTGACTATAATTTTTCACTGGAAGATACAACTCACAAACGGTTTTCACTACAAGACTCGTGATATTTTTATGCAAAGTTTGAGAACCATTGTGAATATAGTTTTTTGAACTTTTCAAGTTCAATTTTTCAAGATCATAGAAACATACTGAAACCATCGTAGAAACTGTAACGCTGATTTATATGCTCTACTCTATGGTTTCTATGATGTGTTGGGTAGTTAATATGCTCTCGATATGCTATTCTAAGTTTCCTAGATTATATGATCCATCCCCTGAGTTATATGCTATATTATGTGGATTGTATGTTGTGGACAAGGAGATAGCTGGTGTTTATGATGTTTGGTGTGCATTATATGAGGTACGCTGAAGGTTTATATGACCACAGTTGGAGTTTATATGAGCACTCGTATAGTGAGGAGTGTGTCAAACAGCAGTAAGGGGGAATTCCATGCCTGGTCATAGGAGAACCATACATATTCAATGGCCAATATATCATGGACTGTAAATGTGCATGGTCATAAGTAGCCAAGTTACATAAGTAGCAAACTAGTAGTTAACAGAAGAGCCATATTATAATCAGTCATACACAACATCATTCACATAGTATAGATGTTCATCAACTATCCCTCTGGTGTTGGAAGCTCAACAACACTGGTGGGATGTCATCAATATCGTTGTAGTGGTGGAACATCAGGTAGCTAAGTGCTTCACGTCTGAGGTCGTCAGTCTCCTCTGAGCCAAGTAAACAAAAGGTCATATAACAATAGTGAATGTGTCATATAAAGTTAAGAGAATGTCATATATCTGTCACATGATGTATGTCATATAAATATTTTGGGTGGTTTATTTTGAGATCCATTTTTTATGCGTGTAGTGATGGTTTATATGCTCTTTTTCGTGATTTCAATGATGGTGCATATGAAGAACGAAACCGTCAGTGCGCTTGGCTCCTCGAGTCTGTCATGCGGGCTAGCGCTGTCACGCTCAAGCAAGATTCAAAATCCTTGGACAGCACACAACCTCTCGAAAGAGACAAGGTTTCTAAATTTTGCAATTAAAATCAATAGCATAGAATCAAACGAACGAAATCATATAAAAGTATTTGATAGACTAGCATGTATATATGACTGATGCAACTAACGTGTCCAAAAGTGGTTAATACCAGTACATCCAAACTATCTTGCAGAACAAGCATAGAAACTATGAAGGAAAATCATAGAAACAAAAAAAATCATGCAAGAAGTCTACTCCAAGCCTTGCGAATAGCCGATGAAGGTCCTGTCTACTTGTGTACGAACAAGGCTGCTGAAAGGTGCAAAAAAAAATGTATAGAAACATGGAGGGAACTAATGTTATTTGAACCAAATAATATGCCAATTATATGCATTCATCACGAAGTATCTATGCTCGAGCACACATGTATATATGATTAAAAAAAATTGCACAAACACTAGTAATAGACAGGCTTTGTATCTATAGTAGAGCAGCATGTATATATGATTGAGGGATGGGTATACCTAGTGTTTGGTGAGGTACCTACCATCAGGTTCAAGTATTTTCTTGCTCCCCTGTTTGCCTGCACAAATCATAGAGCGCAACGAGTAATGCTCTTTATGCACTTGTCTGAAGCTTCGTTAAGGCATTTACACAAACACAGAGAGTTCACTCAAGGCGAGGGAGGAGGCACCTGCGCACCAGGCCAACGAGCAAGACGCACCCAACGAACAGCCCGACGGCCGCTTCTGCGAGCACCGCAGCGGCGACATCCTGCACAGGGATGAGCGTGGCGGAGTCGTTGCCCACCAACACGACCACGACAACAGCAGCCACAAGAAGCAGCACCGAGGTTCCAAAGCACCCCAGTGGCGCGCGTGTGCCTCCTGCGCAGGCAACGACGCACCATGGCTAAACGGGGGATCTGCTCGCCCAGCAGCGGCAACAGGTATCTATGCCAAAACAAACAGTATCTATGCCAAAACAAGATTCAAAGTCGCTGGCCAGCAGAGCACCAACTAGCGCAGCGGCCTCGGCTCTGCATGCCAAATCCCAGCCTCTCGCTCGCCACCGGAATTTCGCTGTTGCTGGCACTGACAGGGCTCACGGTGCAGCTGCTAGCCATGGAGGAGCGTGCAGCGCTAGGGACCCATGCGGCGGCGCTGAGAAGGTCGACGCGGCAGGCTTCTCCCTACACCAGACCGACGACATGAGCAGGATAACTCAACACGGCGATGTAGGGAGGGTGAAAAATTTGAAATGGAGAGGAGGGAGAGGCGCAGATGGAAGTGCTATGTAATAATACATCCGCATTGGGTCAAACTGAGCCCACACTATAGGATGGGGCCACGTGGACAGTCGAGTGGCTGGCTGAATGGTCCGCTAGCTGGTTGGGTTGAACCAGCTTGATAGGTTGGTTGGATCAAGGCTTCCAATAATTGGAAGCCTATAGGCTCCTAACATATATACTGTATATATATATATAGAGAGAGAGAGAGTCCGGGGCCCTGTGCTTGTGAAATCAAGGTGACCTCAGATGTTTGAGTTCTTAAGAGAAGCTCAATCTTGTTGCTAGACTGTTCTCTGATCATCTCGTTGCTCGAGTCTTTGCAGTTCTTGAGAGAAGCTCTTATTTTTTCTTCTCGCTGGACGACAAAGTTTACCCTGTTCTATAATACCACTAGTTCATTTCATCGATTCCTATCTGTTCCATCTACCAATCCACCATGCGTTGTGTTCTTCTCCAGCTGACCTGGCACGCCACTTAATCAGATTGATCAACACAGTTGTGAGCTCCTTCTTGAAGTCCCCACCGTTGCTAAACATTTCCACCATAGCCAGCTTCTTCTGTCCCCTGATCTTGCTTTCCAGCTCAGTGGCCTTGGCATTATCCATCTTCTGGGCTAGCAGCCTTCTTCTTTGGTGAAGGGCATTTGGTTACCACCTGATCCACCGACGCCTTCTTGGGCGACTTGGTCATATACCTAAAATCCCTTCTGAATCTTATTTTTGTATGACTATACCTTAAATCAATTTTGAATCCTATTTCTATTGCACCTTCTTGTAAATCAAACTGCATTGTAATTTTATAAGACGTCACTACGTGTATCATCACATCACACATGTTTATATATGAAAGCATGAGTCTGAATTTTGGCACCAGATGACTCGAACTAGGTAGAACATCAGTTTTCCACAATGAAACCAAAGTGACTAAAAGAAACACAACTTACAGGGTGATCGCTACTAATAAACATACGATTGATACTTAGCTTGACACTACCTAGCTAGCTAGCTACTAGATGCAGCCTAAAATTATTATGGGCATGCAACACACTACTATGATATTAAACTAGCAGATAATTAAGCATATTGGAATATGCCTTTATAATTAATTAGGTCGTCGAACCATCAGATCACTTGCTTGTCGTGGGTGGCTTGGGCGTCCGCAAACAGTTTGGGTCACACTTCCTTAGATATCTCGTAAAGCGCCATGTCGCGGCACAGTTTGGGATCAACCTTCTTCCTGGCCCTTTCAAACTTGTTCTTGAGGAATTTGATCTTTTGGGAGAGCATCAGCGCATCGAGGCCACGGTACTTGAGCGTGGGTGGCGTGTCGAGCTCCTTGAGAATCACTAAGACAAGGGGGGCCTTGTCATCATTGTTTGCCTTGCGGAGTCTAACCATGGTGTTGAGGACCTCGAGCTCATCATCGACACTCCAATATTGCCTCTTCTGCCACTTGGTCTTTGGCCGCCTGTGGTGGCCTTGCCACCACTGGCGAACAAGCTGCCGGATGACACAGCGCCACCTGCTGCATCATGATCCCATCGTCGTCGTTGGAGGAGATGGCCAAGTCGGAGGGCAGTGAGAGGATTATCGATGAATGGTAAGACGGTGGGGACATAGTTCGAGGCAGCACTGCCCTTCTCGACTGCCCTCATCACACCATCATCAGATGAGGCGGCGACGATGAAGACCGGTGAGTGGATGGGCGCGGTGGGAAACACCAGTGGGGATGATGACGGACGGTGGTGCCATGCCATCGCTCTCAGCTGGCTAATGGCATCGTTGGTGTCGGATGACGATGCCACGTAGATGACCGTCGCGGGCACAGACAGATCGGAGCCGAAGTAGACAATGGTGCCGACATGTTGGCCACGGTGGCAGGAAGAGAGGTTGGGCGGAATCTTGGGCGCCATGGTTGAGATGCTGGATGGATTCGATGATGGCCTTTGCTTATTTATAGAGAGCATAATCACGGTGAAGTCCCCCCGCACGCTTTCTCTCTCTATTTCTCCTTTTTTTATGCTTACCGCCATTTTAACGCGGTTGCCTAATGTGTGTAGTACTAACCACGTCTTCCCATGATTGTTTGGTCGGTCCATCCAGTCGGTGTGGATGGAGCCTAGGGAGAAGGCGGGCACGACAATCCTGCATTGCGCAACAACGCTGGCAGGAGAAATAACCTACGCCACTGCCAGCGGGTCAAGCGGCACGCAGGACCCAGCGAGCAGCGGGGTGGTTGACGAGTGAGCCGTGCATCAGAGGCGGAGGGCAGCAGCTCATGGCACCAGCGCTCGTGTGGTTTCGTCACGTTGGTTTCGCCTCAGGGGCGACATGTCGACT
Organism: Digitaria exilis; assembly: GCA_015342445.1. Lineage (NCBI taxonomy): Eukaryota > Viridiplantae > Streptophyta > Magnoliopsida > Poales > Poaceae > Digitaria > Digitaria exilis. Next base: position 1,683,770 of record JACEFO010002840.1, read on the forward strand.
CGCGGAGGGGTCAGCGAGGCCGGGAAACGCGGAGGTGCGAGCAAAGGAGGGGATCTTTTAAGAACTTTGATATAATCAGTTATGACATCTCCTCTACTTCTCTTTGGCTCTTCCAATCCCATAAATTTGAACTTCCACATGAGCATAACATGCAATACCATGACTACTGGGTTATACACTGATAAAGATTAAACTTCCACATGAGCACAACATTGGAAATACCATGATTACTGGGTTATACACAGGCAAAGAGAAACTTCTTGACCAGTGGCACCTATGCTTGCAAAATGAACCGCTTCCATCTTAGAAGAAACCACTGACATACATGATATATCAAAGATAAGAAAAAAAATATTTACAGGCACATATGGACGATGCATGCGGCCGAGCAACGATCGGGTTCTTAGGTGATCGCATTTTGCAGATAAAGGGAAAAAAATATCATGAAGCTAATAGAAATTGATCTTTCTGGATAATTTATAGAGGGAATGAATCCATTTTAGGATCAGAACTCTAAAGCCTTTTGTAGCACGATAGTTATTATCAAGACCCGAAGTGATGCAACCGGTGTAAATGCCCCGTTAAGGAAATACATAAATTCAAATATAGTAAAAAATCATAAAGATTGTGTTTCCTATTGTAATTGAGACTGCAATTACATATATCCTCTGTAAAAGAGGTTAAACTGAACTATTTCATTCATCAAGTTTTTAGATGCAGAACACAGAAATAAGATTGAACATAAATAAGATACATCTAATCTGCGGTTATCTGTGAGAACAATATGCTGAAAACTCCAAGGATTTAAATATAGGCATGCTACATATTACGGGCAAGCAGAGATAAAAACCTGCTTGAGGGTCGTGCTTGATGCAGCTCCTTCTAGTCAAACCAGTAAAAGTTTCTGAACACTTTTCTTCTCCAGGTAATCTGGCAGAACAAATCAAGCAGGTCATGCTTGATCCAGCACACCTTCTAGTCCAACCAGTAAAAGTTTCTGAACACTTTTCTGCTCCAGGTAATATGGAACAAGTCTGCCTGAGTATCCAGTAGCATCTTCTTTGAACCCATGTATGAGAACATCCAGGAGGTATTGGCAGTGAGAAGTTAGCAATAAGACAAGTCGATGCTTGACTAACAAAAAAAAACAGCACAATTACTCGCATGGTGGTGAGATACTAAGAGTTCGATGAGCCAGGACCCTGTTTGTCCACTGGTCGGCGATGGATCAGAGAAGGGACGTGAAACGAACCGGACTTTTGGAGACAAAGTCCGACTCCCTGTACCATTACGATAGTCCCAGGAATAGTGCTATCGCATACAGAACTCATATCCCAGTATATCACAGTCATTCCTTCGAATTACATCACATGTCATAAACATATAATCCAGTACATGTCTCTAGAATAAGTACATCGGCCTCATGGGCTAAATGCAACATAAAGAAAATGTAGCGCGGCAGAAGCTATCGAGAGTCCTCCAAGGTGGTCTCCACTCCACAGGCAATCTCCTAAGCGTAGCTGCAGCCTAGTCATACCATCTGTCATGGTTGAACTCGTGCTCGGACAAGTACCCTGCGAACTCATAGACTGTTCCCAAGGAGTGGAACAGGTTCACGTCACCATCCGTATGCAAGCTTTAGGTGGCCTAACTCTAAAGGGAAAGAAATAAGCAAAGGAGTGGATAATGGTTTCCTATGCGGCAGCAACAATAAGTATCATCATTCCCATATCCCACTTTTACCACAACTCGTGCCATCTTGGCTCACCAGGTCCCGTCTCAACACAACACCTCCAACTCTCGGGCGATGCGCGGGGTACCATCCCCGGCATCTCAAGAGGTACGGACGAATCACAAGGGAAGCGGAGCTCAACCTCCCTCTCCCCACCCGCACCAACGACCTCACACACTCACCTATAGGGGGAGAGAAAGCAGATCCCAAAACAATGGATGACTCTGCAGAGCTTGTACGCCTGTACCCAACTCGGGCTGCAAACCGGGGATCAACCGGTTGAGACACAGCCCACAATTAGTAACTTCTAACTAGAAACGGCACCCTCCTGCATCCCTCGGGTCTGAATGCTTCGGCACGCTAACCTTGGCCCCAAGAGCTATGAAGACGTCTCCCGAGGGCCAGTCGGGGGATAGCTCGCCGATCGGGGGGTGTAAGGACGCATCCAGTCCCCCCTGACACAAATACCACACTGTGGTCGCCAACAGTCCGGATGCCGCTCCGAGAAAGGCTAGCTGGTACTCCTCCCACAAAAGCAAGCTGGTGCGTACGTTACAGTGATCACAAGATCGGTCAACAAGGTTTAAGGTGCCGGTACGGTTGTCATCGTCCCAAAGGCGTATCCACCGCAGTGGTCCGCAACCGTTACCATCACAGGTAACCGCCATACTCCTAGCTCCCAATCACAATCACAAGTCACAAACGTGCCCGCCACAGGCACAACACAAGGCTTAGTCAGAAGCTCGCCCCTGGCTCCCCGAAAGCCTAAGTCGGGTTGTTATAGTTACCCGCACCGGCAAAGACCTACTAAGGTCAAAATCACCATACTCCTTCCCAGTTTTCCCATACACCCCACACAGAGAATATCTACCAATCCCACACATAGCATGCACAGCAATAGCAATATCTCAAGTGTATATAAGTGGTAGGTCATCAAGGGGTAAAGGCAATAAAGGGCTATGCATGGCTAATCATCATATAATCATCACGTGCAAGTGCTAGCAATCTAATAGCATATGCCTAATGGGCATTCAAGAGATGGGATGGGCGTGAACCTGGAGAGAGTAGGTAGTTATCGAAGTCCTCGGCCGGGTCCTCAATCAGCTGCTCTCTGTCGTCGTCTCCTGAATACGGAAGGTATGATGAATCCTACAGTATAAGGCAAGAAATCCAAAGAACAGAAATATGGAAGATCCAAATAACTCCAAATACCCTCCCAAACTGTTATTTATATTTTTAGAAAATTATAGAAACTAGTTTCATAATTTTCTGACTTAATTTGAATTAGTTATGAATTTTCTAAGTTTAAATCCTTTTCTGAAAAAGATACATGAATTCCCGAAAAGAATAAATCCGGAAAATCAGAAAGCGACATGTGGCAGCACCAGAATGCGCCACGCGGCCTGCTAACATCAGACGAGGGGTCTGGTATTGAGGACGTCAGCATGGGCCCGGCTGACATCATCACGACCAAGTCAACCTGACAGGTGGGCCCGCGGCGCGACCGCGTGCGTGGGCGCAGCCCACCGTGAGCCATGAATAAAGCTCACGTGGACCACGTCCACCAGATCTGGTGCGGCTATGCACCGATCCGGTGCGGCTACGCCCGTGTGGCCTCGTGTGTGTGCTCAGATTTGGAATCAAATGGAGAAAAGTTCGTGCACGCGACGTATTTGACGGAATGCCGCAACGACGGTCGCGATGCACGCGGCACGACAGCTCGGCGCGCGTACGCGTTCGTTCGCCGGCGAGCATGTGCATGTCCGTGCAGCGTGTGTGCGCGTGTTGTGGCCAGGCGTGCCCGTGCATGCGCGTGCATGTTCGCGAATGCGCCAGTGCGGTGCGTCGCGGCGGCAGTGTGCGTGATGGCCCTGGCGAGTTCGCCGGCTGTCACACCCGGTTTTAGAGAGAAAACCGAATGCATCTCATATGTGCGCCTGGATCAAGATTTACAGACATATGGTCGACATTAAGTGAATAACAGTAACACAGTGCTTTAACATAAAAACAAATAAAGTATTTATTGCACTCTCGAAGAGGCACGAAGGCCTAGATGGTTCAACACGATAGTCTTAAACAAATAAACGATAAATGGCAGCGGCAATGTAGACTTCTTCCACAGGCAGCTGACTGGTGGAGCACCCGCCTAGATATCATCCAGATCACTAATGTACTCTGCACCGTTCTCTCCTTCTGATCTAAAGTAAGCAAGGATGAGTACACTTATGGTTGGTACTCAGCAAGTGGGGAGAAAGATGCAAGCTACCAAGGAGAGGCTTGGTTTAAGCTGTCAGCATTTTAGTTGGTCAAGTTTTATTAAGCAAGCACCAAATTACTAGAGTAAAAGTATATACCAACCCATTTAAATAGTAACTTCATAAATACCAACATCATCATCATGTCCAAGTAACCACAATTTGATTTAAGGTTTCGATATATTACTCATGTGAGGATCCGGGCCGTTCATAACCGCGAACACGGCTATTACAATAGATTTTAACACTCTGCAGAGGTTGTACACTTTCACCATACTTCGAGTTTCCTTCTCGCCCGGGTTTGCAAGGCCCTTAAACACTTCCTAGGTGAGTGGCGCAGGATTCACTACGAGGCTTTTCCAAAGAATCCCTATATGTATGTCTCCGCTCCACGTTATCCGTGGTACTTCGGAAGCCAAAGCATTCCTTCGCCACTCATCCAAGCTTCGGACCCAATAACCCACCAACTTGCAGCGCGAACACAACACATAGGTCTTCTAATTATTTAGCCAAGATCAGAGCCAATGTGATAGTATGGTTGTACGTAATAATTCCAGGTGGCCGCTCCATGTTCCAATTAGCAATAGGGCTCTTGTTTAACAAGTTCATCATAAGTATATCAAATTCATCAATAGTTGTTCAAGTAGCGACCCACCATAAGCCCAAAATTTTGCATCTAGTGTGGCTACCCGACATGAATGAAACCCAAGTATATCAAGGCATGAGAGTAAAAGCTAGACATCCTTAAATAGGTTCCCATCAAATTAATGCAAGACATAAATAATAATAAACTTTATTGCAATGACATGTGAATAGGCATCAAAAGAGAATGCAGAGGGGGAAGTCCACTTGCCTTCCTCAGCTACGAATGGTGGCTCTTCTTCGTAGTACTGCTCTTGATCGTCCTCCTCGTACGGAACGTTCTCTACACGCACACAACAAGAGCATACAATAAATAAACAAACAATACACCATATAACTTTAAAATAGCGTAAACATGAATAAAACACTACAGTTCATGCAAATATGCACTTCTGGACGTAAAGATCTCTCAAAACGGATTTAAAACGGTGAAAATAGGCTTAAAATAGGACTCACGGGCTATTCTGCGTTGAAATAAAACTTCTAGGGACCTAAATAGAAAAACCCGAGGGCTCTCTGCGCAATTACGCGTATAAACCTAAGGTCTAACACGTGAAAAGGCCTCCTAGGACGGCGGGTTCTAATTTATGAAAGCGCAGGGGCTAAACCGAAAGAAAAAGGGCCTAAATCTAAATACTTTTGAACTACCCTGGACCGTGGGTTGAATCTAAAAAAAACTAGGGGGTTTTCTGCAAAACAAGCACGAATGACCGCTACTGACCCCGTTGACTCGGGTCAGATCCGATCTGAGCCGTCGGATCGAGATCTGAGGGCTAGGGTTTCACGCGGCGCTCGGGGTCGTCGGCGACGGCGGCTAACGGTGGCGCGTGGCGGCGTTTTCGCCGGAGTAGAGCGAAACCAGGGCTCGGGGTGGCCAAATCGAGCAGATCCAAGCCCTAGACCTAGATTGGGATGCGGCGAATCCAATTGTGGCCTAAGCAAGGAGGCTTGGACGACCTACGCGGCTCGCCGCGAGCAATGGCGGCGACGGCCATGGCGGGACGTCGGCCGGGGTTCTAGGTGCGCAAAAAGGGGGAGAGAGGGGTACCGCGCATTCCTTACCCCCGTGCGAAGCTCGGCGGCGACTCGAAGTCGAAGAAACGGTGGCGAGGCAGCGAGATGGCGGCGGCGAGCTTGGATGCGGCGACCTAGGGTTGCGGAGGGGAAAAAGCTGCGGCGGCGGCGTCTTATAAAGGCGGCTAGGGTGGCTCTGGCCTACGGGCCCGACCAGCACGGACACGGGTCGCGGAGAGGGCGGCACGGTGAGAGCTCGGCTCGGATGCGAGGCCGGGGAAAAGGAAAGTGCGCGGCCGGAGAAAGGAAAGGGACGACCCTGACGGGTGTGTCCCACTGGCAGCGAGAGGAGGGGAAAGGAAAGGGGAAAGGGGAGAGCTGGGCCGGCGGCGGTTGATGGGCCGAGAAGAAAAGGGATGGGCCGGCTGCAGCGGTTTGGGCCGGGCTAGAAAGGAGAGAGGGAAAGGAGAAAGAAAGTTTGAAAAGTTTAAACCTATAGAAGGGATTTGTTTAAACGGTTGAAACCTTTTGTTAAAACTTCAAAACTTCACACAAAAATATATGCAACAGCATGGATGCAACATGAACTTGATTGATCTATAATTAAAGTGATGTTTGATTATTTATATTATCAATTTAAATATAGCCTTAAAATAATAAAACTAAAATAAGGGATTGCTTATATTGATTTCTTTGTGATGAAATAAAATTAGGGTGTTACACCGGCCGTGCGAGACAGCGCCTCGTGGCTGGGCCTGCGCGTGTGCATGCGTGTGGTGCGCGTGCGCGTGCTCGCGGGGTCTGGTTGCCTAGTCCGCGGCAGCGCGTGCTCGTGAGCGCGTACGCGCGTGCTGTGGCTGTGCCATAGCCGCGACACGGCCTCGCCAGCCTGCAGCACACCGGTAGCCTGGTCCTGCGGCGCAATGGCTCGGCTGCGTTGGCGGTGAAGCGAGGAAGCTCCTGCAGAAGAGAGCGGCTCGATGGTCGGGCAAATGGGTGGGGAGCACCTAGCGGCGGCTCTAGGCTCCATGGCGGAACGCTGGTGAGAGCAACGGTGAGGAATCAAGACGGGGCTCGGCGGAATTGGCTCACCTACGGGCTTGGGAAGAGTGAGGCGAGGCAGGAAGATGTTGGCACAGTGGCGAGGTGACGCGGTGCTGGCTTGAGGCGGTGGTCGTCGTCGATGTCGGCATGGCGGCGTTCACGGTGGTGAACGGCTCGGCGTCATTGAGGTACGGCTTGGCGCGTTCTCCGTCTCCCCTTGGCGGTTGTGGAGCTTCTCCTCGCGATGGCGTTCCTCCTCCCCTCTTCTTCCTCCTTCCCTCTCCTTCTCCTCTGCTCGGCGAGTGCAGTGGTGGCGGAAAGGGGATGGACCCCGTGAGAGCTTTAGGCTTCGAATTAAGGGTGTAGGCAGCTATTTGTAGGCGAAGGGAAGGGATAGAGATGGTCTAGGGGGCTTGGATGCCGTTGGTTCGTGAGCTCAAGGCGGTTTGGCGCATCGGACGGTGGCGAGCGTGTGGAGCGACGTGGGCTCCTCGGCTTCTAGAAGCTCCCTTGGACTTGGCTTGGGTGAGGGATAGATGCCAGCGAGGATGGGGCAAGGCGTGGTGCGGTCCCGGGCGCGAACGCACGCGTGAGCGGCGCGGGGTCACGCACGATGAGGCGTGAGGAGGAAGACGACACTGTGGGCGTGAGGCAGACATTGGGTCGCGACTGTCGGCACGGAGTGGCGAGAAGAGGCGCGCGAGTTGGGCTGGGCCGGCGCGAGCGAGCGAGCGTGCGCGAGTGAGAAGAGAGGGCGGCCCGCGCGGGAGAAGAGAGAAAAGAGAGAGAGAAAAAGAGAGACAAAGAGAGAGAGAGAATGGGTCGGCCCAATGATGTTATAGCCCAATAGTATTTGAATTTGAATTTATATTTCAAATTCATAAGTATATTTATATTTCAAATAAAATCCAAACAAATCCAAATGAAATACAAATAAAATCCAAATGCCACTCTAAATATATTGTCCATAAATAAAATATTGTTTTGCTAGGATTTAGATGAGGAGAAATTAGACCTTAGGCTAATTTAAATTAAAGATCAATCCACACAAAAATTTTTAAATCCACATTTTCAACATTCAAATTTTAGGAATGTTACAATCTCCCCCCCCCTTACAAGAACCTCATCCTCGAGATTTAAGAACTCACCACCTCCTCGAAGAGATACGGGGTACTCCTTCCTAAGATCGGCTTCCTTCTCCCAGGTTGCCTCCCGCTCGGTGTGGTTGCTCCATAATACCTTGCAGAATGGTGTGTTCGACCTTAAGGTTTCCTTCAAAGCTTGGTCTAGGATCTTCACTGGGTGTTCCTTGTACTCGAGAGTCTCCTGTAGGTCCAGTATATCTGTCGGCACCTCTTCACTGGGTAACCGCAAGCACTTCCTCAGCAGTGACATGTGGAACTCTGGGTGTACCCCTGCTAACTCCCGTGGCAACTGAAGCTCATAGAAAAAGGCTGCTTATCCTCTTCGTGATCGGATATGGGCCAACAAAGCATGGAGCGAGTTTCCCTTTCACATGAAATCGCTTGGTGCCCCTGAGCGGTGAAACCTTCAAGTAGACTGAGTCGCCAACCTCAAAGGACAACTCCCTCCTTTTATCGGCATAGCTCTTCTGTCTGCTCTGGGCCATTCTCAAGTTCTCTCGTATCTTTGCCACATTCTCTTCGGCTTCTTTGATAGAGTCTGGGCCAAAGAAGATCCTCTCGCCAACCTCCGACCACATCAAGGGTGTCCTGCACTTTCTGCCATAAAGAGCTTCGAATGGTGACATCTGTATGCTTGCCTGAAAGCTGTTGTTGTATGAAAACTCTGCAAAGGACAGGCTCTTCTCCCAATCTGACCCATAAGTAAGAACACAAGCTCTTAGAAGGTCTTCTATAATCTGGTTCACTCTCTCAGTCTGCCCATCGGTCTGAGGGTGGTAGGCTGAACTGTACTCTAAGCTGGTACCCATGGCCTTGTTCAAGCTTTGCCAGAATCTGGATGTGAACTCTGCTCCTCTATCAGACACAATGCTCTTGGGAGCCCCATGCAGCTTCAGAATATTGTCTATGTACAACTCTGCCAGCTTCTCTGTCTGATGCTTCTCTTTGATCGGGATGAAGTGAGCGACCTTGGTCAACAAGGACCCAGATAGCGTTGTTCCTATTCTGTGTGCAAGGTAGACCAACCACGAAGTCCATACTAATGTCATCCCACTTCTAGACTGAAATCTCCAAAGGTTGGAGCAGCCCTGCAGGCCTTTGGTGCTCCGCCTTCACTCTCCGACAAGTGTCACAACGAGCCACAAACTCAGCAATGTCAAACCTCATGTTCTCCCACCAGAAGCGGTCTTTCAGATCTTGGTACATCTTCGTACATCCTGGGTGAATAGAGTACTTGGAGTTGTGAGCCTCGCTCAAGATCGTCTGCCTGATCTTCTCATCTCAGGGTACACAAATGCGATGTTTCAACCACAAGGTTCCCTGCTCATCAACATGATAGTCGGCTGCTTTGCCCCTTGCCTTGACATCGAGAATCTCCTTGATTTAGGGACACCCCGCTTGCGCTTGCTTGATTTGATCCTCCAAGTCATACTTCACCTTCAACATGTTCAATTGCCCTTCCTTAAGTATCTCGAGCTTCATCTCCACAAGCTCTTTGTACAGTTTCGACTGACTTTCCTTTACCATCAGGTTGTTGCAATAGACCTTCCTGCTCAAAGCATCTGCCACCACATTGGCCTTGCCTGGGTGGTACGTAAGGCTCACATCATAGTCTTTGATCAGTTCCAGCCATCTTCTTTGCCTCATGTTCAACTCTGACTGAGCGAAGATGTACTTGAGGCTCTTGTGATCTGTATAGATCTCACACTTGTGACCAATCAGATAATGCCTCCAAATCTTCAAAGCATGAACAACTTCTGCCAACTCAAGGTCGTGTGTAGGGTAGTTCTCTTCATGCTTCTTGAGCTGCCGAGAGGCATAAGCCACAACCTTGCCTTCTTGCATCAATACACACCCAGTCCTTACCTCGAGGCATCACAATACACGATGAAATTCTTCTTGAGATCTGGGAGAGATAAGACCGGGGCAGTGGTGAGCCGGGTCTTCAATTCTTGGAAGCTTTCTTCACACTTTTCTGTCCACTCAAATGGCACGTTGTTCTTCAATAGCTCAGTCATTGGCTTGCAATTCTTGAGAAGTTCTCAATGAATCTCCGATAATAGCCTGCCAACCCCAAGAAACTCCGGATCTCGGTAACATTTTTTGGTTGTTGCCATTCAGACACTGTTGTTACCTTCTCGGGATCGACTGCGACTCCCTCAGCTGACAGCACATGCCCTAAGAATGCCACCTTCTCCAGCCAGAACTCACACTTGCTGAACATGGCATAGAGCTGGTTATGTCTGAGCTTCTCCAGAACAATCCTCAAGTGCTTCTCATGTTCTTCAGCAGTCTCCGAGTAAATGAGGATATCATCAATGAATACCACCACAAAGCAATCCAGCTCATCCATAAATACCTTGTTCATCATATTCATGAAGTAGGGAGGAGCAATCGTTAGTCCAAAAGAAACAACTGTGAACTCAAATTGGCCATACCTTGTCACAAAGGCTGTCTTGGAAATATCACAAGGTCAGATCTTCATATGATAGAAACCCGATCTGAGATCAACCTTGCTAAAGAACTTAGCCCGCTTCAACTGATCAAGCAACTCATCAATTTGGGGCAGAGGGTACATGTTCTTGATGGTCACCGCATTGAGTGCGCGGTAATCAACGCACATCCGCATGGACCCATCTTTCTTCTTCACAAAGAGCACCGGAGAAGCCCAGGGTGACGCACTCGGGCGTATATACCCCTTTGCCTTCAGCTCGTGCAACTGCTTTGTTAGCTCTTCTAGTTCATCAACTGACATTCTGTACGCCCTCTGAGCAATAGGTGCGGTCCCCGGCTCAAGGTTGATCTTGAACTCAATGTCTCGATCTGGCGGTAGCCCCGATAAGTCATCAGGAAAGACGTCCGGGTACTCACCCACCACCGGCACATCGGCCACAGTCTTCTCTGTTATGTTGCAAAATTGAGATACTTCACTTGACTTGAGCGGTTCAATCTCCACCTTCCTGACTTCCGGGTGCTGGACCGTCACCAATCTTGGTGAACAAGAAATCAATCCCTTATGAGCAGTCAACCAATCCATTCCCAGTATCCAATCAATTCCATCTGACTTTAGCATAGTCAAATCAGCTTGGAATTCACAACCACTCATGAGAAGTGCGGCGGCGTGGCCCCGCCGGAGTTCGTCCCCGCCATCATATCTCATCGCCGGTCCACTCGCTGGTCTCATCTTCTCCTACGATGAGATGCCGATGCAGCAGCCGAGAAGGGCAGCGCGGCGACCCCGGCGTCCATCCTCACTGGCATCGCCGTGCCCAAGACCATGCCGCGCAAGAGACAATACTAGAGACCCCAAGACGAGCTGGAGGTCCTGGACACCATGGCGAGACTCCGCAATGGAAACATTGATGTGACCCACTATCCCTCAGTGAGTCTCGAGGAGCTCAACAAGTCATGCATGCTCGAATACCATGGTTTGGATACCGAGACACTCTCTGTGAAGATGAAGGCACTCGAGAAAATGTTTGCAAAGGCAGTGAAGGAGGGTGATCCCAGTGGCGGCAAGCGCCGGCGCCATACAGTGTTCCACAACTGAGAGCTCTACGAGAAGTCCAAGGAAATGTGGACAGAATTGTGCAATTAATTAACATATGCACACCTCCTACATACGCTTAGTTATTCCTCAAGAACAAGTTCGAAAGGGCTGTAAAGAAGGCTGATCCTAAACTATTCCACAACATGGCGCTTTACGAGATATCCAAGGAAGTATTGCCCAAACTATTTGCGGATGCCCAAGCCTCCTGCGACAAGCAAGTGATTGATGGTTCGACAACCTAATTATTGCATCTAGCTAGCTAGTGACAAACTAAGTAACAGTCAGTGTTATTGTTACATCCCCTAATTAATATATGTTTATTATTAGTGATAATGCTCGAAAGATCAACCTGTAAGTTGTGTTTCTTTTAGGGTGTGTTAGGTTGAGCTGTGGCTGTAAGAAAAGCTGCTGTGAGCTGTGAGCTGTGGGAAAAGCTGAAAGTCGTTTGGTTGAAGCAGCTGTGAGCTGTAGAATTGGTGTAAAATGTCTGTAATGCCCCTAAAAGGCCTGATTGACAATTTGAGTGTGAATTGAATATATTTATATGTAAAAATAATTTCACAATAGCATTTTAGTTCACAATTTTAATGTAAATTTAACACTTAATAAGAAATAATACTTAATTAATTTATCATAATTTTTCATTTGGGGCCCGCTCGTCAGCCCTCTCTCTCACTGACGACAAATTGAATTTGATTAAATCATGCATCCACTCTTAATATTTTAAAGATTAATGGATAGTCAAATTTTTTTCTATTTTCTTTCTCCATTTGTTTTCTTCCTTATCTCCCAGCCATACAGGACAGAAGCAGCTCGCTCTTGCTACCTATGTGCTCCGCGCTTGCTGCTTTGCCGCGCTGCCGCCCATCCACCGTTGCAAAACTTGCAGGAGCTGCAGCTCGCCCGCTCCCTTCAAATCAACACAAAGCAAGAAGCAAATCAGAGCAGCTGCAGCTCGTCCGTTCCCATCTAATCAAGATTTATTCTTCTTCTTCCACGGCCAAAACAGATCGGACAGAACAGCTCCCGCTCGCCGGCAAAATTCACGAGCAACACCCCACCTCCGGCCGATTCCTCTCATCCATGGCACCACAACCTTCCTATCTCCATCCAAGACCAGGCCCAGGTGCAACCGAGCACAAACTCGACGGGAATCACAAATCTCGTGGCCTCCATTGCCGCCAGTCATACGAGCTCCATTCCTCCACCGCTGTGGGAGCAAGCGCGGCTGCTCGTGGGGAACTCGCGCCGCCGCGGGTGGACGAGCTAGCGCGGCTGGCCGTGAGTAGCTCGTGGCGCCGATGGGGTAGCAGGCGCGGGTGGCCGCGGGGAGCCGGGGACCTCGTGCGGCCGGCTGCGAGGATGTTCTGGCACCAGGCAGGTAGAGCAGAGGACGCCGAGAGGAGGCGGAGAGGCACAGGGAGGAGGAGGCTTGGATGCCTCGGCCCGACCGGAGGAGGAGGAGGACCGATGAGAGAAGGGAGGAGCTACCGGGGCGCCGCCGTGCGTCCGCGGGAGAGGAGTTCGGGAGAGGAGGTGTCACGGGGGAGAAAAGAAATCGAACCGTTACCACATAACCAGTGGCATTGCGGGTAAATATCACGAAGTTCATTTTCTCGTTCGCCCCACAGTCGAAGAAAGCACCTCCGACCCGGCTGTAGGATTTGCACTACAAGAAAGCTACTTTTTGTAAAAGCTACTCTCTCGCAGCACCCCCTTTGGATGGGATTTTGACTTTTTTTTGGAAAGCTACAGCTAGAAAAAGCTAAACCGCCCTTAGTCACTTTGATTTCATTGTGGAAAACTAATGTACCTAGTTCGAGTCATCTGGTCACAAAATTCAGACTCATGCACACAAATATGAATATGTGCGATGTGATGATACCTGCAAAGACGTCCTATAAAATTACAATGCAGTTTGATTGATAAGAAGGTGCAATATAGAAATAAGATTCAAAATGGATTTAAGGTACGGTCATAAAAAAAAGATTCAAAATGGATTTTAGATATATGACCAAGTCGCCCAAGAAGGCGTCGGAAGATGGATAACGCCAAGGCCACTGAGCAAGAGATGACCAAATGCCCTTCACCGGCTGCTGCCCCGGAAGATGGATAACGCAAAGCCACCGAGCTAGAAATCAAGATCAGGGAACAGAAGCAGCTAGCTGTGATAGAAGTGTTTAGTAACGGCGGGAACTTCAAGAAGGAGCTCACCATGGTGTTGACCAACCTCCTCAAGTGATGTCCGAGGTCGACTGGAGAAGAATTAATGCAATGCATGCGGATTGGCAGATGAAACGGATGGAAATTGATGAAAGGAATAAGTAATCTTGTAGACCAGAGAAAACTTTGTCATCGAGGGAAAAGAAAATGTTACTAGTCAACTCCCCTAGTGGAGAGATGAAGGCTAGGCATATATGCAAGGGTCAAACTTAGTATCTTGAGGGTAGAGTTCCCAAGTAATCTGGTAGTGTTAAATTCCTCTGGTATTGACGTGTGGAATGGTCTGGTTGGAGATTCATGATTGGGTAATCATGTGTGCAAAGAGGTCAATACAGTTGACAAGCCGTCAAGATGACAAGATTGAGTTTGTAGCTACCATAACTAGTAAAGAGAAGGGAACAATCAACCAGATGGAGGGAAAGTCACTGGAGGACATCCAGGTTGTATGTGATTTCCCCGACGTGTTTCTAGATGATGTCTTCTATTTGTTTATTGAACTCTCCGAGATCCTTAATCCATTCTAGTCTTTTAGAAATATGTGCGTAAAAGTTCAATGGAGAACTCAATGTCGCAATCAGGTGGCATACCTAGTAATTCTTCCAAAAAGATGGTGCGATATTAACATAAAACCTTGATATCTTCCAAGGATTGCTTCGCATGATTGCAAACTCTAACAAAAACCAATGCAGTTAAAATGCATACAACTTTTACTTGTTGATTCTAAAATTAATCCAATTGTTGTTTAAATTATTAGAGACAAATATTTATTTGTAGATTTATTAATCCTTAAGAATAAAAGCTAGATAGACATGTTGCTTTTTGTGAAGGACTTTTGGGTGTTATATAAATTCAGAACTTCTGCATAGCAAACACATTCTACATATTATTAATATGTTAAAATTAAGTTTCTAATATAATGTATCATTTTATTATACTTAATAAAGATATAAAAATTATTCACAATTACTCTATAGAAGTAATAGAAAATACATTTGCTATAAGAATGAATATACTAACCAAGTTGTTTGTGGAACAAGGTACACATATCATCTTTACCTCGTCCTGTCTGCCACACCCCTGTTGCCCAGGTCACACAGGCCCTCGATGCCCAAGCAGCTGGCAGCATGCAACGTAAAACCTGCATGAGTCATTCAGATATTTCACAATGTCAGTAAAAGCATTAATAATTGCAGTCCCGGTGTAAACAATAAAGGCCTACAGAAAAAAAGGAAATGCATAGAAATCAAAATTAAAAAATTGTGGCGGACCACTCCGAAATTATTCCAAGTTAAGTACCCCGGGACCACTAATCAAGTAGTCAAGCACTTAATCCGGAATAAGCTGGAGCGCCGTCGGATTAAACCCGATTTAACCACGTACTTTTCTCGATCGAAACAACAGCATGCCCACACGAAGGTGAGTTCCAGAGATTACAACATTCCACAATTTAACATACATAAATGGTATCTCAAGTTATTACAACCAAGTTCGAAATTTACATCAGAGTATCAAGTTCAAGCAGCGGAAATAAAACTAGCGTCGATACAACGTAACACCATGATGAAGCCTGCCACGGTGCTACTCCTCCCGTTCCTCGGCAGAGGACGGAACCCACTCGATGTGCCAGCCAGGGGGAACCTGGGTAGGCCAAGTCATGGCATCGACTGTCACATCCAACATTGCACCTGTAAATAAAAGCCACAAGCAAGGCTGGGTATACTAATACTCAGCAAGGCTTACCCGTCGGGTGAAAACTACATCACCGACATCTAGACATGAGAGGCTTTTGGCTGGTGGGTTGTTTGCCAAAAAGCAACTAAGAGTAGGTCCTTGCTTTCATGTTTTAGCATCATATTCTAGTAGATTTAACCATTCTAGATTAGCATCCTATCTAATCATACAAGTGGTGCAATACAATTTAATTCATACAACAAGTTCATCAATCTCATAGTTCCACTTGTTACTCAATGCAGTAAGGCGGTCAAGCAGTCTCATTAACCGCGAGAAGCGGACAGTTCGAACCGAATTTTGCTACCTGGCCAGGGGAAACCCAACACACACGGATAATGCTTGCTATAAAAGGTACAAGCACTTCCCAACCTTTCCCATCGATCCACAATTCGGATCCGAATCCACCTTCCTTAGGATAGAGGTTTACTGCTTCACTCACAGTCTCACGCATATATCCACAAGTGTACGGCAGGGGAAACAGAGTTTCCAAGGAGAGATGGCTATCGGCCCTAGCTGCTTCAATCTGGTACCGGGCTTACCGATTCCCATATATCGGCATGCATGTGGTACGTTCAAAAACTTGACACACTCAACCACACGTTTCGACCTTAAATCCATTATCATACACGGACGGGAGATCTACATCTATCATCCCGCCCGTCAATCCTTATGATTCCAACATAAGTAAAGACAAGCAACTCCTATGTCTCGCGAGTGACAGGAAATCACTCGACTTGTAACGGACCTAAGCAATGCCCTATCGATCCTTTCATACTAGTGTTGCAAGACATAGGTACTAGGAATGTGCAGCTAAGGTATTCAATCAACTCCTTGAAACATAAATGCACAAGCATAGAGAATTCATAGATGCATAAACTTTAAAGGTTAGGTTATGCTCCGGGGCTTGCCTTCTTGCGCTAGCTGGGGGTTAGCCTCCGGGTCGACTGTTCCTTCGCCGGCACCGTTCTCCGGGGTGCTTTCACCGTCGGCGGGGATGAGGTGGTAGAAGCCGTCCGGAATAGCGCCTTCTACATGAGATGCATAACTTATAGTGGCTGCCTATTGATTCCAAAACTAAGGCCTTGAAGGCCATATTCACCTAGACATGCTAAAGTGTTACTTTTTCCTTCACAAAATTAGAGGAGGGGTGTGGACAATTTTTATTCATCTTTGATGGTGATTGTGTACGTATATAAAAGAATTTCCATTTATCATTTTGAAGTTGGGGTGCTGTTCTGGAATTTTAACCCTTCCATGTTTTATTTTAATTACTTATCAAAAGGTTTATTCTTTTTATATAACTCAATTCCACCTTAATTTTCTTCTCATTTTTGTTTCTCAATTTATGTTCATCCTTTTTATCTATAAACTTTATGACAGCTACTGGAGTATAAGAGTTAGGGTCACTCCAAAATTTAGCTAAATCTGAGCTACACAGAATTTATTAAAAATAGTTCAAACTGCTGCCTGCAGAAATGAAATAAATTCATATAAAATCGAAAATACATTCAAATCAGGAAATTTTCCTACCAGAGCTAGTCATGAGTACAAGGAGGGCTCTGGCCAAGTGGTGGCTCAAAATAACCCTGGGACAGTCTTCAATAAATTTTTACTTGAAAACACATATCTATTTATTGGCTAATCTAAACAGAGAAAAAATTAAGTTTTGCATTTTTCACAGATGTGCTAACAAGTTCCTAGGCTTCTGGAGACAAATGGTGATTTTTAGCTGCACAGATTATTTTTAATAATTTCTGTACTACAAAAATACAGGAATCACCAATTAATTCATAACTGAAGCTACAATCTATATTTTTAGGTCCCCTTTGGACACAAGGTGTCCAAAGTCACTGCAAACAACATATCCAAAGCTCAGCCCTTGCAGAGCTCTGGATTTGAAATGGTGCATAAGTTTCTAAATTCACAGTTTGAATTTTAATTCAAAAATGGTTCACCAAAAGTATATACATGCTTAAATGAGATTGGAGTTTACAATCACACGGATCCAGGGAGTATTTTTGTGCATTTTTCTGATTTTTGTATGATTTTTAGCGGATTTTACAAGATTCAGGAAAAAATAGATCGAGGGTTAAGAATCTTTTTACGCTGGAGACCCTAGAACTTTTAAAACTTCACGAACAGGTCCCTGATTTTTGCGCAGAGGACCCTAGAACTAAAAAGGGGAACGCGAACAGGTCCACGGCTCGTCGGCGTGGCTACGCCGGCGAAACGACGGCGAGTTGGCTCGGGGAAAGTTGGTGGAAATGGAGAGGAGCTCACCGCGAGTCGGTTGAGGTAGGTCTCGTGGTCGGAGGTGAAGCGGCGCGGCTCGTCGACGTTGAGCGGCGGCATGGCTGGCTCCGGCGACGTCGCTAGCGGTCTGCGGTGGTCGAGACGATGCGCGGAGGGGCGTATGAGCTTCACTGGACGATGGTGGAGCTCGTCGTGGGGTTCGTCTGCGACGGGGACGGCCGGGGTATGGGGCTCGACGTGGAGGTGGTGTTCGCGGTGTTAATGGCCGAGCGGTGGGGAAAAGCCTCGATTCGCGGCGAGTGAGGCTCGATTCGAGCTGGGGAGTGCTCGAGCGGCTAGCGGGGTGAGTGAGCGAGATTCACGAGCGGGGGATTGGAAAAGGGTGGAGGGATTCGCGGTCGATTTGAGTTCGCGGCGGGGAAGCTCGAGCTCTGCTCAAAGCGTCCCAAGGTGGAAGACGATGGAAGCGAACGCGGGGAGAGGGAGAAGGGCTGGGCACTGGCTGGGGGAAGGAATGAGGGTGCTTAGGGAAGTGTTTGGGTGCGCTAGCGAGCACCAAGGTGCCTCGGAAGCGTGCGCACGCGCGCTCGGGCTGTCGAAGCCGCCATTGATGGCGCTGACGGCTCGGGCAGCGGCGCAAGCGCGGGTTGGGCGAAGGAGATCGTGGCGTGGCGCTAGGGGATCCTCTGCAGAGCTTCTTGGAGCGTAGCGGGAGGAGAATCGCGGCCCGCGGGACGGAGCTGCGCGGCGCGCGCGGCTGCGGCCAGTGGCCGAGCGAGCTCGCCATGATGGCGCTCCGCGGCGCGAGGCAACACGCGACGTCGCCCGCGACGTGATGGCTCGGGAAGAAATCAGACAAGCGCGTGAGGACAAACGCCACACGCCGCCGTGGCGTGGCCAGCTCGGCGCGGCCTCCGCCGCTCGCCGGCCACGTGGCGGCCGAGCTCCGGCCAGGCGCAGAGCGCGCCAGGGCCGAGTTGGCAGCTCCGTGGAGCTCCTTTGCCCCTTTTGAATTTTTTCCAAAAATTTAAACTGAACATGAAAAAGTGTAAAAATAAAAGTTGGAGTTTGAGAGGTGTGACACAACTTTCTTTTTGGGTTGAACCTGAAATTTTAAATTTTTCGAGCTCAAACAACCCAAATTCAAAAAGGTGTTCAGATTGGTTTTTTGAGTTTTTGAGGGGCTAAACTGCAAAATTTTCAAATGTTCCAAACAGTGACTAGGCCTTATTTGTGATGACAAACAACTTTTATTTTTGGAGATGTTCAAGTTTAGCACAAAATTCTCAAGTTTTCAGTTGGGTGTCAAACAACCTTTGTTTTTGAATTTCAATTTGAATTTTGATGAATTTTTGAATCCTAACACCATTATTTCCCTTTTTGCACTTGTTTTACATGTACTTTTAATACTTTGACACCAGAGATGTCACAAAAATGATGCACAGCATGCTGTCCTGACTATATTATTAAACCTGCAGACAACTAAATGTCAATGTGCTATAACAAATAAAATTTCTAACAGTATGAATGGCAGGACTATCACCATCACAAGCTCAAAACTCGGGAGCTGGCTCGGCTAAGGCAAGTACATTGGTGTAGCCTAACATACGATCTCATGCATTGCCACATAATCTTGAGGCGATATAACATGTAACTCGTACAATGGGTTGTCTTACATGTTGTCTCATAATAAATGCATAATCCTTAATTTATGAATAATGTTGTGAGTTGCATGGCAACAACAATTCATACAATGGTGATGAAGTCGCCTCGTAGTCCCAAACTTTAGCGTATGAGGCGGCTGCCTCATGAAACAATCACCTGGTTCTCTCTCCTCTCTCTCTTTCCGCCACCTCATAAAAAATCCTATGTGGACCGTTGACATGTAGCAATGTACTTGCCCTAACTGGGCTCGTCTTGGCTCATTGAAGTTTTTAACGAGCTGATCAACTATTTTTGCTCACTCCATTAATGAGGTGGCTCAAGTCAGCTCACAAGCTAAACAAGCAAGGCAAACAGAAGTTCTAAAGTTTTAATACGTGTGGAGATATTGCCGTATTTATGGCTGAACTAAAACTCTATACTCCATTCAAGGTGAATTTTGGATGTTTAGAACTATATAATTTTTACATTTATTTATATTTCTATTTACTAAAGTAGCACAACCAAAGTTACATGGCTCAAGGTGCTAACAACCCGAGCTGCAAGCAAAATTTTTTGCTCAAATTATTAATGAATCGAGCTGAGCTGGCTCGTTAGTCAAACCAGCCAAACCAAGCCAAGCCGACCCGGCTCGGTGTCCAACAAATTATGTTAATTTTTTTTAGGATTAAATGCTTTTACTTGAAATGAAGCGCATTACAATGAAGAACATGATTTGCTTATCTTCTACCTTTGTAAATGAAACGTCACCATTCTTTTGTTGCCAGGAAATTGAGCTGATCATCATAAATACATCTATCAGAGGAGTTAAATACGAACTCACTTATTAATTTCTATTCTAAACTCTCAAAGAACATTATCTGAGCAAACAGGTACCTAGATCTGAAGTTCTGAACCAACAATGGCTGTAACTAACAGAACCAACAACTGATTTGTGCAGGTCACCTAGGTGGGACCGCAGCTGAGCAAGGCGCGACCTAGGTGGTAACAGGGCATGGCCCTTATGCCTCATTCACAATCGAACTGTGTTCCTCAGTATTTGTAGACTAGAAACATATAGGATTTTGGTTCCGTCCTTGGATCTGACCCTTAAAATTTGTAGGCTAAATTATTGTTAGGCCCTACCTAGGTATCGTTTCATGGCTGCATTTTTTGTTGTTGTGAAAACTAAATAATAGTGCGTTGCCTGACGAATCAGAAACTTGGGAATGAGGAACCATGTTGAGATCCTGTGGTGCTGCTCATCGTTGTAAAAAGATTTCAAAGGCTAGTAACACTCTGGAAGATAGAAAACTTCCTCTTTTCTTTATCCGAACCGATTCTAAAGTTCGCATATAAAAGAACGGGAAAGAAAAGAAACAGTGCAGTCAGAATTCTAAAGCTGGCCTAATATGATGTTTCAGAAGGCCCAACGACAGATATCATTATCCAGGTCCAGTAGAGGTGGCAGCATAAGCCTAGGAACAGATAGTTAGACAATTCAATGAAAATACTGTCCAGGGAGCCAACCAAAAATTGTTTAAAGTAAGCCATTTCTTATCTTATTTTTTATACAATATCGCTAATACAAGACTGGGTTATCTTATGGGGAAAAACATGTACTGAATTCGATTTGATTGGGTGGGCCTGTCTAGACTATCGTGCAGCACCTAGGTGTTTGACATGCAAGGGCCCTAGTCAGAAGCCACAATGGTGAACCTATATAAAAATGAATTTAATACGAAATTGAGCACAAGACCCACATATCAGATATCACTTAGGATGATAAGAACATATATTACTAGATCTTAGCCAAAAGATCGGAAAAGGTACGAGTTGCATATACAACTAGGGTTTAGGGTCATGCTCACACAAAGCAAAACTGTTTAATTAGTAATCAAGATCACGAAGTGCCTCCAATGGCTGCAACCTGTAGCTAAACCAGCATGGGACAAAACATTGGAGGTATGGTTTCTTGAATCAACAAAACTCGGTGGCAGCTTGAATTAAAACTATCCTCATGAAACTTGCATGAGAATAATGCCCTTAATTACTATCCTGATGGCTGTATAATTAACCACCCCATTCTAAGATCCAACAAAATCGATTATCTTCTATCGCATATATATGCATCTAATCCAAGCCATGACGAAAATCAGTACCTGCTGCCCGATGTGCTCGCCATGACGCCATGTGGTGGTAAGCCTGCACCATCCAATCGCCCTCGCTCGCTGCTCGCCGTGAAGGATTAGGGTAGAGGAATAAGAAGAAGGCGAATAGGTACAAGATGGTGCTGCATTATATGGATGGCCTTGCATTGGTATGTATGGAATAGGATCGGCTTTGGGCCTTGATTAGAGGAATAATAACGTACGTATTTATGGAAGCTTAAACATGAGTAGTATCGATAGGTTTATTTGCGGGAATAATAAGCGTGATATGAGGTCAAAGGACCAATCTGTTTACTTGTGGTAATCGGTGTACATTTATTTTTAGGAAACAATATTTTTTAATACACGTTTATTTATTCACTTTTTTTTCTAGGAAATCGGCAGGGGCGCTCCCTACCTTTTTATAAAATTGTATAGAAGGAATGATATGTATAAGTTAGAAGGCCCAGGCCCAAAAAAGAAATAGCAAGAATTATAAGAGACTACTCATCCAAGTGTTTATACTATCCTTTACAAGCGGTTTAGCCCTCAAGGTAACCGTATTCATCCCATCTGTGAATGTCCTCTAGGTAGCAAAAGACAGAGTAGCATTGTCGAAAATAAAACTATTTCGATGCGTCCATATGGCCCACATTTCCATAATGATAATCTCCCTAAAAATGGTTAAACCAAATCTTTCTCTTTCCCGAAGCAACATTGTTGGGAAGTCCAACGATGTATCCCAATGTATTCACTTTGAATAACGATGATAAAACTACTATGGTTCACTTAAAAAATTTAAAAACTGATGGATAATTTTTTTGTATTATTGATTCATGCAAAGAAATTGTAAAATTTGGCACCCATCAATCACTATAAAAAAAATTTCAAACGCGGCATTTTGACATATCAGAGGCTTACCCACTTCTAAACTTGGGTTTTTGTCAATCAGACATTAATAGAGGCGGCTTTGTGTCCACCTCTGTTAATCGAGAAAAAAAACAAACCCTATCTAGGTCCACCGAGCCCATTTAGAGGCGGCCTAATCTGCGCCTTTGTGCCGCCACCGCCGGATCCCACACCGCCGTCGGGGAAGGAGGCGCCCGTACCGCCGCCGCCTCGCCTCTTGCCTCCGCCGCTGCCGGATCAGCGGAGGAGGAGGCGCTTGTGCTGCCGCCGCATCTTCTCCGTGCTGGCTTGTTGTGCCACCATCTCAGCGCTCACCGTGGTTAAGGCTGGGCCCATGCCGCATCCGCCACCGCTGGGGCCAGGCTGGCACTAACTCCGCATCGGCCAAGCGCACGTGTGGTACAGATCTAAATTTCCCTATGAAAATAATTGCTAGTATCATCCTTCACTTTGTGTCCTCACCCTTTCTGCTCTCCTCTCCCCTTTTCCAAGCCTGGACGTCTGCCTACCGTGACACGTTGTCCATGCAAAGAGAGAGATCAAGGTTGAGAAAGAGACACGATGCCGATGACATCTCACCGCCATGGACAGGGATGGGATGGATGTTAACCAAATACTATGCAATACCTATTTACAGAACAGCAGTTTATCATATCTAATCCCTCTTAACCACCACACACGTGATGTACATCTGTAAAGGATTACATGCAACTTTGTTCTTTGACAAGTTGAGGTTATTTTTACCCAACACCACGACATCAAACACATGCATGCATGATCGATGCACCCACCACCACCCCACTCATCGTCTAGCTATCCAACCAAACTCTCTCTTCTGACCCATATACATCCATCCAACCCATTCACCACAAGATTTATACAAACACCAACCTGGACAAGATTAATTTCACCTAATTCCTGATTCACATGTCACATGCCACTGCAGGTCCATGCTGCAACGGTGACGTCACCGCCGCCGTGCTCGCTTCCACGGCGGTGGCCGGAGCACCGCCGCCGGCCGCTGACCTCTTCAGAAACTCGATGCAGTCGTCCACGGCCTCGCTCCGGTAAGAGTCCGTGTACGATGCCGCTGGGCTCACTCGCGCGGCCGCCCTGGACGGCGTCGCTGCTGATGTCACCGACCGCCGCAGGTTCACCGGCGGCGAGGCGCTCTTGGTTGTTGCTGCCGTCGCCGCCGCTGTTGACGTGGCCGACAGCATGGCAAGCCGGAGCACGACGTCTCTGACGCGGTCCAGCATGGACACCTGCGTGGCAGCACCGGCGGCTTCCCGGCGAGATCGCCGGCCACCACCACCGACGCCGCGCAGCCTGGGGATGCACGTCACCGTCGCCTCCTTCAGGTTCAGGGGCTCGGCTTGTAGGTTCATGTTGGATCTCTGTGAAATCTGAGCTAGCTACCCTTCCGTTTGCTTTGGCTCTTGTCTGTGAACTCTCACCGCTCAGCAATGCCGAGATCGAGTTGAGTGGGCTTTATATGTGCAACGAACTAATTAAAAGGAAGAGAAGAGCCGTTTGGTTCTTGTGTACAGCTACAGCCCACTTGGTGATTCACATGTTGCACGCAAATAAAGCAAGGGGCAGATCAGCGCAGTCTTGCATATCTTTCAGTAGCATGATTGATTGTACAGACAATCAGGCTTTGTTCGTATCTGTACCATTTGTACGTATTCCCTCGATATCCGGATAAACTATATATGAATGTCGTCCCTTATGTAACGGGTCCGGTAAAACTTTGTATATGCACCGAATAATAATCTCCATTTCTTGTTACAGGGCGTATTATGACGATTTTGAAAGTTAAAATGCAAAAGTTTTAATCTATAATGAGTAAAGATATATATATGTACACTTACATATAAAATCGATCTATATATTCATGTTTCAAAGATGTTTTGGAGAACACGGTATTGTTTTCTAGTAATTGATATATTATTAGAGAAACTAGTGATCAAGGTATAATTCAAACCATTGGACACATGTAACACCTTCACGCAAAGACCCAATATAAAAGATGTCTTAGTGATACTGCTACCTAACTAAAACAGAAGTATACTAAAAGACACAAAAGTATATGTAATAATCCAGTCTGTATTGAACGCCATGCAGGAATCCATGGATTTTCAATCAAACAACTTTGCATAGACTACGGTTAGTAGGTGCCTTTCTAGAAGATTTTGGTTCAGTGGACAATCATTCAAAGGAAGATCAAGACCCTAACTGTGCCCAATTTGTTTTCAACAACACAAGCTGATGCTATGTCTGATGCGTGACCATGTGGTTGAAGCTGCCAAATCAGTGAAGCACAAGAGCTCTGTTTGGAGGATCGGATTCCTCACATTCAGCAATTTGACCCCCAATTATCAGGCCGACCACCCAATTAACTAGACCATCAAATGTGGCCCTTAATAATTTAAACACTACCAGATAAGACGACCTGATTGTACATGTTTAGCTCATTTGCTGGTAGTTGCAGATTAGATTCCCCAAATCTCAAAAGGCAGGGAAGATTCAGTAGTAGATAATTATTTTATTCCAGAGAAATATTTTGTTTCCATTAAAGAAGAACCCTATGATCTTTTTGGCATCAGAATGTTTAGACCCATCCATTGGGGGAAAAAATTGGTGCAGGAGGGCTGTAGAGTATTGTCGGTGTCAGACCGACTGCCAAAGAGTACTCAAAGATATGTGTTGTGCGATGTGATCGGCGATGGCTAGCACTAGGAGACTCGAGGTTTTATAATGGTTCGGACAATTTGTCCTACGTGGCTACGTCGTCGGGGCAGCTATACTTAATTACTCGAGTTTACAACTTGTGAGTAGTGATAAGTGTATGGAATTTAGGATCTAGGGGAAGAGCCCTCCCTTTTGTAGCCCAAGGGGGTCCCCTTACAATGGTCTTAAAAGTGAGAGAGGTAGAGCAAAGGAAATAAGAAAATGAGGGTCTTTATCTTGTTCTTCTCGCGAGGCCCCAATTGGACCAGTCGGGATAGTTGGTTGGTCGTCCCATATGAGCTCGATCTTGTAGTGTTCCTGTGTGTTATGACCAGCACTATCTACTACTCGATGTGCATCATGACCATCTTTCAAATGAAATGGGAAAAAGCGGCACATTGTCGTACTAATGGAGGTGTGCGAAGTCGTGACATTAAATGGCAGAGACCAGCAGATTTGAAGGAGATGACCGTACTTCCATTCATTGTATGCCCTACCTATAGAGTCGGATCTTTAGTTATCTCAGTAGGGGACTTACTCTCTGTCGGGGATACCTATATATCTATTAGGGCTGGGCAGAAAAAACCGAGAACCGAGTACCAAACCGAATTTACCCGGAACCGGTACCGAAAGAACCGGAACCGAGATGTTCAGTTCGGCTCTCGGTACCTGTTCATGGAGAACCGAAGTACTCGGTTCGGTTCGGCTCGGTTAGTATCCGGAACCGAAACCAAAATTCCTTGGTACTTTACCTTGAGAGGAACCGATTGGTAACCGTTTCTTAGGAACCGAGCTTCCTCGGTTCTTTCGGTTCGGTTCGGTTCGGTTAGTACCGAAGCCCAGCCCTATCTATGATCACTCAAGGTGTCGTTCTGAGTGTCATGTGGCCCCGGTGTAAGCAGCACGGGGAAGACAGCACACTAAACCCACAAACCTAGAGAACCCACATCACCATTACAATCGGACCTGCCAAAAGGTAACACAACATCTCTATGGTTGCACCTAGAGCACCGACGATGAAGCATCCACGAAAGCAGAAGAAGAACCACAATGGCAAAGCATCCGCCTAAACCTAGATAGCACAACCATGGCATTGACATCCGCAAGAGCCGAAGGCAACCGATGCAACAAATTATCCACCTAAACAAAGTAGGTGTCAAAGCATCCACTCAGACGTCACGACAAGGCGACATAGCATCCAGCCAAAGGAAACCCAACCGGTAAGACGGAAAAGCATCCGCCCCAATGTAGCGACCTAAGCAATCAGATTGATGATGATGAAATGAAGATGATGGAGACCACCGCTGATGCCAACTTAGGAACGACACCACAACCAGTGAGCAGAGCTCCTAAGATGATGCCTCAAAGGAGGGTGTGATGCCAATGACGCCATTGTCGTCCGACCAAAAGTCTAGGTTTTCTCCAGTTTGGCAACCCGAATAGGAGGGAAGAGGGTGGAGAGGATGACACCATCAAGAAGGTAGATGAAGCCCAAGAGCATCGCTGTCATCGCCTGCAAGCAGGCAAACAGCTTTTGCCAATACTCCTGTTCCCTCCCAGAGCAGGCGATGCCAAAGCGGCAACCATTCAACGTGAGGTCGAGGAGTACTCACAACAAATGACGACCGGTTGTCGGCTAGCCACCCATGGCGAACAAGAAGACAAAGCCAGAGGAAGGCTACCCAGCCGGGGCAAGGACCCCAAGCAACGTCATGGCAGTAGTAGCATGGCAGTAGTAGCGCCACCCCCCCCCCAATCGGAGACGACGGTAGCCCGAGCGACAACGATAGCACATTAGCCATAGCCACCAGCCAGGGAAGCGGTGGCATGCCGGCTGCCCCCGACCACCAAGGCCAGCACCCCCGATACGGCACGAGACCCCACCAAAAGCAGCTATCAGGAAGGGAGGAGCCGGGAGCGGCACAGATCCGGCGAAGGGAGGGGGAGATCCGATAATTGGCGGCGACAGAACTAGTGACAGGTGGACGGAGCTTCATTCTCTGGAGGCTTGAGGCTGAGCGGGGAAGGAGAGAGGTGGGGAAAGGGTGGGGGAGGAGGGAGAGCAGCGGGGCCGCTTCTGCTGCCGCCGACTAGACGTGAGTGAGGAGTAGCGGGCAAGCGGGGTCGCGACTCGCGAGAGCGCCATACCCATCACTCGCTCTTGCTTTCCAATGAATGTTTATGTTTAATTAAGTAGCAGTTACAGATTACATACCCCGGATATGAAAATCAGGGAAGATTCTATAAGTATCCGAATAAGGAAAAATAAAGTTTTTTTTATGTATGGCCATTAAAAAAGAGAGCCCTATCATCTCCTTGGGGGCTGTCCGCTCTAGTTTTACTATCCATTTTGCAACTACCCCATTGGAGCTGTTTCTTGTCACACAGTGGCAGATCCCTGTAAGGCTGGGACAAGTTTATTAGGTCATGAGCTAATCAAGTTGTCTAACTGCCCAACTTGCTAGATTTAACATTTTATCTATCTCTGAGTGTGATGTCGTCCACTGTTTTCAGCTAAGAACGGGGCTGCAGAGTCCTGGCTCCACCACTGTTGTCAGTTGTCACTATAAAATTAAGAGCCCTAGTATGACATAGATAGTAGTTCAAATTTGGTATTTGACCCTTAGACTATTTATTTTAATTCTTTTTATTTCTCCATTTCCTGTCATATGGAGATAGTGTTGAACAAGAACCAAGGTTCACTAGAGTTTTGTCTTCTTTTCAGTAGAAGGCGTCGCACTGCTTAGTTAGAGGTCATGAATGTTTACGATGCCATCATGAAGGTTTTAGATGGGCCTCCATGTGGGATGCTTAATTGCATTGGGCTGAATTAGAGTAAAGAAGGGCCTAGCGCCTTCCCTAACTATAAGACCTTCTACTTGTTTTGGTTACCATCTTATCTTATTATTATCGAGTGCTGGAACATTAATACGTCCTTAAAGGGAGGAGCTAGCTGAACAGGTTGGCCGAATTAAGCCCACTAAGGCCCAGACAAGAAGCTCGAAGGCTGCCATAGTGTCATCTGGTGACTGCTCGTGAGTATCACTATCAATGATATACCATCATGTCCTTGTTTTAAAAGCTGATGATTGGAAGTTTGATTTTGTGTTTTCCTTGGTGTTCTTCTTGAAGAATCATATAATTTTTTTATATTTATTTGTCATGGAGTGCCATTATACTAGCTTGTTTGTTCTTTTACTGGTACTACCAAAACTGCTGGATGTATATCGAGAGCTGTTTTCCACTCATGTATATGACACGAATTGGCAGTACATTCCAGCATGCAATGGACACTGCAAAAGTACATGGCACCGTGTTTATAGGGTACATACAAACAACTATCCATTTATCTAAGATGGCCTTGTCTCCTACAGATGTTTGGCTGCCCTTAATTGCGCGATGTTTTTCTATGTAGTGGTGGTTGAGTATCTGAATGTCTAATTAAGTTGACAAAAGCACTACGTACTCCATGTGTCTGCTCTAGCTGTTATCTAGCATGCATTGGTTTAATTAAGCTCGAGCATAATTTGGCTTTTCCGTTAAATTAAGTTGAATCTACTACGTAACAAGATTACTCAACATACCACCAAAGAGAATAAGAGATGGTCACTAATAATCATATGAGTTCGTGCTCTAAAAAAAATCATTTGAGACCTCAAGCTTGTGGAACCTCCATTTATGTTAACTTCACCACTCTTGCTCAATCGTTTTCACCAAATATCTCCAACTTTTAGCGCTAATGTTAATGTTTTCTCTATGGAATTTAAATACACAAGTTCCTGTACAAAATAGTCAATTAATTGTTCTAAATAGGCAGACCGGTTCCTGAATTTTTCAGATCAAGCAACACTAGACACCTGTTGCGAACAAAACGATAGCAGAGATTAATCAAGCATATCCTAGCTAGTAAATAGGCTCATAAAGGGATGGATAAACAACCATTATCCAGAAGCTAAAGTCACCTCCCACATTCGACTGCAAGTTGCGCAACTTTAACACTAAATTAACATCAATCCACAGTAGGATTTTACCCTCAAGCATGTTTCTTTAGTTCATCTACACGTTAGATGTTCCTAAAGATCCCAACAGGAACAATGGATCATCGATGAGGTCACTTAGTAGCTAGTAGCTAGTGACCACCTGCTTCATTAACAAAGAGATTAGCAACAAACTACTGATTGATTTTCACCTACGAAAAGATAAGCAGCAGTAGACCATGCGGTTTCTTTTAGAGATTTAGTGTAGGATTATCCACTAAGATCTAGGTTATAATTGGTATGATTCGTATCATATGACCTTGATATTAGGCACTATATTCATCTACCACATGCATTACCTAAGACTGATCACTGCCACCTTCATATATATACTGACTTATATTACTTGTATCATTTTTGTTTACTGATTTACCGGTGGGTATGATTTGAAATAAACTCCAATATAATTCTCCATTGGAAAAAGTAAAGCATATGTTTATTACTTAGGAAGGGCCCCTAACTAATTGGTGATGATTACTGCACATGGAACCTTGTACCGTAAAGCCATTGAATTTCGAAAAGTGACACCAGTAGTCTTCATCAAAATGCTTCTGGCCCATCGCCATCACTCCATCAACAACTAACAATATACAAAACACAACACTGCTAGATACATGCATTTTTTTCTTCTGCAAATAATAAATTATAA
This sequence comes from Digitaria exilis, assembly GCA_015342445.1. Classification (NCBI taxonomy): domain Eukaryota; kingdom Viridiplantae; phylum Streptophyta; class Magnoliopsida; order Poales; family Poaceae; genus Digitaria; species Digitaria exilis. Next base: position 1,713,478 of record JACEFO010002840.1, read on the forward strand.
GCACCATGATATTGGGCACTTGTACATATATAGAACCATCGATCGATCAGGTGGAAACTTGTAGCTACCAAGCTTAGCTTAGAACTCAAGACCATCAGGTCACCACAATTAATAGGCCAAATTGATTGATCACCCTTCCATTGGTACTAAACCAGACACAATTAACACTAGAGGCTGCAAGTAGCAGCTACCTTAGCTAGCATCAAGAATGTCCAGGCTGCAGGCAAAAAGCTTCCCGAGGAAAGCATCCCACAGCCATAACAAGGCGCAGAGGAGGTGGCCGTCCAGGCTGGTGGATGGCTTCAGGAGGATGCTGGTGGGGCTCTTCTCCTTCCCGCCGCGGCCGCCCAAGGTGACCTTCTCCGTCGACAAGCACCGCGCTGCTGGCGGCGCCGGCGGTGGAGGGGGTGACGCGTCGAAGCGGTCGTCGTGGAGCAGCTCGAACCTGCACCCGTTGAACGCTCACTACGACGAGGCCATCGCCGATTGCGTCGAGTTCTTCAACAAGTCTGCAAGGGTGGACCTCAGGTCAAGGCCACACTTTTGATCGATCGATCGGCTGGGTGCCAACTGCCAAGGTGTATTATTCTGTCTGGTTAATTAATCTAGTGATCGATGCATGATTCATCGATGTTTAGGTAGATCCATTTCGTCCCTGATGCGCTTCATCTCGAAAGTAAAGATCGATTTTGGATCCCATCTAAGATTATATTGTACGTCTCCAATCCCATCTAGATGTGTCGTGTGTGTGCATGCGTATCAGCAGTGTGTGTAAATATTTCTGTATATGTACGTACACGTCTGCTCAAGATTAATCAGATCATGGAGGCATATTTTCTGTTTTCACTCAAATAGTGAGCTTAGTGTGTGCTACCATGGATGGTAGTATAATTAGATGAAAATATGTGTGTCAAAATATAAGGTTCTTTATCCTCCTTCAATTATTGCAATAGGGTGATGATTTTGTCTAGGTGTATTATTCACAATCTGGGAGAAACCAAGCAGCATACTTGGGTGGTTAACATAGTCCCCTATATATAGCTTGAGGGATCACAATTAGTTATGTTATTGAGGTTTAGTGATGTGTCCGTCAATAGAAATGTTGATAAAGGTGATTTGTAAGATGTGCCCATTATTGTTTCCTAGGAGAGTTCATAGATGATGTTTTATATGGCCACATTTAGTTGCGTGGCCATGTGTGATTGTTTCCCCTCCCCCTTTTTTTCCCCAGTGCATGTGCGAATGTTTACGTCTGCATTGTGTTTCTAAGAAGAAGAAGCAATACAATTGTGGGGAAATGTAACATGGACACAAGAGTAAATAATTAGTGAATATGCAGGGAGATCGAGTCTGAGTGGTCCAAGTGGGACTGAAAACTGGTTCTTTTTTTTTGCGGTAAGGAGTGGAAATTGGTTTGATGTCATATGTGTCAAAATTGTTTTTTATTGAGGGGTAGTGATGTGTACCGCATCAGTAGAAATGTGTCCATGGGGATATAGTGACTTCGTTAATCTCAAGATGTGCTAGTATTTTTCATATAGATCAGGTGATATATGTGTGGAGGTGTGATGGTGTGTGCGTGTGTGAATGTTTATGTCTGGATTGTGAAAGGTCCTATAGCATAGTTGGTTAGAGGGGTTGAGTAGCATGTCGTACCAGTAGACCTAGGTTTGATTCCTTACGGAAGCATACTTACGAGGGTGTTTTTTTAAATCCCCTTGTCGGTGTACTGCTAGGGTTCGGAGTTTTTCTGGGCCCAGAGAAGGTTCTCCTTCTTAATGAAAAATCCTGGGGTTCTTCACCCCACCGAGTCTAGTTTTTCGTGGTGGTGTGCATGTGTTCTTGGTATCTTTATCTCTTGCAGGTATAAGTTATCTTTGGTCATGTTTGGTGTGTCGGTGTTTGTCACCGGTCATGGCTGTTGTAACTCTACACTTTAGGGTCTCCACTGAAGCTGTCTTATTGTGATTTTCTTCTTCTTGATGAAAAATGTGTTAGACATCTTAAAAAAAGAAGCAGCAGTACAGTGTACAATAAGGAAACGATCGTACACTTTGACAACTATTCATTTTACTAAAGTACCATTTTGGTTGTGTACACCCTTTTGAACTTCGACTACAAATTATTGTTAGGTGTTAAGTTTGTATGTTTAAAATTGGTACAAGTATATTTGTCTTGAAAGTTAGTTTCTAAGAATATACCTTTTCACACATTATAAGTATATTACAAAAAAATAGTTGCCTAAGTTATAATTGTGAGCAATGTCTATATTTAAAACAACACTTGTGATTGAACAGAGTACATGTACGTTGTGATATATTTATAAAGCCTAACATAATTAAAATTCCATGTCCAAATTTTATTTGTTTCGGTATCCCAATTAAAGTCCTAAGCTATTCAATAATCAAATGTTGGAAAGTCAAGTACATAAAGTTTTGGAAAATTTTATATTGTCAACATAGTACGATAAAAACATTGAAAAATGACCAACGCACCATTGTTCACACTAGCATGTTTGTGTGCCTAGTGCAGTATCCTCAACCATTTGCGCCCACAATGTGTTTCTGAAAAAAACTCAAACACACTTTTGGGTCATGACTTGTTATGGTTACAATTTACATATCAAATCACCCTAATATCACCCTTATCAGAAACCAAGCAATACATAGCTTTGAATTGGATGCTTAGTGGAGGTGATTGTATCCCAACGATCGGGGATATATTAATCCTTAAGATTCATGCCTGATAATACGTTCGTTTCTTCCAGTGGCTGGGATAATCCATATTGACTATGTAATTACTTGATCAATATGTAAATCCGAATTACGGTTTGATCTTCCATAAGAACTAATACTGGTGAGCATGCATGTGTGTCAGCGCATTCTCATACAATATAATCTTACAAAAATATGAGTATACTCAAGTTGATATTATTTTGTACTGAAACAAACACGAAATAGACAGATTTCGGTCCAAAAATTAGTACTATGGACTATGTGTTCGTGTACATTAATTGATCACAGGTCCACATACCAAATTACATTGTCCATTCCGTTAATTACTTCCAGCAATAAAACTCATACTTTTTTATATGTTTACATGCAATGTTTTTTATTTTCTACTATCTATAATTTATGGAATTGCCATGTCCTATGATTTAGAGTATTGCCATGTCCTATGATAATAATATTATTACTAGGATACCTACATGTATACTTGAGGGAGTAAATGCTACCTTTATCTAGTAGTGATTATTAGAGCACCTAATTACAATATAGATTTGCCATCATCAAAGTAACAGATGTTTTAGTAGGCAGCTTCCAGTACACGTTTTATAGCTTCCTTGATTCAGGTGGAAGCTAGGAATGTTAAGAGTCCTGACGCATGCACTTTAAACTTTCAATTTATATAGTACATATGCCGCCATTTTACTGTAATTAATCAAAAGTGATCCAACATGCAAGTTCTGTAAAATATACAGGCAGAAGCAGAACCGCAGAAGGGTTCTGGAAGGTGTACGTCAACATGCAATGTATCATTGCTGGTCTGGTTAGTGCGTGGGTTAGTAGGAGAGCATCTGAAAAGGAACAAGCGGTACAAGAAGGATCATGTACATGGAAGAAGACTAATAGCTAGAGTGCTTTTTATGGCAGTTTTTTTTTTTACTTTGACTCGGCCGAAAGGAGTAGAATGGTCGTCAAGCATTTTGACATCAAGCCTGTCGGAGCTAAAGAAATGATAAACAACCTGTGGCAAACTCCAGATGTATTTTCTTCTACATACAAAAATCCATAGGCCAAACAAAAAAAAATCAAAACGTGCTAGCTGCACACATGCGTATCCGCGATCAAAACCTGACAACGACTTAAAGATTCTAAGGTCCCGTTTAGTTCGGCAACTGGTTTTATTGCTACAGTAAATTCGACTGTTTGATACTAATAATTAGGATAGTTAACCCTCGGGTAAGTTTGCGAAATGAATCTATTAAGCCTAATTAGGCCATGATTCCATAATGTCGTGCACCGTAAACAATCTCTAATGATGAATTAATTAAGCTTAATAGATTCATCTCTTAATTTCGTCCACCCGTGTAACTAGTTTTGTAATTAGATCATGATAATTATTCTTAATCTTCAGTTTATAATTGCTATAGTAAAGTTTCGCAAACTAGTTTCTCCGACCAAAGAGGAACTAACTGGTTTGAATTTCACAGAACAGGAAATGGCATAATGTTAATATAATACTTTCTCCATTGCAAATTATACTTCGTTATTTAACTCCTAGTTTGACTACTCGATTGATTCAAAAAATGTACAAATATTATCAAATTTAAGTCATTTTGAAGAACTTTTATTATAAAGCAAGTCATAATAAAAATGTGATATTTTGTACAATATTTTGAATAAAACGAGTGCTCAAACTGGAGATAAAAAAAGTTAAAAAACGAGTGCGGTGTCACACCTGGTTTTAGAGAGAAAACCGAATGCATCTCATATGTGCGTCAATATCAAGATTACACACATATGACTGACATTAAGTGAATAACAGAAACACAGTACATTAACGTATGAAACAAATAAAGTATTTATTACACTCACGATGAGGCACGAAGGCCTAAATGGTTCAACACGATAGTCTTAAATGAAATAAATGATAAGTAGCAGCGGTGAAGACTTCATCCACAGGCAGCTGACTGGTGGAGCACACGCCTAGATATCATCAAGATCACTAATATACTTCGCACCATTCTCTCCTTCTGATCCAAAGTAAGCAAGGGTGAATACACTTATGGTTGGTACTCAACAAGTGGGGGAAAGATGCACGCTACCAAAGAGAGGCTTGGTTTAAGCAGTCAGTATTTTAGTTGGTCAAGTTTTATTAAGCAAGTATCTAGTTACTAGAGTATAACTATATACCAACCCCATTAAAATAGTACTATCATAAGCATCATCATCATGTGTGAGTAACCACAATTTAATTCAGTGTTTCCATAAGTTAATCATGCGAGTATCCGGGCCGTTCATAACCGTGAACATGGCTATTATAACAATTTTTAACACTCTGCAGATGTTGTATACTTTCACCATACTTCGTTTTTCCTTCTCGCCCGGGTTTGCAAGGCCCTTAAACACTTCCTAGATGAGTGGCGCATTGCCGTGCAGAACATCGGAGGCCCAGCCATCCTTCTCTACTCCTCCCACTCATAACCCATTATCCAATAGAGGAAGCAAACCTAACATTGCATAGAATTCATCTATCTTACTTAGCCAAGATCAGAGTCAATGCGATAGTAAGGTTGTACTTAATAATCCCAGGTGGCCGCTCTATGTTCCAATTAACAAAAGTGATCTTGTTTAACCAGTACATAATAAGTGTATCATGTTCATCATTGTTCGAATAGCGACCCACCATAAACTAATGCAAGCAACTAGCGTGGCTACCCAATATGAATATAAACCCAAGTATATCAAGTCATGAGAGTAAAAGCTAGTCATCCTTAAGTAAGTTCCCGTCAATTTTAATGCACGACATAAATATAATAAATTTTGATGTAATGACATGTGAATAGGCACCAAATAGAATATGCAGAGGGGGAGAATAACTTGCCTTCCTCAGCTAGAAACGGTGGCTCTTCCTCGAAGTACTGCCCTTGATCTTCTTCCTTCTACGGAACGTCCTCTACACGAACACATCAAAAGCATACAATAAACAAACAAAACAATACACCATACAACTTTAAAATAGCGTAAACATGTATGAAACACTACTGTTCATGCAAACATGAACCTACGAACGCAAAGATCACTCTATTTGGATTTAAAATGATGAAAACGGGTTTAAAATAGGGCTCAGGGGCTTTTCTACGATGAAAACAAGCTACCAGGGTCCTAAACAAAAAATACCAAGGGCTCTAAACATAATTTCCTACATAAACCGAAGGGCTGATGTGCAAAACTAGCATTTATGGACGGTGGGTTCGATTTTATGAAAAGATAGGGTCTAAAATGATAAACCTAAACCGAAATACTTTTGAACTGCCTTGGACCACGGGTTTAATCTACGAAACCAGAAGGGATTTTCTCCAAAAACAGCCTGGCTGACTGGTACTTACCTGTTTGACTCGGGTCAGATCTAATCCGGGCTGTCAAATTCCGATCGGAGGGCTAGGGTTCCTACGGGGCGCTCGGGGAGCCGGAGATGACACCTGGCGGTGCGCGCGACAGCGCTCTTGCCGGAGACACGCGAAGCAGGCGCTAGGGCGGACAGATTCAAGCGATTCAAAACCCTAGACGTAGATTGGAACATGGCGAACACATCTAGGGGCCAAATAGATGGGATTGGGCGATGGACGTGGCTCGCCGTGAGCAATGGCGGCCGGCAGCCACGGCAATCTAGTCATAGGATTATGTTTCATTAGTGTATCAGGGTGTGTCATTTTTCTTTATAAGGTTGTTTATATCTTGGCTATGTTGAGGTTGAAAGTGCTTCAAGGTCTATGTATCGTCTCAATCTATCAATCTTGATTAATAAAATATTCCATTATAAAAAATCATTTTCCCATCGTTACTCTGCAGCTAAATCTCCACTCCAAAGCATTGTCATTTCTACGAATCAGCCATGCATGTCAAACATGCTTTGAATCACGAACTGATCATAGTTCAGTCGATTGGATTCTTTGTGCTGGAACCTACTCATCAGGATTTAAATTCATGATTTGACATTGGTGCTCGCATTTTTTGTATTTATTTCAGGATTTTCCGGTACTATGCATTCCGTGGTAGGAGACGTAAAAAGAAACAAGCTATCATGTCTCCGGTGCTAAATTAAAAATGATCTACTTTCCCTGTGGATATTCGAACATGACCAAAATCGTAAAAATGGAATGAGCTAGTAATACATTAAACTTCTTCCTTCTTTACGCATAAAATATACAATAAGGAAAAGAAAATCAATTATTGTCTTCAAGACACATTTATTAGTAATGAAAAGTTATTAAAAGACAACAAGACCCATATTTTAGTTTTTAAGACAGCCTTAATATATAGCTACCACGCGGATCTTCCATCTCAAAGCTAGAACTAGAAGGCATTCTTAATAGCATGAATGCCAGGCAGTGCCGCTGCTGCTGAAGGGCCCTTATAGGCCTTAGTGGGCCTCACTGGGCCCTTGAATAACCCACCATAGTTTGCCTTGTTCGATGCACCAGCTTTGCCACGTCCTCCAATTTTTGTCCTGCCAACTGTCATGCAGGTGGGGCCACTGCAGTATTGCTTCATGTCCATCCCATAGCCAAAAACATCCGTAAAGGGCCTTGTAGGCATGCCTAGGATGACATGCTTCGTCGTGGTCGCCGTCGCCGCTAATAATGTCGCCGTGTCCATACTAGACGACGTACCCTCCCACGCACGAAAATGCAAGCCGCCGTTCTTCTCCGGCGCCGACGACGGCCGGTTGACGAAGTGCACGATGCTTTCCATGAGCCTCCTGCTGGTGGCACGCAGCGGGTTGTAGAGGTGGAAGCCATGGTCCTCGCCCTCCGACACCACCAGCGTCGCCTCGCCGCCGTAGGAGTCGCGGACACGGTCGAACAGCCGGACCCCACGCTCCCTCAGCGACGCGATCTCCTCGCCGGGAGGGTTGATCCGTGGGTCATCGTTGCCAGCCTGGCCACCCGTCACGAACGGCCACAGCCGGTCCACGCCGTTCGCTGGCAGGAGCGTCTCGCCGTCCCAGACCGCCTCCGATGGAAGCCGATGTGGTCCCCAGAAGTAGGGCTGCACGATGACGACACCCTAGCTCGACGGCGAGGTCTCGTCGGCGGCTGGCGCGCACCGCCGTGTGGTAGGCGATGTTCCCGCCGGCGACGAACGTGCGGGTTGGGTCGGCGTGGGCGGCGAGCCATGGGTCGTGGGCGAGGGAGGACGTCGACGACGTGGCCCACCGGAGAGCGGACCACGCGTCGTTGTAGGCGGTGGGGATCGGGTGCTCCGGCGCGAGGCGGTACTCGACGGAGACGACGAGGGCACCGGTGGCAGCGGTGGTACGTCCGGCAGAAGGCGCTCTCCGTGCAGAAGGAGCCGCCGTGGATGTACACGACGACGGGGAGCCTCCTCGTCGTGGCGGCGGCGCGGGAGGGGAGGAATGGGTATAGGTCAACGTCGACGACGTCGCCGCCGACACCATTGTTCACACTACTACACTGCTTCTTGCTTGTTTGCATGCATGGTTAGTTAACTGGTGAGTGGGTGATTCAGTCTATCTATGGATGGATTGAAGATGTTTGCAGCTCGTTGCTGTGTGTGGTGTGGGCATTTGCTTAGTGGGGTTTTTATAGCCGGAACGCTATTTCACGTAAGCCCATTACAAAACCATCATTTTAAAGATTGGGTCCACTTTCATACGAAATGGTGATACACTTTTCGGCTATAAGTAATTTATTGGACTGAGATGGTCACGATTCGAGCTTCAAATAGATCAAAATATGATAAGCATAATTAAATAAATTATTGTTACTTGCCTCTCTTCCATATCATAGAAGTAATAGCCCACGTTACATCATTTGGGGACTCAATTTTTGAAATAGGTCACATAACAAAAGTTAATTAATAGTTACACCACAATTCCCACACATTAATGATTACAGTGGCCCTAACCTTAGACGACGGCAACAATGTACCTTGCCAAACTAGAAAAAAAAAACGAGATGATCATCAGTTTGAGTTAAAGCTGTCACGAGGTCCAATCTCAGTAATATCAGTTACAGTTTTCATTTGGGTAAATTTTACTAGCAATACTCAAACTAGTCTCAAATTCTCATTCCGCTCCCAGTACGTACTCTGAAAATGCTAGGTTCTTAAACATGTACCATGTTCTCATCGCTCAAAGTGTACAACATATCGATCTTGAAACTTGTCCCATACTCGCATCTAGGTCCAAAACATTACAAACCAAATTTATATATTTATAATTTCACTCAAGATTGATTCAGGAACTAATAGAGAATCATCTGTGGCGGACCACTCCGAAATTATTCCAAGTTAAGTACCCTCAGACCACTAACCACGTAGTCAGGCACTTAATCCGGAATAAGCTGGAGCGCCGTCGGATTAAACCCGATTAAACCACGTACTTAACTAGATCGTAACAGCAGCAGGCCCACACGAAGGTGAGTTCCAGAGATTACAACATTCCACAAATTAACTTACACACATAGAGAAGTAGTTATTACAAACCGAGTGCAAATTAAAATCAGAGTACACAAGTTTTTGCAGCGGAAATTAAAAGTTCAACAACTGAAATTTAGAAGTTCATTGCAGCGGAAGTAAATAAACTAACGGCGAAACAAGTAACTCCGTGATGAGGCCTGCCACGAAGCTACTCCTCCCGATCCTCGCCAGAGGACGGGACCCATTCGATGTGCCAGCCAGGTGGAACCTGGGCAGGCCAAGTCATAGCATCCACATCCAAGATTAAACCTGAAAAATAATGCCACAAGCAAGGCTGAGTATACTAATACTCAGCAAGGCTTACCCGTCGGGTGAAAACTACATCACCGACATCTAGACAATGAAAGGCTTTTGGCTGGTGGGTTTGTTTGCCAAAAAGCGACTAAAGGTAGATCCTTGCTTTCAAGTTTTAGCACCGTATTCTAATAAGTTTAACCATTCTAGGTTAGCATCCTCTCTAAGCATACAAGTGGAGCAATACAATTTAATTCATAGAACAAATTCATAATCTCAAATTCCACTTATTACTCGATGTGACGTGACGGTCAAGCAGTCTCATTAACCGCGAGAAGCGGACAGTTCGAACCGAATTTGTGCTACCTGGCCAGGGAAAACCCAACACACACGGATACTCTGCTTGAGATAAAAGGTACAAGCATTTCCCAACCTTTCCCATCTATCCACAATTCGGAACCGGGTCCACTTCCTTAGGATGAAGGTTTACTGCTTCACTCACAGCATCACGCATACATCCACGAGTGTACGGCAAGGGAAAACAGAGTTTCCAAGGAGAGATGGCTATCGGCCCTAGCTGCTTCAAGCTGGTACCGGGCTTACCGGCTCCCATATACCGGCATGCATGTGGTACGTTCAAAAACTTGACTTAGTATCCACACCTTCCGACCTTAACCAATTATCAAACACGGACGGGAGATCTACATCTATCCTCCCGCCCGTCAATCCTTATGATTCCAACATAAGTAAAGACGAACAATTCCTATGTCTCGCGAGTGACAGGAAATCACTCGACTTGTAACGAACCTACAGCAATGCTCTACCGAACCTTTCATACTAGTATTGCAAGTCATAGGTACTAGGAAAATATTGCAGCTATGGTATTCAATCAACTCCTAGAAACGTAAATGCACAAACATAGAGAATTCAAGTGCATAATTTAGTAAGATTTAGGTCATGCTCCGGGGCTTGCCTTCCTGCTCGGGCTGGGGGTTAGCTCCTGTGTTGGTCACGTCTGCACCGGCGTCGGGCTCCGGGACTTGCTCCTCTTCTGCGGGGACGAGGGTGTAGTCGCCGTCCGGTAGAACGCCTTCTACATGATATGCATAATTTTAAGGCGGCTGCCCTTTTGATGCTAAGACTAGGGCCTTGAAGGCCATATTCACCTAGACATACTTAGATATTTGCATTTTCTCCACCAAAGCAAGGTGTCGGTGTGAAAAAGGTTTTAGTTGAATTCGATGGTGATTGTGTACATATATAAAAGAATTTTATTTATTTCTTCACAAGTTAGGGTGGCTGTTTCTGAATTTCAGATTCTAACCATTTTATTTCAATTAATTACTCAAAAAGGTTTATTCATTTATACATTTCAATTTCCACCTAGATTCTTTCCCATTTTTGTTTCTTCATTTCTGTTCATCAATTTTAGCCATAAACTTTATGACAGCTACTGGAGTATAAGAGCTAAGCTCACTCCAAAATTTAGCTAATTTCGAGTTACACATAATTTATTAAAAATCTATAAACAGCTAGCTGCAGGAAGTGAATTAAAGGCATAATAAATTGAAATTTCATCTATTTCAGGAGATCTTCCTACCAAGGCTAAGCAATATCATGAGGAGGGCTCTGGCCAAGTGGTGGCTCAAAATAACCCTTGGGTAGTCCTCATTATTTTTCTATCCAAAAACACATATTTAATTATTTGCCATTCTAAACAGAGCAAAAATTAGGGTTCTCATTTTTAACATGTGTGTTAACAAGTTTTAAGTTCTCAGGAGCAAAATGATGATTTTTCGCTGCACAAATTATTTTTAACAATTTCTTTACTGCAGAAAGTCAGAAAACACATTTAAATCTATAACTAGAGCTACACATCATATTTTTGAGTCTCCTTTGGACACAAGCTGTCCAAAACCACTACTAACAACATATCCAAAGCTCAACCCCAGCGGAGCTCTGGATTTGAAATGGTGCACAACTTTAGGTTTTCACAGTTTGATTTTTAATTCAACAACAGTTCACCGAAAGCATACACATGTCTAATAGAGATTGTAGTTTAGACTCTAACGATTCCAGAGAGTATTTTTGCATATTTTTCTGATTTTTCTACGATTTTTAATCGATTTTACAAGTTTCGGGAAAAATCAAATCTAGGGTAAGAATCTATTTTCACCGAGAACCCTAGAACTTTCAAACTTTCGCGAACAGGTCCTGCACTTTTGCACGAAAGACCCTGGAAAGAGGTAGACGATGAACAATGGCCCTCGGGAGCTCGCCGGAGTTACGCCGGGCAAACCACGGCGAACTGGGCTCGGGGAAGAGGGGAAAAGGGTCCTTGGCTCACCACGAGTCGTTTGGGCACGGTTGGGAGGCCGGGGGTCGACGGAGTTACGCCGGCGACGAGGAGGTGGCGGCGCGGCCGCTGCGGGGTCTGCGCCGGCGAGCTCGGTGCCGCTCGCGGTGGGGGAAGAGGTCCTAGAGCACCAGCAGAGCTTGGGGAAGCCAACGGCGTGCTCGAGGAGGCTCGGGGAAGGCTCGGAGCAGGGTCTCGACGGTGAGGTGGTTCGACGGCCGGAAAAGTCGATTTGGGGGAACTTGGAAATTCGAGCTCGGGAATGGGCAATGTGCTGGGGAAAGTTGGGGGAAACGGAGCTAGGGGAGTGGTCAAGCTGTGCGCGGAGTGGATTTGGGAATGGCTGCGTGAACGCGACGAATTTTGCGATGAGCTCTAGTTCGGTCCGTGCGTCGCGAGGAAGAAGAAGGAGGGGGAGCGCGCGAGGAGGCTCACTGGAGGCTCGAGCGAGTGAATGGGGTGAGTGGGAGGCTCGGTGGAGTGCTCAAGCACGCGAAATGGCCACTGTTGAGCCTCGGGAGCGAGCGAGCGCGCCTGCGCGGCGCGAGCAGGCCGCCATGAATGCGGACCGAGCTCGGGCAGCGCGCGCTCGACTCGACGGGGCGAAGGATCGTCTCAGCATCATCGCGGGGATCTTCTACAGTGGCTTTGGCGCGTTGTGGAGCGGAATCAAGCTTGCAGCGCTGTCCAGCGCGTCGCGCGCGCGCGTGGCCGCGGCGGCGCTCCGACCGCATCATGGCGTCGCGCGGCGCGAGGAGGAGCGAGGCGACGGCGGCGACTTGACCGCGCGGGAGCGAACGGACAAGGGCTAGACGACAACGGCCATCAACCACCGCGGCTCGGCCAGCCCAGGGCCGCCTGCGCCGAGCTCCGGCCGCGTGGCGGCCGAGCTCTGGCCGGCGTCAGCCGCGCCAGGGGCACTGTTCCCGGCTCCAGGAGCTCCGAGTTTGAATTCAAATTTTCTCCAAAATTTTGAACTGAACTTGAAAAAGTGCAAAAATAAAAGTTGTAGATTGAAAGATGGGACACAACTTCCTTTTTGGGATGAACTTGAAATTCGAAGTTTTTCAAGCTCAAAAAGCCCAAAAACAGAAATGTGCCAAAACCGGTAATTTGAGTTTTTGAGGGTCTAAACCGCAAAATTTTCAAAAATTCCAAACAGTGACTAGGGTTTAATTTTTATGCCAAACAACTTTTATTTTGGGAGATTTTCAAGTTTAGTACAAATATCTCGAGTTTTCGGTTGGTGCCAATTAATCCCTGTTTTTGGAGTTTAAGTTTGAATTTTGGTGAATTTCGAGAGATTTTTGAATTCCAACCTTAAATCTCTGTTGCATTAACCTTAAATGCACTTTTTAGTTAATTTGACATCAGAGATGTCACAGCCTACCCCCCTTAAAAGGAATCTCGCCCCGAGATTCGATTACGCTTAATGATAAAGAGGGGAAAAGAAGTACCTCGGTTTAGGAAAGTATGTCGGGGAAAATCTTCCTGAGATAATCCTCGGTTTCCCACGTGGCTTCATCTTCAGAGTGATGACTCCACTGAATTTTATACATTTTAATTCCCTTCCTTCGTGTCTGTCGCTCTTTCTCGTCGAGGATCTTGACAGGATACTCATCATAAGAGAGATCCGGTTCAACCGAGAGTTCCTCTTGTTCAACGACCTCGGTCGGAACACGAAGACACCTCTTGAGTTGAGAAACATGAAACACATTGTGTACCGCTGAAAGTCTCTCGGGAAGCTTCACTTGATAAGCTACCGGCCCACATTGTTGAGTAATTTCATACGGGCCGATATAGCGAGGTGCAAGCTTGCCTTTGAGTCCAAACCTTTGCACACCCTTGGTCGGGGAGACCTTAAGATACACATGATCACCAACTTCAAACTGAAGTGGCTTCCGCCGCTGATCAAAATAACTCTTTTGTCGTGATTGGGCGGTTTTCAGATTCTCCCCGAATGATCCTAACCTTTTCTTCGGCTTCTTTCACAAGGTCAGGGCCATAAGTGTATCTCTCGCCTGCCTGGGACCAACACAACGGGGTCCGACATCTTCTACCATATAGGGCTTCGAAAGGTGCCATTTTTAAACTTGATTGGTAGCTGTTATTATAGGAGAATTCGGCCAGAGACAAACACTTCTCCCAATTCTTCCCCATAATGGATAACACATGCTCGAAGCATATCTTCAAGTATTTGATTTACCCTTTCTGTCTGCCCATCGGTCTGTGGGTGATATGCTGAGCTGCGGATCAGTTTGGTGCCTAGGGACATTTGCAATTGCTCCCAAAGCGTGCTATGAACAGAGCACCACGATCTGAAATTATCGTCTTGGGTACCCCATGTAGACAAACGATCCGCTCCAAATAAATCTCCGCATACTTTTTAGCAGAATAAGTGGTATTGACTGGAATAAAATGTGCGGTCTTGGTAAGGCGATCCACAATTACCCAAATAGAATCGTGGCCCTGAGGGGTCCTGGGAAGTCCAACAATAAAATCCATACTGATATCTTCCCACTTCCATGAGGGAATAGGTAGAGGTTGAAGCGTGCCTGCTACCTTCAAGTGGCTGGCCTTAACCCGCTGGCAGGTGTCACATTCCGACACATATGTGGCAATTTCTCGCTTCATTCGAGTCCACCAAAAGTTTTGCTTCAAGTCTTGATACATTTTGGTGCTGCCGGGATGAATAGAAAATTTGGAGAGATGAGCCTCATCCATAATCTTCCTCCGGAGTTCCATGTTTTTGGGCACCATGAGGCGGTGTCCAAACCATAGGACTCCTTGCCCGTCTAACCGGAAGCACTTGTACTTCTCTTTCACTTTCTCTTTAGACAATTTTCTTTTGAGCACTTTAACGCCCGCATCATTTAGTTGTGCCATAACAATCTGATCGTGCAAGGTTGGTTCCACTGCAATATGGCTGAAAGTACCCGTGTGGAACAATCTCTAAATTGAGCTTTGCCATTTCGTGACACAGGGTGTCAGCGTAGGACTCCACGGTAAGACAATGGCAACGAGCCTTGCGGCTGAGTGCATCCGCAACTACATTCGCCTTCCCGGGGTGATAATGTACACTAAGGTCATAGTCCTTTGCTAACTCCAACCATCTGCGCTGTCTCATATTCAGATGTGCCTGAGTGAAGACATATTTAAGGCTCTTGTGGTCTGTATATACGTTGCAGGGAACACCCATCAAATAGTGCCTCCACATCTTGAGAGCATGAATGACCGCTGCTAACTCAAGATCGTGCGTGGGGTAGTTTTGCTCATGAGGTCGGAGTGCTCGCGAAGCATAAGCGATGACCCGGTTCTCTTGCATGAGAACACAACCAAGACCGGTGCCTGATGCATCACAATAAACATCATACGGCTTGGTGCAATCGGGGCTGGAGCCCAAAAACTGGGGCTGAAGTCAATAGTCTTCGCAAAGTGTGGAAAGCTTCCTCACATTTGTCATTCCACTCAAATTTAACTCCCTTCTTCAAAAGTTCGGTCATAGGCTTCGCAATTCGAGAGAAGTCCGGAATAAAGCGACGGTAGTAGCCGGCTAAATCCCAGAAAACTCCGAATCTCGTGGACGGAAGTAGGTGGCTGCCAATCTAGTACCTCTTGTACTTTGGATGGATCTACGGATATACCATCTTTGGAAATCGTGTGGCCCAAAAACTTCACACTCCCTAACCAGAATTCACACTTGGAGAATTTGGCGTAGAGTTGGTGGTCTCGCCAGTCGCTGAAGAACAATGCGAAGGTGCTCCAGCGTGCTCTTCCTCATTCTTGGAGTATACAAGAATGTCGTCGATGAAAACCACCACAAAACTTGTCTAATTCAGACATGAAGACCGAGTTCATGAGGTACATGAAATAGGCTGGGGCGTTGGTGAGTCCAAAAGACATGACCAGGAAACTCATAGAGTCCGTAACGTGTGGAGAAGGCAGTCTTCGGAATATCACAAGGTCTGATTTTATTTGGTGATAGCCAGAGCGAAGGTCAATCTTGGAGAAACACTCTGGCGCCAGCTAGTTGATCAAACAGGATGTCAATTCGGGGTAAACGGATACTTGTTCTTAATAGTTACCGCATTGAGAGGCCGGTAGTCAATACACAACCTCAAGGAATGGTCCTTCTTCTTCACGAAGATAGCGGGGACATCCCCACGGTGACACACTTGGGCGAATGAAACCTTTATCTAGCAATTCTTGGAGTTGAATTTTTAATTCAGCCAATTCATTGGGTGGCATCCTATAGGGTCTCTTTGATATTAGGTGCTGTGCCAGGTTTGCAATTCAATCACAAATTCAACGTCCCTATCCGGCGGCATTCCCTGGTAAGTCATCCGGAAATACATCGGCATACTCACATACCACCGGAATGTCCTTTAGTTGGGTTTCGACCATAGAATAAGCACACGCATCAACGCAAGTCCGTCGTGGCAGATATAGCACACTCGGGCCATGCGTAGGTGAGTTTATCTCAACAACTCGTTCCGCAATATATAGGACAACCTTGTGCTGAGTCATCCAATTGGCTTCCTAACACAATGTCAATCCCTTCCATACCAAGTAGAATCAAATCAGTAGGGAATGTTTTACTTCCCAGCCTGATCGGAACTTTGTGGGTGACTTGGTTGGGATGCAATTTTGCCTCCCGCAGTTGATATCACATAGGAGGATTTGGTATGGTATGATTTTAATCCGCATTTCACGTGGAATCTTGTGCTTATGAAACTATGCGTTGCCTCCAGAATCAAATAATATCACAGCAGGTTGAGTGCAGATAGGGAAGATACCAGTCATGTCTGGGGCTCCCTCGGGTAAGTCGGCCAAGTTGGTGTAGTTGAGCCGTCCTTGGCGGACTTGCACACGCTGCTGCTGCTGGCTTGCCCTTGCCTTGTTGATTTCCAGGGCGCTGTTCTGCTGTCTGTTCTGTGGGCATCCTTGATAAAGTGATCTTTGCTTCCACACTTGAAGCATTGATAGCGGCTCCAGGACGAGCTGGCTGCGGTGTATTCTGCCTGGGTGCTTGCTGCTGCGGCGGTGGAGGGAAACGAGGCGCGTTAAGCTGTGGCGGCCTAGCAACCCCAACCACCTCCCTGAGGTGCCCTGGACTGTCCCTGCGGTGCAGCCGGGGGAACCAGGCGGAACCTCTGGGGCTGCGACCAGACGGTCCAGCGGGAGCCTTCCTCTTCTTCTCCGCCTTATGCAGCCGTATTGGCGTCTTCTTGAGCAATGGCAAGGTTGACAAGATCACCCGTACGTGGGAGCACGGGTAGTGGCCAACTGCGCCTTCAGCTTGGTGTTAAGGCCACGGCGGAACCTTTCAAGCTTCTTCTCATCGGAGTCAGCATGGTGACCCGCCATAAGGGCACAGACCGTTGAAGGCCTGAGCGTACTGCAGCACCGTGCGAGTACCTTGGGTCAGCGCCAGAAACTCGTTCAACTTTCTTTCCACCAGACCGGCTGGAATGTGATGAGCTTTGAATGCAGCCTTGAACTCATCCCACTCAACTACGTGACCCTCCTGCTGCAGGGCCAGGTAGTTCTCCCACCAAAGGAGAGCTGGGCCGCGGAGCTGCTGCGCCCGCGAACACGACCTTGCGACTGGCGGTGCAAGGCGTGGCCAGTATGGTGAACTTGGACTCAATGGCTCGAATCCATGTGTCGGCCTCCAAAGGTTCGTCGGCACGAGAGAAGATCGGCGGGGTGTGTCGCCAGAAAATCCTCGTATCGAGCCACCTGAGGCTGAGGGGCTCGCTGTCCTCCCTGCTGCATCATCTGCTGCTGCATCATCTGCTGCTGATGCTGCAGGTTCCGAAGAATCTCCGTCTGGGTGGCATACAGTTGCTGCCACGTCGGAGGTTGCTGCGGAGGAGGAGGAGGCGGTGGCTGCTGTTGCCCCTCAGGCCCCTGCTGGTTAGCATTGGAGCCGCTAGCATCGTGACCGCTGCGGGTGATTGCCATCTGCAGTAGAGGGACTTATATTAGCCACATTTCATAAACTTGCATAATAAATGACAAGGTAGAATGTGACAATATTTGAAGTATACTGCGCAGAATGACAAACCAGCACGCAGTTTGGGAGAAAATTCATATCTCTCAACAGGAAACAAGGCATAAGCTCCCATTCGGTCAGTAGCTCGAAAATTTCATGCTCTACAACTTTCATGTTGGGCTCAATTTCAAATTCGGACTGGAACTAAGCCGAAAAGTTCAATTCTCAGCTCTCTGCGTTTGCTGTTTTTCAGCAGGCCGAGCTGTGGTGTTTTCACTGCCATTTTTATTTCGCTTATCCAATGGGTTTGCAATTTGGTGGTCATTTAGTTGGATAAATTCCAAACAACTTTCTAGTTCACATCACAGCCCAGAAATGAAAGGAAGAACCATGAATAATTAAAACGAAGGGAGGCTGCAGAATGTGATCAATACAGCCCTTACATCACCATCAAGTTCCACACCATTAAATTTACAATGCCACAAAAGATAAAATGGGGAGCTCAACTCCATCTAGCCTATTACATCATGAAGCCAAACTCTAGGCCTAGCGGAGGAGTCATTGGCACTACCACTCTAAAAGTCATCAAGGTTGTTAGCGGTAGCCTCGCTGCCATAGGGGAAGGTGGAGCGGGGAAGGGGAGGCATGTCGTCCTCAGTGTGTCCATATCGGAGTCGGGGGCCTCTCCTTCACCATCTATGTCCCCACCCTGCTCATCAAAGAGGTGCTGAGCGTCGTGGGCAGCAAGCATGGCATTGGCATGCTGCAAGGTGCCATGTACCTCCTCAAGCTCGTCTCTAGTCTGGGCCAACTCATTCTGAGTGTTGTTGTGTGCAATCTGAAGGTCATTTGAGTTGCCTCTCTAGGTCAGCAATCATGGCATCCTAGTAGTCACCTCAATGGACAAGGAGGTCCTCTCAACCCCTATGTCGCGGGCACGAGCGGACATGTCCATGGCAGTGCGGAGCAACTCGCTCTGTGACCGACTGAGAAGTGCCTGCAACCTGTGATACGCCCGTATCCACCTCATCATCAAGGCGGCTGCTGCGACGAGGGGCTCTCCGCCATCCCTCAGAGGGGAACTCAAGTAACGTCTCATCCAATGAGGGTCGTCCGGCTGAGTCGACGGGAACAAACCCAAGTAACTGATGCTCCACTAACTCCTGGTTTTGAGCAACAAAAGAGCTAATGCCGTTCATGGCAGCTAGCTCGCACGTGGTCTCCATGTGGTGCCCATGCACTTCCACCGTCCAGGTGGGAGAGCTAGGACACGGCGGGTGGCGGTATACCACCAAACCGCACGCGGGAGCGAACCAACCTCTCTCCCGGATAATCGTTCTCTCGTACTGCGCGCGCGTCGGGTAGTCCATAGCCTGAAGGACCGACCATAGGATACTGGGGAATCTTCCCATCCCAAACAGTCAGAGAAGGACACGTCGCTGGGTAAGCTAGCCAAGTCAGCGTTGGAGGCCATCTGAACCAAAAGAAAAGGGGCATGGTGAGAACCGGTTAGCGCCAAAACAGATTCCTGTGTAGGGTGGAAAAATTACAAAACTCGAAATCTGTAAGCTCAAAAATTCTCAACTTTGGCCAGAACATAGTTAAGTAATTCCTAACAAAGTTCATGTTGGAGGTTTGGCAGATACTGTCGTTAAGATGGGTAAAAAATTCAATTTTTACCTTACTGTCCCCAGAAATTCCCAGCAGACAGGGGGGTTACCATTTTTAGCATAACTCCAGTTTTACCGACCCATTTTCGTTGAAATTTTCTCCAGCATGTTCTTTTATAACATTTATGACAACTTTCATGTTGAACACTTTTTCATTTGACCAAGTTTTCAGTTTCGAATTGAAGGTGCAAACAGACTGTTCTCAGCAGGAATTTTAGATTTGATTTCAATTTCTTTGACGGCGGTTCAATATGGTCAAGAATTAATTTTGAGATTAATTCAGTGAGATGAAATGCATGAGCGGCCTATTCGATCTCACAAACACACGTGCCAATAACTTTTTGGCTTACGAAGTTAGTGCCGGTGGCTAGGGCAATATTCGTCTCTCCTTATAGTAACTAGTCGGAATTCTCTAACCGTTTCAACGTACGAAATCGCGGTTAGTGTACCTGCAGAAAATTCATCCCAGAGCATTCATAATCAACCTTTCGTGCCAGCACTCACGAAAGCGTCTCCATTCATTACCACCCACTATAGAGGTGGCACCCGAACGTTTAACATTGAACGGGCAATGTTCATATGTCACCGAGGCGACATATTGACGGTTTCATACGCTATTGTCATAGCGTATTGACTATGTGCCGCCATCATATTTGCATATGATGACGTGGTACGCTACAGCAATCGCCGTACCTTGCGCCACCATCCGTATTCTAGTTTCATACGCCATCACAGCGTATTGACTATGTGCCGCCACTATATTTTCATATAGTGTCGTGGTACGTTACAGCAATCGCCGTACCTTGCGCCCACCATTGCGGAAATAAATGACAGAATGAAATGTGCCGGAAGTCAGTATAATATAATCTTTGCCACCTATCATAACGTGATCCCTTAACCCACATAGGCTTCACGCTCTAGGTAACATCCTTAACGACCCTAAACTTATCCTTCCTTTGCAAAGCGCATCGGAAGTACGAATTGGCAAATTTTATTCAAAAATTGTTGTTTAAGGTTTGTTGCTCTCTCCGGGCTGCTGCTTCGGCTCTGATGCCAGCTGTGGCGGACCACTCCGAAATTATTCCAAGTTA
Source organism: Digitaria exilis (assembly GCA_015342445.1). Classification (NCBI taxonomy): domain Eukaryota; kingdom Viridiplantae; phylum Streptophyta; class Magnoliopsida; order Poales; family Poaceae; genus Digitaria; species Digitaria exilis. Next base: position 1,734,054 of record JACEFO010002840.1, read on the forward strand.
AGTACCCTCAGACCACTAATCACGTAGTCAGGCACTTAATCCGGAATAAGCTGGAGCGCCGTCTCGGATTAAACCCGATTAAACCACGTACTTAACTAGATCGTAAACAGCAGCAGGCCCACACGAAGTGAGTTCAAGAGATTACAACATTCCACAAATTAAATTTACACACATAGAGTACAAGTATTATTACAATGAGTGAGTCCAAATTTAAAATCAGAGTACACAAGTTTTTGCAGCAGCGGAAATTAAAAGTTCAACAACTGAAATTTAGAAGTTCATTGCAGCGGAAGTAATATAAACTACGAGAAACAAGTAACTCCGTGATGAGGCCCTGCCACGAAGCTACTCATCCCTGATCATCGCCAGAGGACGGGACCATTTCGATGTGCGCAGGTGGAACGCTGGGCCAGGCCAAGTCATAGCATCCACATCCACTGAAAAATAATGCACAAGCAAGGCTGAGTATATCTGAATAAGCTTCAGGCAAGGCTTACCCGTCGGGGTGAAAACTACATCACGCGGACATCTATGATACAATGAAGAGGCTTTTGGGCTGGGTGGGCTTTGTTTGCCAAAAAGCGACTAAAAGGAGACCTTTGCTTTCAAGTTTAGGCACCGGTATTCTAAGTAAGTTTAACCAATTCTAGGGTGTAGCAATCCTCTCTAAGCATACAAGTGGAGCAATACATATTTAATTCATAGAACAGAAGTTCATAATCTCTCAAATTGTCCACTTATTACTCGATGGTGATCGTGACGGTAAGCAGTCTCCATTAAACTCGCGAGAAGCGGACAGTTCGAAACCGAAATTTGTTGCTACCGTGGCAGGGATAAACCAACACACACGGATACTCTGCTTGAGATAAAAGGTACAAGCATTTTCGCCAACCTTTTCCCATCTATCCACAATTCGGAACGGGTCCACTTCCTTAGGATGAAGGTTTTACTGCTTTCACTCACAGCATCACGCATACATCCACGAGTGTACGGCAAGGGGAACAAAGTTTCCAAGGAGAGATGGCTAAATCGCCCTAGCTGCTTCAAGCTGGTTACCGGCTCCGCTGTTGCTTACCCGGCTTCCCATAATACCGGCATGCATGTGGTACGTTCAAAAACTTGACTTAGTATCCACCCTTCCGACCTTAACCAATTATCAAACACGGACGGGAGATCTACATCTATCCTCCCGCCCCGTCAATCTTATGATTCCAAACATAAGTAAATGACAGAACAAATTTCCTATGTCTCGCGAGTGAC
>JACEFO010002841.1:0-27095 GCA_015342445.1 Digitaria exilis
TTTTTTATTGAGGGGTAGTGATGTGTACCCATCAGTAGAAATGTGTCCATGGGAATATAGTGACTTCGTTAATCTCAAGATGTGCTAGTATTTTTCATATAGATCAGGTGATATATTGTGGAGGTGTGATGGTGTGTGCGTGTGTGAATGTTTATGTCTGGATTGATGAAAGGTCCTATAGCATAGTTGGTTAGAGGGGTTGAGTAGCATGTCGTACCAGTAGACCTAGGTTTGATTCCTTACGGAAGCATACTTACGAGGGTGTTTTTTTAAATCCCCTTGTCGGTGTACTGCTAGGGTTCGGAGTTTTTCTGGGCCCAGAGAAGTTCTCCTTCTTAATGAAAAATCCTGGGGTTCTTCACCCCACCGAGTCTAGTTTTTCGTGGTGGTGTGCATGTGTTCTTGGTATCTTTATCTCTTGCAGGTATAAGTTATCTTTGGTCATGTTTGGTGTGTCGGTGTTTGTCACCGGTCATGGCTGTTGTAACTCTACACTTTTAGGGCTCACTGAGAGCTGTCTTATTGTGATTTTCTCTTCTTGATTGACACAAAGCGTGTTAGACATCTTAAAAAAAGAGCACAGTACAGTGTACATAGGAACGATCGTACACTTGACAACACCTCATTTTCTAAAGTCATTTGGGTTGTGTACACCCTTGAACTCTGCAGAACTACAAAATATGTTAGGTGTTTTAAGTGTGTATGTTTTAAATTCACAAGTATATTTTGTCTTGAAAGATTGTTTTCTAAGTTAATATACCCTTTCACTACATTATATAGTAATTTACAAAAAATTCAGTTGCCTACAGTTCTATATATTGTGAGCAATGTCTAATATTTAAAACAACTACACTGTGATTGAACAGTAGTACATGTATCGTTGTTGAATATTTAATAAAGCCAACATAATAAAATCCATGTCAATTTTATTGTTTCGGTAGTCTCCAATTAACAAGTCCCAAGCTATCAAAATAATCAATGTTGAAATCAAGTACATAAAGTTTGGAAGAAATTTTTATATGTCAACATAGTACGAATAAAAACATGAAAAGAACCAACGCACCATTGTTCACACGAGCATGTAGTGTGCCTAGTGCAGTATCCTCACCATTTGCGCCCACAATGTGTTTCTGAAAAAAAATCAAACACACTTTTGGGTCCATGACTTGTTATGGTTACAATTTACATATCAAATCACCCTAACATATCACCCTTATGCAGAAACCAAAGCAATACATAGCTTTGAATTGGATGCTTAGTGGAGGTGATTGTATCCCTAACATCGGGGATATATTAATCCTTAAGATTTCATGCCTCGATAATACGTTCGTTTCTTCCAGTGGCTGGGATAATCCATATTGACTATGTAATTACCTTGATCAATATGTAAATCCGAATTACGGTTTGATCTTCCATAAGAACTAATACTGGGAGCATGCATGTGTGTCAGCGCATTCTCATACAATATAATCTTACAAAAATATGAGTATACCAAGTTGATGTGTTCGTGTACATTAATTGATCACAGGTCCACATACAAATTACATTGTCCATTCCGTTAATTACTTCCAGCAATAAAACTCATACTTTTTTATATGTTTACATGCAATGTTTTTTATTTTCTACTATCTATAATTTATGGAATTGCCATGTCCTATGATTTAGAGTATTGCCATGTCCTATGATAATAATATTATTACTAGGATACCTACATGTATACTTGAGGGAGTAAAATGCTACCTTTATCTAGTAGTGATTATTAGAGCACCTAATTACAATATAGATTTGCCATCATCAAAGTAACAGATGTTTTAGTAGGCAGCTTCCAGTACACGTTTTATAGCTTCCTTGATTCAGGTGGAAGCTAGGAATGTAAGAGTCCTGACGCATGCACTTTAAACTTTCAATTTATATAGTCATATGCCGCCATTTTACTGTAATTAATCAAAAGTGATCCAACATGCAAAGTTCTGTAAAATATACAGGCAGAAGCAGAACCGCAGAAGGGTTCTGGAAGGTGTACGTCAACATGCAATGTATCATTGCTGGTCTGGTTAGTGCGTGGGTTAGTAGGAGAGCATCTGAAAAGGAACAAGCGGTACAAGAAGGATCATGTACATGGAAGAAGACTAATAGCTAGAGTGCTTTTTTATGGCAGTTTTTTTTTTTTACTTTGACTCGGCCGAAAGGAGTTAGAATGGTCGTCAAGCATTTTGACATCAAGCCTGTCGGAGCTAAAGAAATGATAAACAACCTGTGGCAAACTCCAGATGTATTTTCTTCTACATACAAAAATCCATAGGCCAAACAAAAAAAAAATCAAAACGTGCTAGCTGCACACATGCGTATCCGCGATCAAAACCTGACAACGACTTAAAGATTTCTAAGGTCCCGTTTAGTTCGGCAACTGGTTTTATTGCTACAGTAAATTCGACTGTTGATACTAATAATTAGGATAGTTAACCCTCGGGTAAGTTTGCGAAATGAATCTATTAAGCCTAATTAGGCCATGATTCCATAATGTCGTGCACCGTAAACAATCTCTAATGATGAATTAATTAAGCTTAATAGATTCATCTCTTAATTTCGTCCACCCGTGTAACTAGTTTTTGTAATTAGATCATGATAATTATTCTTAATCTTCAGTTTATAATTGCTATAGTAAAGTTTTCGCAAACTAGTTTCTCGACCAAAGAGGAACTAACTGGTTTGAATTTCACAGAACAGGAAATGGCATAATGTTAATATAATACTTTCTCCATTGCAAATTATACTTCGTTATTTAACTCCTAGTTTGACTACTCGATTGATTCAAAAAATGTACAAATATTATCAAATTTTAAGTCATTTTGAAGAACTTTTATTATAAAGCAAGTCATAATAAAAATGTGATATTTTGTACAATATTTTGAATAAAACGAGTGCTCAAACTGGAGATAAAAAAAGTTAAAAAACGAGTGCGGTGTCACACCTGGTTTTAGAGAGAAAACCGAATGCATCTCATATGTGCGTCAATATCAAGATTACACACATATGACTGACATTAAGTGAATAACAGAAACACAGTACATAACGTATGAAACAAATAAAGTATTTGATTACACTCACGATGAGGCACGAAGGCCCTAAATGGTTCAACACGATAGTCTTAAATGAAATAAATGATAAGTAGCAGCGGTGAAGACTTCATCCACAGGCAGCTGACTGGTGGAGCACACGCCTAGATATCATCAAGATCACTAATATACTTCGCACCATTCTCTCCTTCTGATCCAAAGTAAGCAAGGGTGAATACACTTATGGTTGGTACTCAACAAGTGGGGAAAGATTGCACGCTACCAAAGAGAGGCTTGGTTTAAGCAGTCCAGTATTTTAGTTGGTCAAGTTTTATTAAGCAAGTATCTAGTTACTAGAGTATAACTATATACCAACCCCATTTAAAATAGTACTATCATAAGCATCATCATCATGTGTGAGTAACCACAAATTTAATTCAGTGTTTCCATAAGTTTAATCATGCGAGTATCCGGGCCGTCATAACCGTGAACATGGCTATTATAACAATTTTTAACACTCTGCAGATGTTGTATACTTTCACCAATACTTCGTTTTTCCTTCTCGCCCGGGTTTGCAAGGCCCTTAAACACTTCCTAGATGAGTGGCGCATTGCGTGCAGAACATCGGAGGCCCAGCCATCCTTCTCTACTCCTCCCACTCATAACCCATTATCCAAATAGAGGAAGCAAACCTAACATTGCATAGAAATTCATCTATCTTACTTAGCAAGATCAGAGTCAATGCGATAGTAAAGGTTGTACTTAATAATCCCAGGTGGCCGCTCTATGTTCCAATTAACAAAAGTGATCTTGTTTAACCAGTACATAATAAGTGTATCATGTTCATCATTGTTCGAATAGCGACCCACCATAAACTAATGCAAGCAACTAGCGTGGCTACCCAATATGAATATAAACCCAAGTATATCAAGTCATGAAGAGTAAAAGCTAGTCATCCTTAAGTAAGTTCCCGTCAATTTTAATGCACGACATAAATATAATAAATTTTGATGTAATGACATGTGAATAGGCACCAAATAGAATATGCAGAGGGGGAGAATAACTTGCCTTCCTCAGCTAGAAACGGTGGCTCTTCCTCGAAGTACTGCCCTTGATCTTCTTCCTTCTACGGAACGTCCTCTACACGAACACATCAAAAAGCATACAATAAACAAAACAAAACAATACACCATACAACTTTAAAATAGCGTAAACATGTATGAAAACACTACTGTTCATGCAAACATGAACCTACGAACGCAAAGATCACTCTATTTGGATTTAAAATGATGAAACGGGTTTAAAATAGGGCTCAGGGGCTTTTCTACGATGAAAACAAGCTACCAGGGTCCTAAACAAAAAAATACCAAGGGCTCTAAACATAAATTTCCTACATAAACCGAAGGGCTGATGTGCAAAACTAGCATTTATGGACGGTGGGTTCGATTTTATGAAAAGATAGGGTTCTAAAATGATAAACCTAAACCGAAATACTTTTGAACTGCCTTGGACCACGGGTTTAATCTACGAAACCAGAAGGGATTTTCTCCAAAAACAGCCTGGCTGACTGGTACTTACCTGTTTGACTCGGGTCAGATCTAATCCGGGCTGTCAAATTCCGATCGGAGGGCTAGGGTTCCTACGGGGCGCTCGGGGAGCCGGAGATGACACCTGGCGGTGCGCGCGACAGCGCTCTTGCCGGAGACACGCGAAGCAGGCGCTAGGGCGGACAGATTCAAGCGATTCAAAAAACCCTAGACGTAGATTGGAACATGGCGAACACATCTAGGGGCCAAATAGATGGGATTGGGGCGATGGACGTGGCTCGCCGTGAGCAATGGCGGCCGGCAGCCACGGCAATCTAGTCATAGGATTATGTTTCATTAGTGTATCAGGGTGTGTCATTTTTCTTTAATAAGGTTGTTTATATCTTGGCTAGTTGAGGTTGAAAGTGCTTCAACGGTCTATGTATCGTCCTCAAATCTATCAATCTTATTAATAAAATATTCCATTATAAAATATCATTTCCCATCGTTTACTCTGCAGCTAAATCTCCACTCAAAGCATTGTCAATTTCTACGAATCAGCCATGATGTCAAACATGCTTTGAATCACGAACTATCATAGTCAAGTCGATTGGAATTCTTGTGCTGGACCTACTCAATCAGATTTAAATTCATGATTGACATTGGTGCTCGCATTTTTGTATTATTTCAGGAATTTTCCTCTTACATCATTTCCGTGGTAGAGACGTAAAAAGAACAAGCTCTATCTCGGTAGCTAATTAAAAATGACTCTTACTTTCCCTGTGGATATTCGAACATGACCAAAATCGTAAAATGGAATGAGCTATAATACATTAACTTCTTCCTTCCTTTACGCATATAAAATATACAATAAGGAAAAGAAAAATCACTTTTATGTCTTCAAAGACACATTTATTAGTAATGAAAAGTTATTTAAAAGACAACAAGACCCATATTTTAGTTTTTAAGACAGCCTTAATATATAGCTACACGCGGATCTTCCATCTCAAAGCTAGAACTAGAAGGCATTCTTAATAGCATGAATGCCAGGCAGTGCCGCTGCTGCTGAAGGGCCCTTATAGGCCTTAGTGGGCCTCCACTGGGCCCTTGAAAACCACCACCATAGTTTGCCTGTTCGATGCACCAGCTTGCCAACGTTCCCCCAATTTCTTGTCACCTGCCAAAACGTTTCATGCAGAGTGGGGCCACGCAGTATTGCTCCATTGTCCATCCCATAGCCAAAATACATCCGTAAAGGGCCTTGTAGGCATGCCTACAGGGATTGACATGTTCGTCGTGGTCGCCGTACGCCGCTAATAATTCGCGCCGTGTCCATACTAGACACGTACCCTCCCACGCACGAAAATGCAAGCCGCCGTTCTTCTCCGGCGCCGACGACGGCCGGTTGACGAAGTGCACGATTGCTTTCCTGGCCTCCTGCTGGTGGCACGCAGCGGGTTGTGAGGTGGAAGCCATGGTCCTCGCCCTCCGACACCACCAGCGGTCGCCTCGCGCCGAGGAGTCGCGGACAGGGTCGAACAGCCGGACCCACGCTCCTCAGCGACGCGATCCTCGCCGGGAGGGTTGATCCGTGGGTCATCTTTGCCACTGGGCCACCCGTCACGAACGGGCCACAGCCGGCCACGCCGTTGCTGGCAGGAGCGTCTCGCCGTCCAGACCGCCTCCGATGGAGCCGAGTGGTCCAGAAGTAGGGCTGCACGATGACGACCCTGCTCGACGGCGGGGTCTCGTGGCGGCTGCGCGCACCGCCGTGTGGTAGGCGATGTTCCGCCGGCGACGAACGTGCGGGTATGGTCGGCGTGCGGCGGCGAGCCATGGGTCGTGGCGAGGGAAGGACGTCGACGACGACGTGGCCCACCGGAGAGCGGGACACGCGTCGTTGTAGCGGTGGAATCGGGTGCTCCGGCGCGAGGCGTACTCGACGGAGACGACCGAGGGCACCGGTGGCAGCGGTGGTACGTCCGGCAGAAGGCGCTCGTCCTGCAGAAGAGCGCCGTGGACCGTACACGACGACGGGAGCCTCCTCGTCGTGGCCGGCGGCGCGGGAAGGGGAGGATGGTATAGGTCAAACGTCGACGACGTCGCCGCCGACACCATTGTTCACACTACTACACTGCTTCTTGCTTGTTTGCATGCATGGTTAGTTAACTGGTGAGTGGTTGATTCAGTCTATCTAGGATGGATGAAGATGTTTGCAGCTCGTTGCTGTGGTGTGGTGGTGGGCATTGCTTTAGTGGGTTTTTATAGCCGAACGCTATTCACGTAACCATTACAAAACCATCATTTTTAAAGATTGGGTCACTTATCATACGAAGAATGTGTGATACACTTTTCGGCTATAAGTAATTTATTGAACTGAGATGGTGTCACGATTCGAGCTCAAATAGATCATATTTTGATTAGAGCATAATTAAATAAATTCATTGTTTATTGCCTCTCTATCCATATCATAGAAGATATAGCCCACGTACATCATTGGGGACTCAATTTTTGAATAGGTCACATAACAAAAGTTTAATTAATAGTTACAACCACAATTCCCACACATTAATTATCTAGCACGTGGCCCAACCTTAGAGAACGGCAGACAATGTACCTGCCAACTAGAAAAAAAAACGAGATGATCATCAGTTTGAGTTAAAGCTGTCACGAGGTCCAACTCAGTAATATCAGTTACAGTTCATTTGGTAAGATTTTACAGCAAGACTCAAACTAGTCTCAAATTCTCATTGCCTGCTCCAGTACTACTTCTGAAAATGCTAGGTCTTAAACATACCATGTTTCTATCGCTCAAAGTGTACAACATATCCGATCTTAAACTTGTTCTCCATACTCGCATCTAGGTCCAAAACATTACAAACCAAATTCTATATTTTAATAATTTCACTCAAGATTATTCAGGAAAATAGAGAACAATCTGTGTGGCACCACTCCGAAAAATATTCAAGTTAAGAGTACCTCAGACCCACTAACCACCACGTCAGCACTTAATCCGAATAAGCTGGAGCGCCGTCGGATTAAACCCGATTAATACACTGTACTTAACTAGATCGTAACAGCAGCAGTGCCCACACGAAGGTGATTCAGAGATTACAACATTCCACAAATAACTTACACACACATAGAGAAGTAGTATTACAAACCGAGTCAAAATTAAAATCAGAGTACACAAGTATTTATGCAGCGGAAATTAAAAGTTCAACAACTGAAATTTAAGAAGTTCATTGCAGCGGAAGTAAATAAACTAACGACGAAACAAGTAACTCCGTGATGAGGCCTGCCACGAAGCTACTCCTCCGCGATCCTCGCCAGAGGACGGGACCATTCGATGTGCCAGCCAGGTGGAACCTGGGCAGGCCAAGTCATAGCATCCACATCCAAGATGATACCTGGTAAAATAATGTCACAAGCAAGGCTGAGTATACTAATACTCAGCAAGCTTACCCGTCGGTGTTGAAAACTACATCACCGACATCTAGACAAATGAAAGGCTTTTGGCTGGCCACTTTGTTTGCCAAAAAGCACTAAGGTAGATCCTTGCTTTCAAGTTTAGCACCATATTCTAATAAATTGTAAACCATTCTAGATTAGCATCCTCTCTAAGCATACAAGTGGATGCAATACAATTAATTCATAGAACAAATTCATAATCTCAAATTCCACTTATTACTCCGTGTGACGATGGCGGCAAGCAGTCTCATTAACCGGAGAAGCGGACAGTTCGAACCGAATTTGTGCTACCTGGCCAGGAAAACCCAACACACACGATACTCTGCTTGAGATAAAAGGTACAAGCATTTCCCAACCTTTCCCATCTATCCACAATTCGGAACCGGGTCCACTTCCTTAGGATGAAGGTTTACTGCTTCACTCACAGCATCACGCATACATCACGAGTGTACGGCAAGGGAAAACAGAGTTTCCAAGGAGAGATGGCTATCGGCCCTAGCTGCTTCAAGCTGGTACCGGGCTTACCGGCTCCCATATACCGGCATGCATGTGGTACGTTCAAAAACTTGACTTAGTATCCACACCTTCCGACCTTAACCAATTATCAAACACGGACGGGAGATCTACATCTATCTCCCGCCCGTCAATCCTTATGATTCCAACATAAGTAAAGACGAACAATTCCTATGTCTCGCGAGTGACAGGAAATCACTCGACTTGTAACGAACCTACAGCAATGCTCTACCGAACCTTTCATACTAGTATTGCAAGTCATAGGGTACTAGGAAATATTGCAGCTAAGGTATTCAATCAACTCCTAGAACGTAAAATGCACAAACATAGAGAATTCAAAGTGCATATTTTGGTAAAGGTTAGGTCATGCTCCGGGGCTTGCCTTCCTGCTTCGGACTGAGAGTTAGCCTCCTGTGTTGGTCACGTCTGCACCGCGTCGGGCCGGACTTGCTCTCTTCTCTGCGGGGACGAGGGTGTAGTCTCGTCTGCGGAAGAACGCCTTCTACATGATATGCATAATTTTAAGGCGGCTGCCCTTTTGATGCTAAGACTAGGGCCTTGAAGGCCATATTCACCTAGACATACTTAGATATTTGCATAAGCAAGGTTCGGTGTGAAAAAGGTTTTAGTTGAATTCGATGGTGATTGTGTACATATATAAAAGAATTTTATTTATTTCTTCACAAGTTAGGGTGGCTGTTTCTGAATTTCAGATTCTAAGGTTTATTTCAATTAATTACTCAAAAAGGTTTATTCATTTATACATTTCAATTTCCACCTAGATTTCTTTTTTTTGTTTCTTCATTTCTGTTCATCAAATTTTAGCCATAAACTTTATGACAGCTACTGGAGTATAAGAGCTAAGCTCACTCCAAAATTTAGCTAATTTCGAGTTACACATAATTTATTAAAAATCTATAAACAGCTAGCTGCAGGAAGTGAATTAAAGGCATAATAAATTGAAATTCAATCTATTTCAGGAGATCTTCCTACCAAGGCTAAGCAATATCATGAGGAGGGCTCTGGCCAAGTGGTGGCTCAAAATAACCCTTGGGTGATCCTCAATTATTTTTCTACCAAAACACATATTTAATTATTTGCCATTCTAAACAGAGCAAAAATTAAAGTTCTCATTTTTAACATGTGTTCTAACAAGTTTTAAGCTCTCAGGAGCAGAATGGTGATTTTCGCTGCACATATTATTTTTAATGATTTCTTACTGCAGAAAGTCAGAAACCTATTTTAATTCTATAACTAGAGCTAAACATCATATTTTTTGAGTCTTCTTTGGACACAAGCTGTCCAAACCACTATACACAACATATCCAAAGCTCAACCCTAGCGGAGCTCTGGATTTGAAATGGTGCACAACTTTAGATTTTCACAGTTTGATTTTTAATTCAAAAACAGTTCACCAGAAAGTATAACATGTCTAATAGAGATTGTATTTAGACTCTAACGATTCCAGAGAGTATTTTGTGCATTTTTCCTGATTTTTCTACGATTTTTAATCGATTTTACAAAGTCGGGAAAAATCAAATCTAGGGTTAGAATCTATTTTCGCCGAGAACCCTAGAACTTTCAAACTTTTCGCGAACAGTCCTGCACTTTTGGCGAGAGACCCTGGAACAAGGTAGACGATGAACAATGGCCCTGGGAGCTCGCCGAGTGCGCCGGGCCAAACCACGGCGAACTAGGCTCGGGGAAGAGGGGGAAAAGGGTCCTTGGCTCACCACGAGTCGTTTGGGCACGGTTGGGAGGCCGGGGATCGACGGAGTTACGCCGGCGACGAGGAGGTGGCGGCGCGGACCTCTGCGGCTTCTACGCCGGCGAGCTCGGTGTCGCTCGCGGAGGGGGAGAGTCTTGAGCACCAGCAGAGCTTGGGGAAGCCAACGGCGTGCTCGAGGAGGCTCGGGGAAGGCTCGGAGTAGGGTCTCGACGGTGAGGTGGTTCGACGGCCGGAAAGTCGATTTGGGGAAATGCACATCCTCGCCGGAGAATGGGCAATGTGCTTGGGGAAAGTTGGGGTTTTGGAGCTGGTGGAGTGGACTAGCTCGTGCGGGAGTGGATTGGGGAATGGTGGAGCGTGGACGAGGAATTTGCGAAGAGCTTGGGTTCGGCTTGCGCGTCGCGAGGAGAAGAAGACCGAGGAGCGCGCGGGGAAAGTGCTGCACTGAGGCTCGAGCGAGTGAGAAGGTGGGGTGGAGCGGCGGTGGAGTGCTCAAGCACGCGAAATGAGGCACTGTGAGCTCGGGAGCGAGCGAGCGCGCCTGGGTGGCGCGCGAGCAGGCCGCCATTGATGCGGACCGAGCTCGAACAGAGCGCGCTCGACTCGATTGGGCGAGGGATCGTGTCAGCGTCATCGCTGGGGATCTTCCACAGTGCTCCTTGGCGCCGTAGCGAGCGGATCATCGCACTGCAGCGCGTCCGCTGCGTACGCGGCTGCGCGCAGTGGCCGAGCGCGCTGCGCCATCATGGCGTCGCGCGGCGCGAGAGGAGCGAAGGCGACGGCGCGACTTGCGCGCGGGAGCGGCTTGGACAAAGGGCTAGACGACAAAGGCTAGCAACCACCGCAGCTCGGCCACCCGACGCCGTCTGCGCACAGCTCCGGCCGCGTGGCGGCCGAGCTCTGGCCGGGCAGAGCGCGCCAGGGGCGAGCTGGCAGCCCCGTGGAGCTCCGAGTTTGAATTCAAATTTTCTCCAAAATTTTGAGCTGAACTTCGAAAAGTGCAAAAATAAAAGTTGTAGTTTGAGATGCGGGGACACAGCTTGGACGGGCACTTCCAGGCGCTACGGCGCTTCGAACTTGAAGCTCGAGTTTTTCAATGGTCAAAAAGCCCAAAAACAGATAATGTGCCAAAACCGATGCGAAGTGAACAGTCGCTTGAGTTTTTTGAGGGTTAAACCGCAAAATTTTCAAAAATTCCAAACAGTGACTACCGGGTTTAATTTTTATGCCAAACAGCTTTATTTGGGAGATTTTCAAGTTTAGTACAAATATCTCGAGTTTTCGGTTGGTGCCAATTAATCCCTGTTTTTTTGGAGTTAAAGTTTGAATTTTGGTGAATTTCGAGAGATTTTTGAATTCCAACCTTAAATCTCTGTTGCATTAACCTTAAATGCACTTTTTAGTTCTTTTGACATCAGAGATGTCACAGCCTACCCCCCTTAAAAGAAATCTCGCCCCGAGATTCGATTACGCTAATGATAAAGAGGGAAAAGAAGTACCTCGGTTTAGGAAAGTATGTCGGGGAAAATCTTCCTGAGATAATCCTCGGTTTCCCCACGTGGCTTCATCTTCAGAGTGATGACTCCACTGAATTTTATACATTTTAACTCCCTTCCTTCGTGTCTGTCGCTCTTTCTCGTCGAGGATCTTGACAGGATACTCATCATAAGAGAGATCCGGTTCAACCGAGAGTTCCTCTTGTTCAACGACTCGGTCGGAACACGAAGACACCTCTTGAGTTGAGAAACATGAAACACATTGTGTACCGCTGAAAGTCTCTCGGGAAGCTTTCACTTGATAAGCTACCGGCCCACATTGTTGAGTAATTTCATACGGGCCGATATATAGCGAGGTGCAAGCTTGCCTTTGAGTCCAAACCTTTTGCACACCCTTGGTCGGGAGACCTTAAGATACACATGATCACCAACTTCGAACTGAAGTGGCTTCCGCCGCTGATCAAAATAACTCTTTTGTCGTGATTGGGCGGTTTCAGATTCTCCCGAATGATCCTAAACTTTTCTTCGGCTTCTTTCACAAGGTCAGGGCCATAAGTGTATCTCTCGCCTGCCTGGGACCAACACAACGGGGTCCGACATCTTCTACCATATAGGGCTTCGAAAGGTGCCATTTTTAAACTCGTTTGGTAGCTGTTATTATAGGAGAATTCAGCCAGGGATAACATTTCTCCCAATTCTTCCCATAATGGATAACACATGCTCGAAGCATATCCTCAAGTATTTGATTTACCCTTTCTGTCTGCCCATCGGTCTGTGGGTGATATGCTGAGCTGCGGATCAGTTTGGTGCCTAAGGACATTTGCAATTGCTCCCAAAAGCGTGCTACGAAAAGAGCACCACGATCTGAAGATTATCGTCTTGGGTACCCATGTAGACAAACGATCCGCTCCAAATAAATCTCCGCATACTTTTTAGCAGAATAAGTGGTATTGACTGGAATAAAATGTGCGGTCTTGGTAAGGCGATCCACAATTACCCAAATAGAATCGTGGCCCTGAGGGGTCCTGGGAAGTCCAACAATAAAATCCATACTGATATCTTCCCACTTCCATGAGGGAATAGGTAGAGGTTGAAGCGTGCCTGCTACCTTCAAGTGGCTGGCCTTAACCCGCTGGCAGGTGTCACATTCCGACACATATGTGGCAATTTCTCGCTTCATTCGAGTCCACCAAAAGTTTTGCTTCAAGTCTTGATACATTTTGGTGCTGCCGGGATGAATAGAAAATTTGGAGAGATGAGCCTCATCCATAATCTTCCTCCGGAGTTCCATGTTTTTGGGCACCATGAGGCGGTGTCCAAACCATAGGACTCCTTGCCCGTCTAACCGGAAGCACTTGTACTTCTCCTTCACTTTCTCTTTAGACAATTTTCTTTTGAGCACTTTAACGCCCGCATCATTTAGTTGTGCCATAACAATCTGATCGTGCAAGGTTGGTTCCACTGCAATATGGCTGAAGTACCCGTGTGGAACAATCTCTAAATTGAGCTTTGCCATTTCGTGACACAGGGTGTCAGCGTAGGACTCCACGGTAAGACAATGGCAACGAGCCTTGCGGCTGAGTGCATCCGCAACTACATTCGCCTTCCCGGGGTGATAATGTACACTAAGGTCATAGTCCTTTGCTAACTCCAACCATCTGCGCTGTCTCATATTCAGATGTGCCTGAGTGAAGACATATTTAAGGCTCTTGTGGTCTGTGTATACGTTGCAGGGAACACCCATCAAATAGTGCCTCCACATCTTGAGAGCATGAATGACCGCTGCTAACTCAAGATCGTGCGTGGGGTAGTTTTGCTCATGAGGTCGGAGTGCTCGCGAAGCATAAGCGATGACCCGGTTCTCTTGCATGAGAACACAACCAAGACCGGTGCCTGATGCGTCACAATAAACATCATACGGCTTGGTGCAATCCGGCTGAGCCAAAACTGGGGTTGAAGTTAAAAGTCTTCGCAGGGCGTGGAAAGCTTCCTCACATTTGTCATTCCACTCAAATTTAACTCCCTTCTTCAAAAGTTCGGTCATAGGCTTCGCAATCCGAGAGAAATCCGGAATAAAGCGACGGTAGTAACCGGCTAATCCCAGAAAACTCCGAATCTCGTGAACTGAGGTAGGTGGCTGCCAATCTAGTACCTCTTGTACTTTGGATGGATCTACGGATATACCATCTTTGGAAATCGTGTGGCCCAAAAACTTCACACTCCCTAACCAGAATTCACACTTGGAGAATTTGGCGTAGAGTTGGTGGTCTCGCAGTCGCTGAAGAACAATGCGAAGGTGCTCAGCGTGCTCTTCCTCATTCTTGGAGTATACAAGAATGTCGTCGATGAAAACCACTACAAACTTGTCTAATTCAGACATGAAGACCGAGTTCATGAGGTACATGAAATAGGCTGGGGCGTTGGTGAGTCCAAAAGACATGACTAGGAACTCATAGAGTCCGTAACGTGTGGAGAAGGCAGTCTTCGGAATATCACAAGGTCTGATTTTTATTTGGTGATAGCCAGAGCGAAGGTCAATCTTGGAGAACACTCTGGCGCCAGCTAGTTGATCAAACAGGATGTCAATTCGGGGTAACGGATACTTGTTCTTAATAGTTACCGCATTGAGAGGCCGGTAGTCAATACACAACCTCAAGGAATGGTCCTTCTTCTTCACGAAGATAGCGGGACATCCCCACGGTGACACACTTGGGCGAATGAAACCTTTATCTAGCAATTCTTGGAGTTGAATTTTTAATTCAGCCAATTCATTGGGTGGCATCCTATAGGGTCTCTTTGATATAGGTGCTGTGCCAGGTTGCAATTCAATCACAAATTCAACGTCCCTATCCGGCGGCATCCCTGGTAAGTCATCCGGAAATACATCGGCATACTCACATACCACCGGAATGTCCTTTAGTTGGGTTTCGACCATAGAATAAGCACACGCATCAACGCAAGTCCGTCGTGGCAGATATAGCACACTCGGGCCATGCGTAGGTGAGTTTATCTCAACAACTCGTTCCGCAATATCTAGGACAACCTTGTGCTGAGTCATCCAATTGGCTCCTAACACAATGTCAATCCCTTCCACACCAAGTAGAATCAAATCAGTAGGGAATGTTTTACTTCCCAGCCTGATCGGAACTTTGTGGGTGACTTGGTTGGATGCAATTTTGCCTCCCGCAGTTGATATCACAAAGGAGGATTTGGTATGGTATGATTTTAATCCGCATTTCACGTGGAATCTTGTGCTTATGAAACTATGCGTTGCTCCAGAATCAAATAATATCACAGCAGGTTGAGTGCAGATAGGGAAGATACCAGTCATGTCTGGGGCTCCCTCGGGTAAGTCGGCCAAGTTGGTGTAGTTGAGCCGTCCTTGGCGGACTTGCACACGCTGCTGCTGCTGCTTGCCCTTGCCTTGTTGATTTCCAGGGCGCTGGTTCTGCTGTCTGTTCTGTGGGCAATCCTTGATAAAGTGATCTTTGCTTCCACACTTGAAGCATTGATAGCCGGCTCCAGGACGAGCTGGCTGCGGTGTATTCTGCCTGGGTGCTTGCTGCTGCGGCGGTGGAGGGAAACGAGGCGCGTTAAGCTGTGGCGGCCTAGCAACCCAACCACCTCCCTGAGGTGCCCTGGACTGTCCCTGCGGTGCAGCCGGGGGAACCAGGCGGAACCTCTGGGGCTGCGAGCCAGACGGTCCAGCGGGAGCCTTCCTCTTCTTCTCCGCCTTATGCACCGTATTGGCGTCTTCTTGAGCAATGGCAAGGTTGACAAGATCACCGTACGTGGGAGCACGGGTAGTGGCCAACTGCGCCTTCAGCTTGGTGTTAAGGCCACGGCGGAACCTTTCAAGCTTCTTCTCATCGGAGTCAGCATGGTGACCCGCATAAGGGCACAGACCGTTGAAGGCCTGAGCGTACTGCAGCACCGTGCGAGTACCTTGGGTCAGCGCCAGAAACTCGTTCAACTTTCTTTCCACCAGACCGGCTGGAATGTGATGAGCTTTGAATGCAGCCTTGAACTCATCCCACTCAACTACGTGACCCTCCTGCTGCAGGGCCAGGTAGTTCTCCCACCAAAGGAGAGCTGGGCCGCGGAGCTGCTGCGCCGCGAACACGACCTTGCGACTGGCGGTGCAAGGCGTGGCCAGTATGGTGAACTTGGACTCAATGGCTCGAATCCATGTGTCGGCCTCCAAAGGTTCGTCGGCACGAGAGAAGATCGGCGGGTGTGTCGCCAGAAAATCCTCGTATCGAGCCACCTGAGGCTGAGGGGCTCGCTGTCCTCCCTGCTGCATCATCTGCTGCTGCATCATCTGCTGCTGATGCTGCAGGTTCCGAAGAATCTCCGTCTGGGTGGCATACAGTTGCTGCCACGTCGGAGGTTGCTGCGGAGGAGGAGGAGGCGGTGGCTGCTGTTGCCCCTCAGGCCCCTGCTGGTTAGCATTGGAGCCGCTAGCATCGTGACCGCTGCGGGTGATTGCCATCTGCAGTAGGGACTTATATTAGCCACATTTCATAAACTTGCATAATAAATGACAAGGTAGAATGTGACAATATTTGAAGTATACTGCGCAGAATGACAAACCAGCACGCAGTTTGGGAGAAAATTCATATCTCTCAACAGGAAACAAGGCATAAGCTCCCATTCGGTCAGTAGCGCGAAAATTTCATGCTCTACAACTTTCATGTTGGGCTCAATTTCAAATTCGGACTGGAACTAAGCCGAAAAGTTCAATTCTCAGCTCTCTGCGTTTGCTGTTTTTCAGCAGGCCGAGCTGTAGTGTTTTAATCGCCAATTTTATTTCGCTTATCCAATGGGTTTGCAATTTGGTGGTCATTTAGTTGGATAAATTCCAAACAACTTTCTAGTTCACATCACAGCCCAGAAATGAAAGGAAGAACCATGAATAATTAAAACGAAGGGAGGCTGCAGAATGTGTTCAATACAGCCCTTACATCACCATCAAGTTCCACACCATTAAATTTACAATGCCACAAAAGATAAAATGGGAAGCTCAACTCCATCTAGCCTATTACATCATGAAGCCAAACTCTAGGCCTAGCGGAGGAGTCATTGCCACTACCACTCTAAAAGTCATCAAGGTTGTTAGCGGTAGCCTCGCTGCCCATAGGAGAAGGTGGAGCTGGAAGGGGCGGCATGTCGTCCTCGGTGTCCATGTCGGAGTCGGGGGCCTCTCCTTCACCATCCACATCCCCTCCTTGCTGCTCAAAGAGGTGCTGAGCGTCGTGGGCGGCAAGCATGGCATTGGCCTGCTCCAAGGTACCGTGTACCTCCTCAAGCTCATCTCTAGTTTGTGCTAACTCATTCTGGGTGTTGTTGTGTGCAATCTGGAGGTCATTCAATTGCCTCTCCAAGTCAGCAATCATGGCATCTCTAGTGGTCACCTCAATGGACAAAGAGGCCCTCTCAACCCCTATGTCACGGGCGCGAGCGGACATGTCCATAGCAATGTTGAGCATCTCGCTCTGCGACCGTCCAAGTAGTGCCTGCAAACGGTGATACGCCCGTATCCACCTCATCATCAAAGCGGCTGCTGCGACGGGGTTCTCCGCCATCCTCAAAGGAGAGCTAAGGTAGCGCCTCATCCAGTGGGGATCATCCGGCTGAGTTGGTGGGAACAGCCCAAGCAACTGGTGCTCTACCAAGCTCTGGTTCTGAGCACAAAAAGAACTGATGCCATTCAAGGCAGCTAGCTCACAAGTCGTCTCCATGTGGTGTCCATGAACTTCCACCGTCCAGGTGGGGGAACTAGGACACGGCGGGTGACGGTGTACCACCAAACGCACACGGGAACGAGTCATACCACGGTCTCGGATGAGGATTCTCTCATACTGTGGCGGTGTAGGGTAGCCAAGTGCCTGTAGAACCGACCACAAGATGCTAGGGAAGCCTTCCCATCCCAAGCAATCAGAGAAAGACACGTCGTTAGGGTAGCTAGCCAGGTCAGCGAGGGCGTCCATCTGAACCAAAGGAAAAAGGGGCAAGGGTGAGCACCGGGTAGCGCCAAAGAATAAGAACAGATTCTGTGCAGGGTGGTAAAAATTACAAAACTCGAAATCTGTAAGCTCAAAAATTCTCAACTTTGGCCAGAACATAGTTTAAGTAGTTCCTAACAAGTTTCATGTTGGAGGTTTGGGCAGAAACTGTTGTTACGATAGTGTAAAAATTCAATTATTATCTCACTGTCTCCAGGAATTCCAGCAGACAGGGGGTTACTATTTTTATCATAACTCCAGTTCCCCTGATCCATTTTAGTTGAAATTTCTCCAGCATGTACTTTATAATATTTATGACAACTTTCATGTTGAACACTTTTTCATTTGACCAAGTTTTCAGTTTCGAATTAAGGGTGCAAACAGACTGTTCTCAGCAGGAATTTTAGATTGTGATTTCAATTTCTTTGACAGCGGTTCAATTTGGTCAAGGATTAAATTTGAAATTAATTCAGTGAGATGCAATGCATGAGCGGCCTATTCGATCTCACAAACACACATGCCAATAACTTTTGGCTTACGGAGTCAGTGCCGGTGGCTAGGCAATATTCGTCTCTCGCTGTATTATCTAGTCGGAATTCTCTAACCGTTTCAACGTACGGAATCGCGGTTAGTGTACCTGCAGAAAATTTTCATTCCAGAGCATGTATAATCAACCTTTCGTGCCAGCACTCACGAAAGCGTCTCCATTCATTACCACCCACTATAGAGGTGGCACCCGAACGTTTAACATTGAACGGGCAATGTTCATATGTCACCGAGGCAACATATTGACAGGTTCATACGCTATTGAAATAGCGTATTGACTATGTGCCGCCACCATATTTGCATATGATGACGTGGTACGCTACAGCAATCGCCGTACCTTGCGCCCACCATCCTATTCTAATTTCATACGCCATCACAGCGTATTGACTATGTGCCGCCACTATATTTTCATATAGTGCCGTGGTACGTTACAGCAATCGCCGTACCTTGCGCCCACCATTGCGGAAAGTAAATGACAGAATGAAATGTGCTGGAGGTCAGTATAATATATTCTTTGCCACCTATCATAACGTGATCCCTTAACCCACATAGGCTTCACGCTCTAGGTAACATCCTTAACGACCCTAACTTATCCTTCCTTTGCAAAGCGCATCGGAAGTACGAATTGGCAAATTTTATTCAAAAATTGTTGTTTAAGGTTTGTTGCTCTCTCCGGGCTGCTGCTTCGGCTCTGATGCCAGCTGTGGCGGTTCCACTCCGAAATTATTCCAAGTTAAGTACCCTCAGACCACTAATCACGTAGTCAGGCACTTAATCCGGAATAAGCTGGAGCGCCGTCGGATTAAACCCGATTAAACCACGTACTTAACTAGATCGTAACAGCAGCAGGCCCACACGAAGGTGAGTTCCAGAGATTACAACATTCCACAAATTAACTTACACACATAGAGAAGTAGTTATTACAAACCGAGTGCAAATTTTAAAATCAGAGTACACAAGTCTTGCAGCGGAATCTAAAGTTCAACATAACTGAAATTAGAGTTCATTGCAGCGGAAGTAAATAAACTAACGACGAAACAAGTAACTCCGTGATGAGGCCTGCCACGAAGCTACTCCTCCCGATCCTCGCCAGAGGACGGGACCCATTCGATGTGCCAGCCAGGTGGAACCTGGGCAGGCCAAGTCATAGCATCCACATCCAAAATGATACCTGTAAAATAATGTCACAAGCAAGGCTGAGTATACTAATACTCAGCAAGGCTTACCCGTCGGGTGAAAACTACATCACCGACATCTAGACAATGAAAGGCTTTTGGCTGGTGGGTTTGTTTGCCAAAAAGCGACTAAAGGTAGATCCTTGCTTTCAAGTTTTAGCACCGTATTCTAATAAGTTTAACCATTCTAGATTAGCATCCTCTCTAAGCATACAAGTGGAGCAATACAATTTAATTCATAGAACAAATTCATAATCTCAAATTCCACTTATTACTCGATGTGACGTGACGGTCAAGCAGTCTCATTAACCGCGAGAAGCGGACAGTTCGAACCGAATTTGTGCTACCTGGCCAGGGAAAACCCAACACACACGGATACTCTGCTTGAGATAAAAGGTACAAGCATTTCCCAACCTTTCCCATCTATCCACAATTCGGAACCGGGTCCACTTCCTTAGGATGAAGGTTTACTGCTTCACTCACAGCATCACGCATACATCCACGAGTGTACGGCAAGGGAAAACAGAGTTTCCAAGGAGAGATGGCTATCGGCCCTAGCTGCTTCAAGCTGGTACCGGGCTTACCGGCTCCCATATACCGGCATGCATGTGGTACGTTCAAAAACTTGACTTAGTATCCACACCTTCCGACCTTAACCAATTATCAAACACGGACGGGAGATCTACATCTATCCTCCCGCCCGTCAATCCTTATGATTCCAACATAAGTAAAGACGAACAATTCCTATGTCTCGCGAGTGACAGGAAATCACTCGACTTGTAACGAACCTACAGCAATGCTCTACCGAACCTTTCATACTAGTATTGCAAGTCATGGGTACTAGGAAATGTGCAGCTAAGGTATTCAATCAACTCCTTGAACGTAAATGCACAAACATAGAGAATTCAAAGTGCATATTTTGGTAAAGGTTAGGTCATGCTCCGGGGCTTGCCTTCTTGCTCGGACTGAGAGTTAGCCTTCGGGTTGTTCACGTCTGCACCGGCACCGGGCTCCGGGGCTTCTTCCTCGTCTGCGGGGATGAGGGTGTAGTCGCCGTCTGGGATAGTGCCTTGTACATGATATGCATAACTTAGGGTGGCTGTTCTGGAATTTCAGATTCCATTTATTTTATTCTATCTAACTACAAAAAGGTTTATTCTTTTATATAAATCGATTTCCATCTAGATTACTTCGCATTTTTGTTTCTCCATTTCTGTTCATCATTTTTATCTATAAACTTTATGGCAGCTACTGGAGTATAAGAGCTAAGCTCACTCCAAAATTTAGCTAATTTCGAGCTACACATAATTTATTAAAAATCTAACAAGTTGCTGCCAGCAGAAATGAATTTAATTCATATAAAATTGAAAATTCAACCATTTCAGGAGATCTCCCTACCAAAGTTAAGCATAAGTTATGAGGAGGGCTCTGGCCAAGTGGTGGCTCAAAATAACCCTTGGGTGATCCTCAATGATTTTCTAACCAAAAACACATATTTAATTATTTGCCATCCTAAACAGAGCAAAAATTAAGTTTTTCATTTTTAACATGTGTTCTAACAAGTTTTAAGCTCTCAGGAGCAGAATGGTGATTTTTCACTGCACATATTATTTTTAATGATTTCTGCACTGCAAAAAGACAGAAAACCTATTTTAATTCATAAAAGGAGCTAAACATCATATTTTTGGGTCTTCTTTGGACACAAGCTGTCCAAAGCCACTATACACAACATATCCAAAGCTCAACCCTAGCGCAGCTCTGGATTTGAAATGGTGCATAACTTTAGATTTTCCTTGTTTGAATTTTAATTCAAAAACAGTTCGTCAAAAGTACAAACATGTCTAATAGAGATTGTAATTTAGACTCTCACGAATCCAGGGAGTATTTTTGTGCATTTTTCCGATTTTTGTACGATTTTTAATCGATTTTACAAGTTTCGGGAAAAATCAAACCTAGACTTAAGAATCTGTTTACGCAGAGAACCCTAGATCTTTCAAAACTTCGCGAACGAGTCCCTGGACTTTTGCGCAGAGACCCCTAAACAAAGGTAGACGATGAACTTGGGTCCCTGGGACCTCGCCGGAGTTGCGCCGGCCAAATGGCGGCGAACTAGGCTCGGGGAAGTGGGGGAAAAGATTCCTGGGCTCACCACGAGTCGTTTGGGGACGGTTGGGAGGCCGGGGATGGTCGGAGTTTCGCCGGCGACGAGGTGGTGGCGGCGCGGCCGCCGCGGCTTCTACGCCGGCGAGCTCGGGGTCGTTCGCGGAGGGGGGAGAGGTCCTTGAGCACCAGCAGAGCTTGGGGAAGCCAACGGGGTGCTCGAGGAGGCTCGGGGAAGGCTCGGAGTAGGGTCTCGACGGTGAGGTGGTTCGACGGCCGGAAAAGTCGATTTGGGGAAATCGCAAATTCTCGCCGGAGAAGGGACAATAGCTTGGGGAAAGTTGGGGGTTTTGGAGCTGGTGGAGTGGACTAGCTCCGTGCGGGATGGATTGGGGAATGGTGGAGCGTGGACGAGGAATTTCGCGAAGAGCTTGGGTTCGGCTTGCGCGTCGCGAGGAGGAAGAAGACCGAGCGAGCGCGGGGAAGTGGAAATGACCAAGTGAGCGAGTGAGAGGAGGGGTGGGAGTGCGCGGTGGAGTGCTTGGGCACGCAAGGGAGGCACTGTGCGGCCTCGGGAGCGTGCGAGCGCGTGGGTGGCTGTCGCGGTCGCCATTGATGGCGCGGCGAGCTCGAACAGAGCGCGCGCGACACGATTGGGCGAGGAAGATTGTGGCGTGATCGCTGGGGATCCTCCACAGTGCTCCTTGGCGCGTAGCGAGCGAGCATCGCGACTGCGGGGCGGCGCTGCGCGGCTGCGACCAGTGCCGAGCGAGCTTGCCATGATGGCGCTCCGCGGCGCGAGGCAGCAGTGCGCCGTCGCCCGCGAAGTGACGGTACGGAAGGCTTGGACAAACGCGTGAGGACAAAAGCTAGCTGCCGCCACAGCTCGGCCGACCCGACGCGGTCTCCGCCACACGCCGGCCACGTGGCGGCCGGACTCCGGCCGGAGCAGAGCGCGCCAGGGGCGAGCTGGCAGCCCCGTGGAGCTCTTTGCCCCTTTTGAACTTTCTCCAAAAATTTGAGCTGAACTTCGAAACGTGTAAAATTAAAAGTTGGAGTTTGAGGTGCGGGACACAACTTCCGAGCTTGGACCGGGCACTTCGACCAGGCGCTACGGCGCTTCGAGCTTGAACCGCAAGCTCGAGCTTGCCGAGCCTCGAATGGTCGGAAACGCCACTCGAGGGTGAGTGCCCCCCTCGAGCTTGGCTGCGAAGCCTCGAGCGTGACGGAACGTCGCTCGAGGGTGAGTCCTCGAGCTTGGCTGCGGAGCCTCGAGCGCGACGGACGGCGGGGCCTCGAGGGTCCTGTCGTGCAGCCTCGAATCGTGACGGAAACTACCGGCTAGGCTCGATCGTCACGGTCATAGCTCGATCGGGACGGATTTTTACGGCTAACCTCGATCGTGACGGACATTCCCGCTCGAGGGTCACCGATCGGCGCGAACGCCGTGGCGAGGTTGTCGCGAAGGGCTGTCCGAGATGTTTAAGTTTTAGTTGGGTGCCAAATAACCCTTGTTTTTGAATTATAATTGAATTTTTGACGAATTTTTGAATTTCAACCCAATTCCCTGTTGTATTGATTTTAATTGCACTTTTTAATTCTTTTGACATCAGAGATGTCACAGGTGCATGCAAAACAGAGCAAAACGGGCCCGTTTTGGTGCCCGGATGCACTTCCCTGTAACAACGAACTTCAAAATGGGTTTTTCGCTATGGACACTTCCAATCTACGCCGTTAGGTCCTAAATGATGTTTGGGAGTGTTTTGGAGCATTCGGTTACCTACTGCACGAAAATCGAAGCAAAACGGGTGTTTCGACACCCGAATGTACTGTTTCGCGCCCCGAACTACTGTTGAATTTTTTCGCACGAACATACCCAATAGCCTCCATTGGACCCATAATGATGATAGGGAGTGATCTGGTGCGTTTCAGTACCTTCTGCATGCGAAACGGAGCGAAACGAGCCCGTTTTGGTGCCCTGATGCACTGCGTCGTAACAACGAATTTCAAAATGGGTTTTTCGCTACGAACACTTCCAATCTACTCCGTTAGGCCCTAAATCGTGTTTGGGAGTGTTTTGGAGCATTCGGTTACCTACTGCATGAAAATCGAAGCAAAACGGGTGTTTCGACACCCGAATGCACTGTTTCGCGCCCCGAACTTCTGTTGAATTTTTTCGCACGAACATACCCAATAGCCTCCGTTGGACCCAAAACGATGTTAGGGAGTGATCTGGCGCGTTTCGGTACCTGCTGCATGCAAAACGGAGCGAAACGGGCCTGTTTCGGTGCCCGGATGCACTTCCCCGTAACAACGAACTTCAAAATGGGTTTTTCGCTACGAACACTTCCAATCTACTCCGTTAGGCCCTAAATAATGCTTGGGAGTGTTTTCGAGCATTCGGTTACCTACTGCACGAAAATCGAAGCAAAACGGGTGGTTCGACACCCGAATGCACTGTTTCGCGCCCCGAACTTCTGTTGAATTTTTTCGCACGAACATACCCAATAGCCTCCATTGGACCCAAAACGATGTTAGGGAGTGATATGGCGCGTTTCGATACCTTCTGCATGCAAAACGGAGCGAAACGGGCCCGTTTCGTTGCCCGGATGCACTGCCCCGTAACGAAGAACTTCAAAATTGGTTTTTTGCTACGGACACTTCCAATCTACTCCGTTAGGCCCTAAATGATGTTTGGGAGTGTTTTGGAGCGTTCGGTTACCTACTGCACGAAAATCGAAGCAAAACGGGTGTTTCGACACCCGAATGTACTGTTTCGCGCCCCGAACTTCTGTTGAATTTTTTCGCACGAACATACCCAATAGCCTCCATTGGACCCAAAATGATGATAGGGAGTGATCTGGCGCGTTTCGGTACCTGCTGCATGCAAAACCGAGCGCAAAGGGGCCCGTTTCAGTGCCCGGATGCACTTCCCCGTAACAACGAACTTCAAAATGGGTTTTTCGCTATGGACACTTCCAATCTACTCCGTTAGGTCCTAAATGATGTTTGGGAGTGTTTTGGAGCATTCGGTTACCTACTGCACGAAAATCGAAGCAAAACGGGTGTTTCGACACCCGAATGTACTGTTTCGCGCCCCGAACTTCTGTTGAATTTTTTCGCACGAACATACCCAATAGCCTCCATTGGACCCATAATGATGATAGGGAGTGATCTGGTGCGTTTCGGTACCTTCTGCATGCGAAACGGAGCGAAACGAGCCCGTTTTGGTGCCCTGATGCACTGCGTCGTAACAACGAATTTCAAAATGGGTTTTTCGCTACGAACACTTCCAATCTACTCCGTTAGGCCCTAAATGATGTTTGGGAGTGTTTTGGAGCATTCGGTTACCTACTGTACGAAAATCGAAGCAAAACGGGTGTTTCGGCACCCGAATGCACTGTTTCGCGCCCCGAACTTCTGTTGAATTTTTCCGCACGAACATACCCAATAGCCTCCATTGGACCCAAAACGATGCTAGGGAGTGATCTGGCGCGTTTCGATACCTTCTGCATGCAAAATGGAGCGAAACGGGCCCTTTTCGTTGCCCGGATGCACTGCCCCGTAACAAAGAACTTCAAAATGGGTTTTTTGCTACGCACACTTCCAATCTACTCCGTTAGGCCCTAAATCGTGTTTGGGAGTGTTTTGGAGCATTCGGTTACCTACTGCACGAAAATCGAAGCAAAACGGGTGTTTCGACACCCGAATGCACTGTTTCGCGCCCCGAACTTCTGTTGAATTTTTTCGCACGAACATACCCAATAGCCTCCGTTGGACCCAAAACGATGTTAGGGAGTGATCTGGCGCGTTTCGGTACCTGCTGCATGCAAAACGGAGCGAAACGGGCCTGTTTCGGTGCCCGGATGCACTTCCCCGTAACAACGAACTTCAAAATGGGTTTTTCGCTACGAACACTTCCAATCTACTCCGTTAGGCCCTAAATAATGCTTGGGAGTGTTTTCGAGCATTCGGTTACCTACTGCACGAAAATCGAAGCAAAACGGGTGTTTCGACACCCGAATGCACTGTTTCGCGCCCCGAACTTCTGTTGAATTTTTTCGCACGAACATACCCAATAGCCTCCATTGGACCCAAAACGATGTTAGGGAGTGATATGGCGCGTTTCGATACCTTCTGCATGCAAAACGGAGCGAAACGGGCCCGTTTCGTTGCCCGGATGCACTGCCCCGTAACGAAGAACTTCAAAATTGGTTTTTTGCTACGGACACTTCCAATCTACTCCGTTAGGCCCTAAATGATGTTTGGGAGTGTTTTGGAGCGTTCGGTTACCTACTGCACGAAAATCGAAGCAAAACGGGTGTTTCGACACCCGAATGTACTGTTTCGCGCCCCGAACTTCTGTTGAATTTTTTCGCACGAACATAGCCAATAGCCTCCATTGGACCCAAAATGATGATAGGGAGTGATCTGGCGCGTTTCGGTACCTGGTGCATGCAAAACCGAGCGCAAGGGGCCCGTTTCAGTGCCCGGATGCAGTGCCCCGTAACAACGAACTTCAAAATGGGTTTTTCGCTACGGACACTTCTAATCTACTCCGTTAGGTCCTAAATGATGTTTGGGAGTGTTTTGGAGCATTCGGTTACCTACTGCACGAAAATCGAAGCAAAACGGGTGTTTCGACACCCGAATGTACTGTTTCGCGCCCCGAACTTCTGTTGAATTTTTTCGCACGAACATACCCAATAGCCTCCATTGGACCCATAATGATGATAGGGAGTGATCTGGTGCGTTTCGGTACCTTCTGCATGCGAAACGGAGCGAAACGAGCCCGTTTTGGTGCCCTGATGCACTGCGTCGTAACAACGAATTTCAAAATGGGTTTTTCGCTACGAACACTTCCAATCTACTCCGTTAGGCCCTAAATGATGTTTGGGAGTGTTTTGGAGCATTCGGTTACCTACTGTACGAAAATCGAAGCAAAACGGGTGTTTCGGCACCCGAATGCACTGTTTCGCGCCCCGAACTTCTGTTGAATTTTTCCGCACGAACATACCCAATAGCCTCCATTGGACCCAAAACGATGCTAGGGAGTGATCTGGCGCGTTTCGATACCTTCTGCATGCAAAATGGAGCGAAACGGGCCCTTTTCGTTGCCCGGATGCACTGCCCCGTAACAAAGAACTTCAAAATGGGTTTTTTGCTACGCACACTTCCAATCTACTCCGTTAGGCCCTAAATCGTGTTTGGGAGTGTTTTGGAGCATTCGGTTACCTACTGCACGAAAATCGAAGCAAAACGGGTGTTTCGACACCCGAATGCACTGTTTCGCGCCCCGAACTTCTGTTGAATTTTTTCGCACGAACATACCCAATAGCCTCCGTTGGACCCAAAACGATGTTAGGGAGTGATCTGGCGCGTTTCGGTACCTGCTGCATGCAAAACGGAGCGAAACGGGCCTGTTTCGGTGCCCGGATGCACTTCCCCGTAACAACGAACTTCAAAATGGGTTTTTTC